>CAJQZJ010032648.1:1017850-1049172 GCA_907164525.1 Lophiomys imhausi | reverse complement strand
TCCCAGCACTCTTCATAGTGATCAGCGGAGCACTTCAGAGAATCCCAACACTCTCCCTAATGATCAGAAGGACATGCCAGAACACCCTAACACACTCCATAGTGATCAGGGGACTTTGGGAAATAGGGAGTTCACAAGGCAATGCATGCACCCCAGGCTCACCCTCATTGTAGCTGGAATATCCATCAATATAAACGAGAGTCCCTATCTGTACTTACTGCCACCCCTGTCTTATAGAGGAGGTAATGTACAGTCTGTGTGACATCAGCGGCATGCATCAGGTTATGGTAAGGATTTTTGTGCTTGCTGTAACCCACTTCCAGGGCCTCTACAAACGAGACGAGTGCAGAAATGGGAATCTGAAAGAGAAAAGTAAGCTTCACTCATTCTGGACAGATGATGCCCTGCTCATCTTGGGATTGTTGTAGATCACACAAGGAAGCTACAATGTTTCATAGTTAATCAAATTCCCTGGGATACTGTGACACCAGGTCCCTGTTTGAAGAACACTCAGTCTTACAAACTGTTCTTTGCTTCTCAATTCGGGCAACCAAAGAACTATACAGACTCATCTCAAAGAGGTTTTGTTTAAAAAGTAAACCAGTGGGGTTTGATATGCATGTACTCAACCCTGTTATTGGTGACTACTAAAGTTCTGGGTTTTGTTGTTGTTGCTGTCTTGTTTCTCTTTGTTGTTACTGTTTTGTTTTGTTTTTTGTCATTTATCTGTTTTTCAGTCTTTTTCTCCAATCCCAAGAGGGAAGAGATACTATGCAGGACCCCAAACAATGCCATAAACCATGCTGAGGAACTTACACCTAGCATTGGCTGTCACTGTGCTTTGTGGGACTTTTAACTTCTTATGAAACCAAAGTTCATAAGTACGTAAGTAAGTAAATGTCTTTAAGAGGGCATAGATAAGCTTCATTTTTCAAAGTGAAGATCAAGGAATATTGGGATCTTGGGCTGCTCTGGTAATCTACTAGCCAGTGAGGGGCTAAGCATAGGTGTGCATGCAGCACCTGTTCTCTTTGTTCCAAGCACCTGTGTTTTCTTGAAGGATTCTGATGTAGGCACCATGAAGGACAAAAGACACAGCTGTAAGTTATTTATGGTCGTGAGGAGAGCACATGCTTCAATACAGCCCTCAAGAAAGTGGTATACTTACTCTGTCCAGAGGTCAATGTTTGTGCATAAAACAGGCACATCCACCCAATACATGAAGTATGATGAAGTCAAGTGGACAGAGGTTCCCTTGAGGACCTAGACTGACCTGAAGAGGCTGTGCAGTTCGGTGGCTGAGGGACTTACCATGGAAATGATTTATTCTCTTTATTTAATGCCAAGAATTAATCTGAAGCATGGGTGGCTGGGAAAGACCAATGATCTGTCATGGATGATAAGTGGGAGCATAGCGTGAATGCGGCATGGGCTGGGGGGTTTATGGAAGCTGCCAGGCTTACTCTGTCTCCTAAGAGTGAGTGGTCAGTAGTGCACAAATTGTGATGAATGAGATTGATGGGCAGCACCTATGGGAGACTCAGCTACTGTAGGCACTGCTTCTAAGAAGATAGGTCTTCACACCATTTCTCTAGTCTGTACCTTCCAGCAAGATCTATCAGCCAGATTGTAAAGAAAACAGTACATCTACACAATGGAATATTACTCAGCTATCAGAAACAATGAAATTATGCAATTTGCAGCCAAATGGATGGAACTAGAGAAGCTCATCCTGAGTGAGCTAACCCAGATTCAGAAGGATGCACATGGCATCTATTCACTTATAGTAGGATTTTAGCTATATAGTACAAGATATCTATACTACAACCAACACACCAAAGGGAACATAGATAGACTCTTTGTTTGTTGGTCTGTTTTTTAGTTTTCTGTCCCTGGCAATGAGACATTTTTCACTGGTGGTGCTGCCTTGTAGGCCCCCAGTGTATGAGGAGGCTCTTGGCCCTCATATGACTTCTGAACTGGGGCAAGGGACTGTTATGTAGGGACACTCCACTCCAGAGGAGCAAGATGGAAGTGTTAGGGGGTAGAGGATGGGAGGGCAGGGCTGGGAAGGGTGGAAAGAGGACAATATGATGGAGATGTAACCTGAAGCAACAAATAAATAAATTTATTAATAAAAAAATATAAAAGGGAAAAAAAAGAAAACAGATCTCCAGAAGGAACAATTACAGTTCCATTGGAATGATGTCCACAGTTGCCTATAAGAGTTTCTTCTCTACTTAAAAGAACACCCTTGGTCTTGACATAGAAGTCACATAAGGATGGACAAATGTATGCAGTTTATCTTTTTAATGAGGTGCTGACCTTAAAACGGCTGATCAGGTCATAGCGTGTGAGTAATTCATAGAAAATGAATTTCAGTGCATGGTCTCCACTAGCCTCATTGAGTGAAAAGACATCGAAGGACCACTTGTCCACATCCTGCAGGACAGAGCACAGAGAAAGCACTATTAGTTCACACCACCTATGGAACTACTAATCTATCCATGTTTGAGTCTTCTTGTCGCTCAGACCTGCTATCAAATAGCTCAAGACTCTAAAGAACTCTCAATTGCTTCCTAGTGTGGTAGCACAAGAAAATTTACTGTTAAAAATATCAAGGACATTTATTATCTAGCAGAAATATTGACAGGCATTATGACTGGTAAAAAAAAATTATCAAACAACTCTTAGGTGGTATTACTTTTCACATTTTACAGATGAGAAAATGGATAGTTACCCAATTCCTCAAAGGCCTGTGGGAAGCATAAGCTTGGGACACAAGATGGTTGAGGATACATATGCTTTCTACACTGATGCCTCCTCTCAGTCCTCCCTTTTAGCCCATCAGCTACCACTCTGAGTTGAAACCAGCTGGGGCACATCCCTCAACTAAATGCTCTCCAACCCACTACATACTAAGTAATGACATCCTCTGAGCCCATAGTTGACACTGTTAACTCATTTAAAAGTGTTCAGAAGCATGTATGATAGTGAATAAAAAAAAAAAAACAGAACATCACTTAAATTTCAATGTCTAAGATGAAACCAAAGAGAAAACATTTATTTCATGAACAGAAAAGAAATGCTCTATGAAGCAAAAAAATCTGTTGACATATTTCTGCAATTGGTACAGTGAAAGAAGTAAATGTAAAAACTGGACCGGACACACACTTTGCATGCCATCATGAAGCTCCTGTTTGTTTGGAAACAAACAAATGTAAACATTATCTTGTGTGCTTTTGACACAGCAACAGCAACCACTTGTGGACATAACAAACTAATGTGTGTTTAAATCATAGTTTAAATCACACCATGGGTAATCCTTCTGTAGTTCCAAGATGTATATTGACTTTCTGTTGATAATGAGGGCTCATGGGAGATCACAAAGACAGAAGACCTAGGATTGCATGGTACCTCAGGCATCAGAAACTATCTATCTGCATGAAAGGCTCAGTGTAACCTAAAATAGCCCTGAAGTCCCATCCATACGCTTCTGTCACACTCATCATTCCAGCGATCATGTTCAGCTCAAGACCACTGAAGATTCTTTCATGGAAGCCAAAGTATATAAAAGCAATCATATTAAGACTTTTAAAAAATGCTAAATGATTTCAGTTGGATTGTTTCTATTTAAATTTTGTGGTAAACTCACTTCCTTTAGTAAATACCCTTCCATTAAAATAATTAAGGCTGTGATGTGAAGTGTTAAAACACAGTCCTCAGATCCCCCAACTCTGGCAGTTATACTTTCCCCAGTGTTATGAAAGACAGCTTGAGAGAGACAAAGGGTCCAGTGTCACATCGTAGCAGAGCTACTTAATAACCTCTCAGGTGATCTTACTGCCTACAGATGACACTTGTAAACCTAATGAATCCACTCTGTGAATCTTAGGGTTCATTCACTCAGTGAGGACCCAGGGCATAGATACCAAAATTTACCCATAACCTGGGGCATTGCTTAAGTTTTCTAATTGGATTACTTTAAGTAACAGCCATTGTCTGATCCAGTCCTGAGAAGGACACTGACAGCTCCAAGAAATGGGTAGGGGAGTGGGTGTTCTCTCTGGACCTTCATTTCCTGGAAATCTTAACTGTTATTCTTGAATTTTATTCTCTTTCCAAGCTACTTAGGAACTAGCTGAAAATACTAATTGAGGATGTTGTCAGCCTCTGAAGGATCCTGAGCCTGGGATTTGCATTTTAATGAGAACACAATTTAAGTGCCTTACACATGCTTTCTCTTCTACCAAATTTTGCTCAGGGAAAATTCCAGCCCAGAAAGATAGAGAGCACCACAGTTCATACAGTCTAAAGGAAGCTGGGAACTGCTCACTTGCTCCCAGTTTAAACTTACCTAAGGGCCTGCTTCCTGAGTCATAGGGCAACTGTTCTTCCAACGAACAGGTTGATTCTGTACCTCTAGAACCCTACCCCAAAAGAAGGTTATATGTTTCAAGTGAAAAAATACCAAGAATGGCATGTAACCCAATTAAAATTTAGATAGAATAAGCAGTTGTTAATTACTTCAATGCCATTTTATGACACGTTCTTACATTAACTGTGTGAGTTAACATGACATGATACAAATGTTGTTTTAGTGAACTGAATTCTTTCAGTCTTTGAGAAATTTTTCTGAGCTAGAAGAAATCAGTAGTGATTTCCATGTAGGCTCCAGCAGCTCAGTGCAAATAACTTTTTCCCCAAAAGGTACCAAAAAAGGAGACTGCCCCTCTGTGCTCTCCAACCCACGTCAGTCCTCCATTTCCAGTGAAGAGCAGGAGAGATGTTACATTGTAGAAAGGACTTGGACCTTCTTGGTCAACAGGAATGGGGTCAAGGGCAAAAGCTTTGGCCTTAATGCACACATCAGCAAACACACAAAAGGCAGCCATTTGGAGCTAACTGGGCCCCGCTCTTTCTAGTCCAAGTGTCTTCCCCTCAGAAAGACCCAGTGTACTTCTGAGAGGGTTTTTTTTTTTTCCTGAAGTGTCAAATAACAGTTTGCCTACACAATAGGTTGTTCCGCTTTTTATTTTTCAGTTATTCATAGAAAACAGACTCTAATTTGGAAGATATATTCTCAATAAACAGCCCACTATCAGCAATCCCACTTGTGTTTGTGATTATGACAAAGGCAGAAGTAAAGGTTTAAATAGGTTTTTAATGCTCCTAAGATTTATGTTGCATATTTCAGTTCAATTACAAAAATCAATGCAATTTCATTGTGGCTGTTAGGAAACAAATCTCATGAAATGGTTCTGCTGGAGAGCTGGGAAACATCATTGTAAACCACACTGATAGGTTGGCCATTACCATGAGGGGGTGTGGGTCCTCACAGTATCCTTCCTGCTCTTAAGATGAGTGGAGGAGAAAGAAATGTAGACAGTAAAAAGAAAAAGGTGAATCCTATAAACAGAGCCAGAGAATATCTTTGAATAAGAGAGAAAATCATTAATAAATAAACAGAATGTCCCCCATGGGGCTTGTTTCTTACATAAAGCTATTTAAGAAGCACTTATCATCCCTACTTCCACGAATGGGTAATTTATCTTCTAAAAATATCATCAAATTATACTTGATGCATGTTTCAGAGAAAAGCAATACTAGAAGTCAGAATTCCACAATGCCACTGCACCAAGGGATGGGTGCTAAGTACAGGCAGAGTATAATATGGACCAGCCCAAGACACTGGGCCCTAGTGAGTCCCACCTTGGAACCGAAGTGTACCAAGAACACCTTGAAAGCCTGAATCTGACTCCATCTATACTGCCTTAAGGAACATGTCTCTATTGGTCCTAGTGAAGTCACCATTTTCAGTATCCCTGGTTGAGGGTAACCATGCCTGATTAATCCAAAACCATATTTGAATGACTTCCCATGGAACACTTGGCAAGTCTTGAGAAGACAGCAGGATAGCTGAAGGAGACAAGAGCTGTGAAGCAAACAATCACCTCATGAAATGTCACTGAGAAAGCATCATGTGCTGGGAACACTGTGCTCAAGCCTTAACTCTAATCTCTGATTAACTCTGATATCATTTTTCTTAACAATTTCTGGGTCTTTTTTTTTTAATCTTACAAAATGGACTTGGAGCAGACAATCAAATACTGATATAATTACAACCAAAGGATGTGCTTTCTGAGGTCCAAGATTTATTTTATTTTAAGTTTTATGTAAGTTTTTCCTAAGTTTAAACACTTTTTCTGTAAGCACCTGATCTCCTGTGGCTACTGGTACATGAATCTCATCATTGCACATCACTGTGTAAAACCAAAATTCACAGACAGTTTAATTTAAAAGGAATAAAAATGGGAGGCTAAAAACTGAGAACACAGTACTACTATTAAAACAGATAAGAAAACAAAGTGGAAGATTAAGGTAAGAATAACAGAAAAGTACAGAAATGAAACTCTATTGTTCTCTAAGGACAAATTTAACTGTACTCTACATTCATTTCCATTCACCCCATAAACCTTCTTATCAGTCTTACCTTTAATGCATCAATAACAGCTGGTGGGTAGCTCAATCCAACCATGTTTGATGTGCGTCTATACATTCTGGCAAAAGTTGGAGGAAAAAAACAAAATGTGACAGCTTACAACAGACGGTTACCACTTCACAAATCTGCACACATGACAAGTGATAAGCATGCAGGGCTTCTGGTGACCCAAGGAACTTTAAATTCCAAAGTTACTCGAGTGCCCTTAGTGATGAATTCAAAAGAAATTAAAGCAACCTCAAACACACAGACCAGCAGAAACAAAATTAAATTAAGTTTATATGCCCATATTGGACACTGAGTTATTAAAATGAGGATGTGTTCTGGTGCACTGGCTGCAAGAGTGGAGAAGCAGTGTACAGTGTTGCATCTGATAATGAAAAAAGGATCCATGTAGACAACCCATCAGAAATGCTACTTCCCCAGAACTTCTAAAGCAAGCAAGTCAATGCCCCAAGTAAACTTTGAAATCACTACCATGAGATTTCTAAAATGTGCTAACTGTGTAACTAGGGAATAGTAGAAGAAATTATTCTATTTCTTGTAGGGAACAATTCAACATCAAAAAGCTAGTAAACTATGTCACAGGAAACCCAGAGCCCTTAAATAAACTATCCTCCCTGGGTCATTGAGTACAAAGCATTACTTGTCTGTTCCGATGCTATCCATGTATTTGAAAAACATGGGTCAGATGATTTCTGACTTTAAAAATGAGGCTGAACTAAATCTAAATCTTAAGATGAGAATTTTGAGCAAAGGGAAGAGCTTGTCCAAATGATGTCATGGAGACGAAAATATGTGTTTCTACTCATCAATTTGAGTTTTGATACTAATGTATCAAAATTACATTAAAGGAAAGCTTATAGTGATAGGACCTGGTATTCTTGTTGTTTTGGACTTTGCATAACAATGAGTTTCACCTTTACCTCTCCACAAATATCCCAGCTTGTACTGCATGGACAATGGTCTTGAACCTGGGCTTCTCATCACTTCTTCTAAGCATCATCCCCATCTGCCGAGTGAAGGTGGAGGCCAGCCAGTCTCGGACCTCAGAAGGTACAGCATCCGACTGAATGTCACTAAGCTCATCCTCTGTGTCCAGAAGTCTCCTGGAAATAAAATACACAACCAGGGCATGGAGATTGAATTCTCTGTTTGAATCAGCTTCCTTTCTCTACCCACCTGAAATACAGGTACAAATGGAACACCACACACACACACACACACACACACACACACACACACACACACACACACACACACACACACTGGCAGCATTGCTTTGGTATGACCAGTGGAAGCTCACACTGATATGTCTCCTTTGACTAAAATGGATCTCCCTTGTCCCCCAAAGACGCAAGTGTAAAACCTAACACCTAACCAGGGATAGTGTTGGGAGAAATGCTTAAAGAAAAAATGCACAAATCACAACAACAAAGTACTTTGAGGCAATTCTTTATTTTATTTTGTTTTGTTTAGTTGGTTTTATTTTGTTTTTCTCTTTTTTAATTTATTTATTGCTTCAGGTTACATCTCCATCATAGTGTCCTCTTTCCATCCTTCCCAGTTGTGCCCTCCCACCCTCTACCCACTAACACTTCCATCCCACTCCTCTGGAGTGCAGTGTCCCTACATAACAGTCCCCTGCCCCAGTTCAGCAGTCATATGAGGGCCAAGAGCCTCCTCATACACTGGAGACCTACAAGGCAGTACCACCTGGGAAAAGTGTCTCAATGACAGGGAGAGAAAACAAACAAACAAAGTATGTCCATGTTCCCTTTGGTGCGTTGGTTGTAGTATAGATATCCTGTACTATACAACTAAAATCCGACTATAAGTAAATAGATGCCATGTGCATCCTTCTGAGTCTGGATTAGCTCACTCATGATGAGCTTTTCTAGTTCCATCCATTTGGCTGCAAATTGTATAATTTCCTTGTTTCTGATAGCTGAGTAACATTCCATTGTGTAGATGTACCATAGTTTTTTAATCCATTCTTCAGTTGAGGGACATATGGGTTGTTTCCAGTTTCTAACTATTACAAATAAGGCTGCCATGAACATAGATGAAGCAACTTCCTTGAGATTTGGTGAGGAGTCATTTGGGTGTATACCCAGAAGTGGTATGGCTGGATCCCCAGGCAGAGCTATTCCAAGATTTCTAAGATATTGCCAGACTGACCTCCATAGTGGTTGCACAAGCCTGCACTCCCACCAGCAATGGAGGAGGGTTCCCATTTATCCACACCCTTGCCAGCATGTGCTGTCATTTGAGCTTTTGATCTCAGCCATTCTGACAGGTGTGAGATGAAATCTTAGAGTTGTCTTGAGTTGCATTTCTCTGATGATTAAGGATGCTGAGCATTTCTTCAAGTGTCTCTCAGCCTTTAGGAATTCGCTCTTTTCCAATTTTTTAATTGGATTATTTTGTTTCTTGGCATTTAATTTCTTGACTTCTTTGTAAATTTTGTCAGATGTGGGGTTGGTGAAGATTTTTTTTCCAATCTGTAGGCTGCCGTTTTCTTCGAATGACAGTGTCTTTTGCCTTACAGAAGCTTTTCAGTTTCATGAGGTACCATTTATTGATTGTTTATCTCAAGTCCTGAGCTGATGGTGTTCTGTTCAGGAAGTTGCCACCTGTGCCAATGATTTCGAGGGTTTTCCCCACTTTCTCTTCTAGTAGATTTAGTGTGACAGGGCTTATGTTAAGGTCTTTGATCCACTTGGACTTAAGTTTTATACAAGGTGATAAGTAGGGGTCTAATTTCATTCTTTTACAAGTGGACATCCAGTTGGACCAGCACCATTTGCTGAAGATGCTGTCCTTTTTCCATTGTGCAGTTTTGGCTTCTTTGTCAAAAATTAGGTGACCATAGGTGTGTGGGTTCATTTCTGGGTCTTCAATTCGATTCCATTGATCTACTGGTCTGTTTCTATACCAGTACCATGCTATTTTTATTACTATTATTCTGTAGTACAGCTTGAAATCTGAGACAGTGATACCTCCAGATTTTTTTTATTGTATGGATTGATTTAGCTATTCTGGGGTTTTTTGTTGTTCCATATGAAACTGAGAATAGCTTTTTTCAGGTCTATAAAGAATCCTGTTGGTATTTTGATAGGAATTGCAATGAATCTGTATATTGCTTTTGGTAGGATGGTCATTTTTATTATGTTGATCCTACCTATCCATGAGCATGGGAGATGTTTCCATCTTCTGTTGGCCTCCTCAGTTTCTTTCTTCAAGGGCTTGAAGTTCTAATTGTACAGGTCCTTTACTTGCTTGGTTAGAGTTACCCCCAGGTATTTTATATTGTTTGTGGCTATTGTGAAGGGGGTTGTTTTCCTTATTTCTTTCTCAGCCCACTTGTTTGTTGTATAAAGAAGGGTGTCTGACTTTTATGAATTAATTTTGTATCCAGCCACCTTGCTGAAGGTGTTTATCAGCTGTAAGCATTCTCTGGTGGAATTTTTGGGGTCACTCATGTATACTATCATCTTGTCTGCAAATAGGGATAATTTGACTTCTTTGTTTCCAATTTGTATCCCCTTGATCTCGTTTAGTTGTCTTATTGCTCTAGCAAGAACTTCAAGTACTATATTGAAGAGATACGGTGAAAGTGGGCATCCTTGTCTTGTCCCTAAGTTTAGAAGTAATGCTTCAAGTTTCTCTCCATTTTATTTGATGTTGGCCACTGGTTTGCTGTATATTACCTTTATTATTTCTAGGTACGGTCCTTGTATGTCTGTTCTCTCGAGAACTTTTAGCATGAAGGGGTGTTGGATTTTGTCAAATGCTTTTTTCCGCATCTAGTGAAAAAAGCCCAGGGCCAGATGGTTTCAGCACAGAATTCTAACAGACCTTGAAAGAAGAGCTAATACCAATACTCTTTAAACTCTTTCACAAAATAGAATCAGAAAGAACACTGCCAAACTCATTCTATGAGGCCACAGTTACCCTGATTCCTAAACCACACAAAGACCCAACAAAGAAAGAAAACTTCAGACCAATCTCCCTCATGAACATAGATGCAAAAATACTTAAAATACTAGCAAACTGAATTCAAGAACACATCAAAAGTATCATACACCATGATCAAGTAGGCTTCATCCCAGGAATTCAGGGATGGTTCAACATACGAAAATCAATCAATGTAATTTACCCCATAAACAAGATGAAAATAAAAAACCCACATGATTATCTTGCTAGAAGCTATTATTTTAAATTATACTAACTGATGCCCTTTTAGTTCAATAATATATAATAGAACATGAACTTCTAAACTCAAGGAAACTTCCCAAAATGATGCAGTATCTTCATTTGAGCCCAGTGACTTAAGCCATCCACGAATGTGCTTTTCTGATTTCCCTAATTATTCAGATGTCAGAGACTAGAAAGGAATAAAAGTAGTTATAATAAAACCAAGAAAAAGTGAATGTCGTTTATTTAAGCACTACTCAAAATAAGAAGTTAAAGTGGACACCAATATTATAAATGAGGCTGCTATGAACATAGATAAGGATGTCTTTGTGGTTTGGTGAGGAATCCTTTGGGTAGATACCCAGAAGTGGTATGGCTGGGTTTTGAGGTAGGGCTACCCAAGTTTTCTAAGAAATCGCCAGACTGATTTCCATAGTGGTTGTACAAGTTTGCACTCCCACCACCAATGGAGGAGTGTTTCCTTTTCTCCACAACCTCACCAGCATGTGCTGTCATTTGAGTTTTGATCTTAGTCATTCTGATGGGTGTGAAATGGAATCTCAGAGTTGTCTTGAGTTTCATTTCTCTGATGATTAAGGATGTTGAGCATTTCTTCAAGTGTCTCTCGGCAGCTAAAGATTCCTCCTTTGTGAATTCTCAGTTTAGATCTGTTTCCCATTTTTTGATTGGATTATTTGGTTTCTTGGTGTTTAATTTCTTGAGTTCTTTGCAAATTATGGATATTCGCTCTGTGTCAGAAGTGAGGTTGGTAAAGATCTTTTCCCAATCTATCTGTAGGCTGCTGTTTTGTTTGAATGACAGTGTTCTTTGCTGTACAGAAGCTTGTCAGTTTCATGAGGTCCCATTTATTGATTGTTGGTCTTAGAGCCTAAGCTATTGGTGTTCTATTCAGAAAGTTGTCTCCTGTGCCAATGAGTTTGAGGTTTTCCCCAGTTTCTCTTCTATTAGATTTAGTGTATTGGGCTTTATGTTAAGGTCTTTGATCCATTTGGACTTAAGTTTTCTACAAGGTGATAAGTATGGGTCTAATTTCATTCTTTTACATGTTGACATCCAGTTAGACCAGCACCATTTGTTGAAGATGCTGCCCTTTTTCCATTGTACAGTTTTGGCTTCTTTGTCAAAAATTAAGTGACCATAGGTGTGTGGGTTCATTTCTGGGTCTTCAATTCGATTCCATTGATCAGCTGGTCTGTTTCTATACCAGTACCATGCTGTTTTTATTACTATTGTTCTGTAGTAAAGATTGAAATCTGGGATGGTGATACCTCCACATGTTCCTCAACTGATGAATGGATTAAAAAATTGTGGTACATTTACACAATGGAATACTACTCAGCTATCAGAAACAATGAAATCATGCAATTTGCAGCCAAATGCATGGAACTAAAGAAGCTCATCCTGAGTGAGCTAACCCAGACTCAGAAAGATGCATATGGCATCTACTCACTTATAATTGGATTTAGACATATAGTACAGGATAACTATCCTACAAACAACACACCAAAAGGATCAGGAATATAGGCTTTGTTACCTATTAATGGGACAGTTTCACTAGGTTTGTTACCATATAGGCCCTCAGTGCAAGAGGAAGCTTTTAGCCCTCATATGACTGTTGAACTGAGAGGGGCTGATATATAAGGACACTCCACATTGGAGGAGTGGGATAGGTAGGAGAGGGAGGGGAGGGTGGGAGGGTGGAACTTGGAGGGGTGGAAAGAGGGCACTGTGATGGAGATGTAACTGAAGTAATAAATAAATAAACAAAAAGTGGACAGCAATAATATAAAGGTGCTTTTGATCATTGTTGTTTGTTTAGATGTATTCACTTGGGTAAAGGAGAAAAGATTGTGGCATCAAATTCCTGAAATTAGCAATAAATTACAACCTTTAAAAATAAGCCCAACAACTTGTAGACTGCAGCAAAATCCTTTCAGATTTGAGATTGGTGAAGCAAGACATAACAAATACTGAGGAGCCTGCCTGATTAGATACTTTCACAGTTGACATTTCAACAGTTTCCAAAAGGAATGAAGTTCTATTTCTTTTAAAAATTTGAATACCTACAATTGGTATGATACTTGTGTAATTTAAGTGGAAACATTTGCTGAAGGAGGAATACTGGGTACTTGGTCACTTCAGGAACCTCCAGTTGCTGACAGAGATGATGGGTGCAAACGCACATTGTAGACTGACGGGTTGACCATGTAGTCATCATAGCGGAACTCTACATCTGGGAAAAACCTTGCCAGACTTTTAGGAATTGCCCTTTCTGCCCTTACATCATTGTATTGTCTATGTAGTAAGTTCTGTTGGTCCTTTCATACTTAAGGGAAAAACAAACCCAGCTCTTTTACATTTATTTGTAGAAACTAATGTTTCTGAGTCAGTGATCTGAACTACATTCCATACCTGCCATGAGGTTGAGAGGGGATGCGATGGGACTGAACACAGGGATGGGACTGTTTGACAGAAAATCTAGCATTACTTTATCAATCTTTTTTATAACTTACCTTGTTTCATCAATATATACAGATTCGAGCACTGTGGCTGCATAATCCAGATTCTTCTTAAGATCTACCACAGAGGCCTCCCCTCGTTCTAATTGCTTGACCAAAGACCGTAACCTACAGGGGACAAGATGACTTCATTAGAATAAAGGAATAAAAGAATAATTCTAAAACTATTATGAAATAATCTTTATAGTTTTGATCACTGCTTTTTCCTCCAATATATCAGAAAGGAAAAAAATGCAGTACTAAAGCAGTAATGTATAAAATAATAAAACAAGAACAAAAATGTTCTCTAGCCAGGCCCTGACCACGTCCAACATTTTATAGTATTCATTCATTGTTATGAAGGTTCTAAATTACTCACAATATTCTTCTTCTCAGATATGTCTCTTTTAGTCTCTAGTTGGATATAGGAAAGACCTACCAGCACCAAATACCACCAGACACCCTGGGACTCTCTCTGTTGAAGGCACTTTGTTCAGCAGTGGGCACAGAGAACCATAGCCCCACAGCCTACAGATGTTTCAAGACTTATGGGAAGGTGCAGAATTCTATTATAGCCACAGACAGCCAAGAAAATTCAGATACAAGTAATTTATGTGAGTAGACAGGAAGAATGTCCGAAGAAGAAGAAGAAGAAGAGGAGGAGGAGGAGGAGGAGGAGGAGGAGGAGGAGGAGGAGGAAGAAGAAGAAGAAGAAGAAGAATGTAGTCATCAAAAATGAGGATGGATGGTAAACTGAGGATTCCACATCATCCAAGAGAAACAAAGAAGCATATTCTCCTTATGTAGAAACCACTAGAGCGGAGAAGAGCAGTGCGGGTAATGGTGATAAAAGGCCTACAGGTGACCAGAACACAATAATTAGGCC
This sequence comes from Lophiomys imhausi, assembly GCA_907164525.1. Classification (NCBI taxonomy): domain Eukaryota; kingdom Metazoa; phylum Chordata; class Mammalia; order Rodentia; family Muridae; genus Lophiomys; species Lophiomys imhausi. The sequence goes on along the minus strand of CAJQZJ010032648.1, from coordinate 1,035,065 downwards.
TTTGGAGCATGTTTTCTGATTGTTTGGTAGCCAATGATATTAGGAAAAACAGTACAGACCTGGAAGTCAACTGTGGATTTGAGTTTTGCTTTGCAAAGTATCTACTATGCACATCACGTAAGCTAGGTAGCTTCTCTGAGGATTATAAAGTAGAGCACCACGCAACGAAGTTTGGAAGTAACATAAGGATCACATGTCAGTGGTAATAGACAGACTATGAAATTCTTGGTAATTCTGTAAGATGCTATTGAGATTGTTAGTCAAAGGTCCTGATCCTCACAGGTAACCAGACAAGAAGAGTCTTGGCAAAACACTTAACATCACTGTCACATCTGTTATATGTGAGTTTATCAATCTGGCTCACCTTTTTGATTTCAAAGTATCCACAAGCTTGCATTGGCAAGAGGGATGGACTACTTGACAAGGTTCACCATTGAATCTGGAGACTTAGAGCGTTTGGCTACCCTAACGTCCCAGTACTTGGCAAACTGTGCACTAATTCTTCTCATATATAAGGAAATGACTCAATTCTTTTGAGGAAAAAATAAATCCTAAATCAACCTTGAAAACTGGGCAAAAGTATTGGCTATCCAAGTATTAAGTATCCCAAGAATTTCAATAGTGTAGATTGCAGATAAGATTTAATTGAGAGTTGTCTCTATGCACTGGCTATGTCCCATGTACAGAGAGAAATCTGTGGAGGTGTCTGTAGGTATGAAGGTGACCATTAGCCTTGTGAGGTACCCTTGTTAGCAGCATTAGGAAGGATACTGGACAGGCAGCCCAAGACAAGATGTTGGCATGGGAGGTGCTGACTGCCATTCACACTCAGCGACAGCCTGTCTGACAAGGAATAGAGAGATATCATCAAGGAGCCTAGCTACTTTTGACTAATATCAGACCTTCTTTAGCAAAATACATTCCCAGCTAAGCCTGATTCCAAAGCTAATTCTCTCTCATGAGCTCAGACATGAAGAAACTATTTGGGCTCTTAGCTGGAAAAATAAATTGAGAAAAAAATCCAAACTTAAAAAAAAAAATCTTGCCTTGTCTTGAAGATTAAAAATTTACTGTAAATTTAATATGAGTGTTTTGTTAAGAGCCATCTTAATCCTTAAAACCTAAGAGCAAAGGATAAAAATAGGAAAAAAATGAAGAGAACTATGACCAATAAAATAAAACCGGAAGGTACCGCCTTCTAGTAGCAGTTTCCAGGAGATTAAATAGAAACAGCTTTAATCAAAATAAAATTGTTTGTAGGCTAACGAAAACCCAGATAAGCAAGTGAGAACAGATCAAATAAAACAAGACCAAAAAATGAAAAGAAAAATATCCAACATGCACCATTAAAAGTTTTTATTCAAAAGAATTAAAAAAAAAAACCTGGGAAACATTTGAGAAAAGACAACCCATCTCTTTAAAAGAAGCAAAAGTTCAGGGCTGGAGAGATGGCTCAGTGGTTAAGAGCACTGGTTGCTCTTCCAGAGGACCCAGGTTCTATTCCCAGCACTCACATGGCAGCTCACAACTGTCTGTAGCTCCAGTTCCAGGGGATCCAACACTCTCACACATACATGCAGACAAAATACCAATGCTCATAAAATAAAAATAAAAAAGAGAAAAAAATAATAATAAGTAGTAAAAATTCAAGCCACCCTTAGGCTTTTAGACCCCATAATACACCAGAAAGCAACTCAACAGTCCCATCACCTGTTCTGAGGATGATGTGGTATAAAGACATATATATGCTTGTGTAGAGGGATTGCTGTGCATATGTGTGGATATTTACAAAATGTGATAATTTATATACTTTCAAGAAAACAGAAACCAGCAGCTTTAGGGCACACTCTGGAAAGCATTCTACAAACACAGTGTGTTTGTGGTCTTTGGTTCAATGGTTCAGGGATTCAGAGCCTGAATTTTTCTGCAAACTTTACCAAGTAGACGACTGCTGATGAAATGACCAATTCTCACAGGGACAATGGAATAGGAAAGTGGGAAGCAAGTTCCCATTTCTATTAAAAATGCCACCTGTGCAACCCTTGTGAGATAAATAACCAAAAGTCAATTGAAATGGCTAGGAATGTCAGAGATGACAGCTTATTCCACTATTTTTGATCACTCTTGCAAAGTATCAAGAGGATCAAGTGGAGAAGGGCCTCTGGTTGCCCTGCCATGGGAAGCAGGTCCTAGCTGAAGTCACACTTCATCTAAATGGAAAAAGTGCTACTCAGAATCTCCAATAGCAGGCACTGACCTGCAACATGGGAAGCCCCAAGCTCTGTGCCACAGTCAACAGGAAGTCAGTAATACAGGGGACCAATAGCTTCATTAAACTCAGAGAAGGATTCACACACAATGTATTTCTAGAAAAGGTACAAATGTTTACATCTTCACTAGTTTTCTAGCTTCTGAGCTAGGCTGAAGAGGCATCGTGGCAGAGAACATGGGGCACCTGGCAGGACCCAATGGCCTGAAAAAAATGTTCAGCTGACATTCACTTCTCTGGATTTAAAGATGATAAACCACACAAGACTAGCCTAGGGACGAGTGAAGCTTTATTGATAGCACACAGAAGGCAGAGACGGAGCTCACTGCCAGAACCAAGAAAATCTGTCAAGGGAACATCTGCCAGGAACTCAGTGAAGCTCAGGACAGCAAAGATTTGAGAAGCAGAACTGCTATAAAAAGGTGAGCATATTGAGAGAAAAGAAAACTTAAAAGAAACAAAACATGACAACAGAAAGGACAATAAGATGTTTTGTCTTGTTTTGTTTGTTTAAAGAAATGGTTAGCAACTTTCTAAATGGCCAGCTCCCATATGATTCAATGCCTAGGGTAGACACTGGAGCTTCAGACAACCTGACTCTCATAAGCTGAGCAATAGCACAGTGTACTGGGGCTACTGACCCATTGATGTCTCAACCCACCTCCTAACTTGGTATCCTTCTCACTGTGCTACTAATTGACAAAGCTGATATTTCTTAGGCAGAATAGCTTCAAAGTAGCTTCTCAGCCCTTAAACAACTAGTACTACTAGTCTCAAAAATTAATAAAGTTACTTAGAATAAGGACCTTTCCCTATTCCCCATAATGTAGATTTCCACAAGATCTGAGTCTATGTCATCATTAGCTACCTCAAAAGTATCTGGAAGCTTTCGTACTCCCATTTTAAAGTATTTCTGTTAAACTTATAGACAATTAATTGGGGCAGAAAGGCTTGGACAGCTTCCTATGTTTTCCTACTAAAGTGTATCTGGACTTTTTTATGAAAATTTATTACACAAAGAAGCTAAGGGCCAAGTCCCATTTTAAGTGGCAGCCTATATTTTAAGAAAAATGGATATCCAGTCCATCTACCGGTGAGTGGATAATAAAAATGTGCTACATTTATAAAATAAAATATTGCTCTGCTGTTAAGAAAATGAAATCGTAAAATTTGTAGGTAAATAAATAAGCTATAAAAAAATATACTGAGTGAAGTAACCCAGACCCAAAATGGTAAATATTGTGTCTTTTCTCTTACATGTGGATGTTGGCTTTTAAGCTTTTAATATGTGTGCTACAATCCAAATAACCACAGAGATTGGGCACATAATAAGGGACCAGTAGGAAGAAGGGTATGTCCCAGGGAAGAGGAAAGAGAATGTAGTGTTATTGAGAGAGAGGGGGACAACTAGAATAGGAGGATTAAGTGAGGAGGTGGATGGAAGAATGGGAGAGAAATGTAAAGGAGGGAATATGTGGAGGGTATAACTGATACTAAAGGCCTTTTGAAAAACCATATGGAAGCACAGTTCCATAGAGGTTTCCATACATGAATGGAAGCAGTATTGTGGACACTATTAGGGGAGACAAGTAATTATAAGTATCACAAATCTACAAATCCTGAGACCTACAACAGCAACCAGCCTTCAAGATATATTGGTGCAATAGTGGAATAAACGTTACAGGAATAATCAATCACTTTTTTATTGGATTTAAGGCCCACTCCATGAGTTGGAACCCATACATGACACCATTAAAGTTGCTAAGAATATCAATCCTTGCTTTCTTCTTCCAGTAGATTTGGGGTTAACACAAATACCCACAACTTGACAATGTACAAAGAGTGAGACACTTTGGAGCACTCAGTCCTAAATGAGATGTCTTTATCACCCCATCCCACCCTACCCCCCAGGCTAAGGGACATATGCAGAAAAGGAGGCAGAGAGATTGTTATAGCTTGATTGTTATAGTTGATGGACAACTCCAAGGAAGCAGAGTCCTCCAGACACAGTAGGACTGATGAACTATGAACTCACAAAGACTGCAGCAGCAAGAATAAGGTCAACACAGGATCAAGACAGATGAGGTCCCAGTACTAAGAGGGGGGAGTGGACACAGGGTCCTACTCCTAATCAAAAAATTATTTGCAATTGGTGAATGATAGAAAGGGAAAACCAGTTTCCTAAATGAAATCTCATTGGGTTTCACTTCAGAGCAGGCCCAGAAATATTTGGAAAACACAAAATAAACTCCCTCCCTCCCTCCCTCCCCCCCTCTCTCTTTCTCTCTCCCTCTCTCTTTCCCCTCTTCTGTGTGTGTGTGAGAGAGAGAGATTTTTTTGTTTCTTTTTTACTTTTTCTTGTAATTTTTTGTTTTGATATTTGTTTTTATGGTTTTATCTTGTTATCTTAAAGAGAGCAAAGTAACATAAAGTTGAATGAAGAGGGAGGTGAGGAGGGATATGGGAGTAGTCAGGAGAGTGGAAAAACAACTATTCAAATATATTGTAAGAAAATAATTTAATTGGAAATAGAGAAATTCCAAGTGAGGAAAGGAAAAAGAAAAAAGAAGGAAAAGAAAATGAAAAAAAAGCTACAGTCTTGTGCCAAATCAGTATCAATAATTTTTGCCTTTTCTTTATACTGTATCCCTTTTTGCAGAATCTTTTGTTTAAAACTGCTCCATTAAAAAGAAAGAATAAATAGGAACCAAAAAATATAAGCAAGACTCACTATATTATGTTGTATAGAAGATCTGAGATGTAAAACTGTATGGGCATGACTAAAATTATATTGAAAGATTTACAGAAGCAAAATCTTGGAGACTGGAAATAGCTGAAGGTTGTAGCAGGTATTGATTGCAAGTGGCTAAGAGGCATGTTTTGAAGTGATGGAAAAGTTGTAACTTTTCACATTACTTATTTTGCCCTTATTATTATATAAATCCCAAGGAATAAAAATACTTTGTTTCTTTTATAGTCTCACAATGAAATTTCAAGTTGTTTAGGAATTAAAAGGATGTTCTAGGTCTAAGAAGATGTTTTTAAGTTGGTAATGCAATTAGGATGGAGCCTGAGTTAGGTATAGAACTTTAAACTCATCAAGATAGATAGATAATAGAATATTAATATCAGTTGCCAAATACGTATGGACTGGACATTGGGAATGTATGTTATACCTTATAATTTTCATCATTGTTGCCTAAGTGTTCTTATTGTTTTGTATTGTATTTATTGTTTTTAAAAAATGAGCCTTTTATTGGACTAAAAGGAGGAACTGTTGGGGGAAAAAGATACACCTTAAATTTTAAAAAAAGTAGATAGGAGGGTGAGGGGGAAGAGGGTGGGAGTGTGGGATTGGGAGGGAGAGGCAGGAGGAGATTGTGATTGTGATGTAACTTGAAGAAATAAATAAATTTTGGGGAAAGAAAGAAATAAAAGGATACCCAACCTTTTACTAGTACTCAAGAGAATGTCTAGCCTAGGTGTTTAATGGGAATTCATTTCATGAGCACCTAAATACATTCATGAAGAAAAGAAGGGAGGGAGGAAGACAGGGATAAACAAGAGAAGGGAAGATTACAGAGAGAGGGAAGGAGGAAAGGAAGGCAAAGGAAATATACAAGAATAAAAATAGTCTGTTAGTGTTCATAGTTTCCAGCACTCTATCCATTTCTGTCATTGTGGCTGCCAGTATGAGTTACAGGATAAACGTGCAACTCCATTTTAGGAAGAGTCTGTGTCTTCAAGCCTTGGCACGATGTGATGTCTCTGCGATGCTGGGCATCAAGTTGCTGAGGATGAGCCACTCATCTACATATGCGTTGTCTATTCCTTCACAAACATTCTGCTGGCTGCAAGCTGCTCTCTTGCAAAGTATTTGATGACCTGCAGATCAGATCAGCTCTCTACACGTTCAAGCCCAGAGCAAATTTCAGAACCAGAGACCCTGACCCGAGCCAGTATGTATGATTCATAAAGATACAGGAGGGTTCAGATGTAATAGGAATGTGTAGCTCTTGGAATCTGGCTTTAGTTTTGGGCCTTCTAAGAAAACTGGTCTCCACACAGAACAGTTCCAGCTGCTCTTACAGTTTTCAATATGAGTGCTATTAGTATAAACCCTAAGAGAACACGTAGACAACAGTTCTTTCGTTTCCTAACTTTATAGTGGTATAAATGTTATGAAAAGTTTTTAATTTCATATTGCTTACAGCATACAACAACTGAAGCCTTAAAGTTTCTGTTGGGTCTGTCAACAAAATGTTTACTCACCCATCTGAAACAGTGCCAACCTGAACCCAGGGTAAGAGTGTTCTTAATTACCTAAGTAGTGTCCTCATAGGACTGAATGCTGAAAATTTCAGGCTGACAATAGTTTGAAAGTTTCTTTGGAAAGAGTTGAATGTTATTTCCTATTTTGTCCCATAAACCTTCTAACAAATACACTCTGGAATTAATAATTCAACACACCTGAGGTGAGGAGTTCTGTTGTTGTTAGAACAGAAACCTCTTTCTATGTGAAAGGATAATTAATATGGTTCAAACATGCAAGAATTGATGAAGGCAAGTAAAATTTTGTACTTAAAAGAAAAGATATAGAAGGGGGGGGAATTGAAGAAAAGCCTGAATGCTGTTTTTTAATATTCAAAAGATAATATTTTCCCCAACAAAGGCAAGTTCCAAGTCTTGTCCAGCAGCTTTTACCAGAAAACAACTTATTTAACAACTTGAAAGCAACCTGTATGAGAAGGGACTGGGTATAGTTCCACTCCTGGGGTAAGCCCCCTGAAACCCCCCAGTGTCACTCCTGGAGAGCAGGTATGTTTGTTAAGTTTAGGCCCCTTATAATATAAGAGCCTCATGGGCTGGATATGAATCATTGGTAGAGTGTTTGCCTGGTGTTCGCATAGTCATAGGTGATCCAATGCCCAGAAACAACAACAAGTCCAAACAAAAATAAACTAAAAGAATTACAGAAACACACTCTCACATTTGTCTTCTGCCTAAAAGGGTGGATGAATAGCTCTTAAAATGGTCCATAATGGCTACCGTCTCAGACTGGTTTAGCTTCACAGAATGTGAAAGGGAACTTGATCTCTTATGACACTTCCTCTACAAGCACTCTCATTTGAGTAAAACTAGTCTGTTCCAGTTCATCACCTCCAAGTATCTACATCTCACATGCTGCTGCCTTCTGCACATGGATCCTCTTCCCTGCCACTTACCTAATTGTTAGGATAAATAAAATGGCTCCTCTTAAAGGGGCATTGTAAAAAGAAATATAGCTAATTAAACTATTTAACCAGTATTTATATTATCAGTAATTGGTTTGGTGGCAGTTAATTCTTATCCAGACATTATAAATGAATACACACAGACACCATGTGGATTTTAACAAGCCTTGGCCTGAGTTGTGCAATCCTAGCCCATCTGAGCTAGCTCATAATTCTATTACCCAAATATGACCCCATATATACATACGTCCCCTTGGACTGCCACTCTCCACGGTATGCCGATGTTCCTGGCCATGTGGAATGAGGTTCTTTTTTCTAACCCATGGTGTGTGCCTCCTTCCTGCTGCTCCTGGCTGGAATTCCTTCTTCTTCCTGCTGCTGGCTGGAATGCTTTAGTCCTCTGTCTAAAGCGCAGGCTTCCTGCTCTAATCTCAGGAAGTCCCACCTTTCTCTGTCTTTGCCCAGTCTCAGGCCTTGGCATTTTATTTAACCAATCAGAGTCAATGTAAGTAACAGACAGCAAGCAGGTCCAATTAATTAACATTTAGAATGCTTAACACTACCCCAACAGGGCATCCCACAGTAACTTCAGGACTTAAACTTTAAAGCCAGCATTATTCAGATGCCATTTCTGTGCAGCATAGTGATAGACTCTACTAATACAGAGGGAAATGGATCTCCTTTCAAGCATGAACAGTATCAGGCAAGTTACTGGCTCCTACAAGGGAGTCCTGTAAACATACTGGCAGAGGTATGATGAACCAGGAAAACAAGAAAGGAGAGGAATATCCACCCAGCAACAGCTTCCCCAGAGAAAGCCACAATCAGAGCTCCCCTGCAGGTCCTAGGTGGTTCACAAGAGGCCAGCCAGGAAGAGCAACCTGAAAAGGCTATTTGCTTACAGAATTTCATGTGGTTCTGGAACTCAGGGGCACACCAAGAGATGAAACTTTAGAAGTTGAGAAGCAGACCACTTTGGGCTCAACATGCCAAGCTACTGCAATTCAGCTTTCTCTAAAATATTAAGGACCCTGTGGACACATATTAAAGGAGGAGCAAGATAGCATAAGAAGCTTGATGACTGAGAAAGGTCAACCTAACTAAGATTAGGCTGGAGGGGCAAAATGGTTAATGTGCAACTGGCTCTGCATATGTAAATAGAGAACATTCATTTGTACCAAACATTCACAGACCATTTCCTTATTATATCCTAAAGAACCATGCAGATATTCTATAGCATTTGCATTTTAATAGATACTTTAATTAATACAGAGACTATTCCTTTTCTAAAAGGTACTCATAGGTTATAGGCAAATTCTATACCACTTATCAAAAGTCTTTGAACATCCATAGATTTGAGTATTTGCAGTGAGGAGAAGGTATTTTGTAACCAATACCCCTGGGTTTCTAGGAATGTGCTTTCACTATGATCAGTGTGGTGGAATACCGTGAAGACTGTGGTGCAAATATTTTCTCAAAGGTGATAATGCTTGAGCCACTATAATAGGGCATCACATGGCTCTGTGATAAGGCTACATGTTTCTTAGGGTTTCTAAGAGGCAGTTTATTTGGGTTATATGATTAGTCAAAAAAAATGATCACAAGATCCCAAGCACATTAATTCAGCATCAACAAAAGCAATGACTGGCAAAAGTAGTTCTGTGCCTTTTACTCTTATCTCACGAGCAAAACATGCACATACACACACACACACACACACACACACACACACACACACACACACATAGCTGTTGAGCAAGTTGTTGGACTCTAGTGAGTGTCAAGCAAAGAATTCTTTGCTGCTTTTATACATTTCTATACAATTTATCAATTAGAAAAGATGGTAAAGTTACAAAAGATTTCAAATATCTTTACAAAATTTATACAACACTAATAACATTACACATCCTCCAGTGCAACATGCCTTTCTTTCAGCCCTCATAAAATATAGCATTAGAACTGAGCATTGCTGTACCACAGAGAGAATGTGAATACATTGTGATACATTTGCCAAGTCTCAGATGAACTTTTAAAAAACAGCAAAACAAAATGACTATAAACATTTTAATACTTTGAAATTCAGGAATATATTTCTAACAAACTAATGGTAAAACCTTACATCAGTAATTAACTTTAATATGTAAAAATGAAAATATGACATATCAAAACTTGTGGTATCCAGGTATTCAGAATGAGATTTGTAACCTGAATGAGAGTATTTTTAACAGGAGAACCTCTGAGAGTGAATGAATCATCATCTATCTCTTGAAATGGAGCATGTTAACATAAAGAAACTAAAAGTAAACTTGAGACTAACACATTAGCAGATAATGAGCCCACCGGCAGAAATAATTGTCAAAGTAAAAAGTTGTCTTCACCTGAACAAGATGACGTAGGAAAGACACAAATAACCAATATCAAAATGAAAGAGAATATAGCTGAATATTATTCAGACTTTTGAAATGATATCCTGAATATTTTTCTGCAAACATATTGAAAAACCAAGGGAAAATAGTAAAGTCCAATTAAAAACTTAATTTAACAAAACTGACATAAGAAAAACAAAACAGTACTTCTTTACTATTAAGCAAGTTGAATCCATTCTGATAGTTTGATTTTACCACAATGAAAACTACAGTCCTGTACCCCTTTTCAGTGGATTCATCTACCCCTTTTATCAAAAATGTCACACTTCTCACAGAACAAGGAACACAAGCAAGGAAATTATGAAGGGAGAGTTGACAGAACACAAAAAACAGACGTCTAATAAATTAAAGCCAATGACAAGTAACACAGAGAAAACACACAGAAAACAGAAACAAAGTTAGTTTAAAATCAGAAGATAATTGTAATCCGTTGCTTTAAAAGGAATAGAGAAGAAGCATCATGTGATCTATACAACTAAGTGAGAAGCATCTACAAATGATTCAAAAGAAAAAAAAGGCAATAAAAGTGAATTTCCTACACTTTATGTTGAATGTTTAACAACAACAAAATACTATAATAAACATCACAGTACTAAAATAAAGCAAGCTTTCCTGCTGATCCAGCTTAAAATTGAGCATGCCTGTTATCACATCTTCAAGACTATATTTTGGGATATAGCTGAGAATCACAGTGCTTGTTCAGCATGCAGAAGGCCCTGCATCTAGTCACTAGCAATATTATGGTGGTTTATGATAATAGTAATTGTAATAATAATAAATAATAACAGGTTATATGAGAAGTCTTCACTATTTCAAATAATTAGTAAATTATAACTTCTACAAGACACCAGAATAAGAAAAATATGTGAGAATAATTCTTACAAAATATTTAAAATCCCCTAAGATCAAAAGCTCAAATGACAGCACATGCTGGCGAGGGTGTGGAGAAAGAGGAACCCTCCTCCATTGCTGATGGGAATGGAGGCTTGTACAACCACTATGGAGGTCAGTCTGGCGATATCTTAGTAAACTTGGAATAGCTTTGCCTCAGGACCCAGCCATACCACTTCTGGGTATACACCCAAATGACTCCTCACCGAATCACAAGGAAGTTTCCTCATCTATGTTCATAGCAGCCTTATTTGTAATAGCTAGAAACTGGAAACAACCCAGATGTCCCTCAACCGAAGAATGGATTAAAAAACTGTGGTACATCTACACAATGGAATACTACTCAGCCATCAGAAAGAATGAAATCATGCAATTTGCAGCCAAATGGTTGGAACTAGAGAAGCTCATCCTGAGTGAGCTAACCCAGACTCAGAAGGATGCACATGGCATCTATTCACTTATAGTAGGATTTTAGCTATATAGTACAGGATATCTATACTACAACCAAAGCACCAAAGGGAACATGGACATAGACATTTTATTTTTTATTTTATTTTTATTTATTTTTGTTTGTTTGTTTTTTTAGTTTTCTCTCCCTGGCAATGAGATATTTTTCACTGGTGGTACTGCCTTGTAGGCCCCCAGTGAATGAGGAGGCTCTTGGCCCTCATATGACTTCTGAACTGGGGTGAGGGACTGTTATGTAGGGACACTGCACTCCAGAGGAGTGGGATGGAAGGGTTAGGGGGTAGACGGTGGGGGGCGGGGCTGGGAAGGGGGCTAAGAGGACAATATGATGGAGATGTAACCTAAAGCAACAAATAAATAAATTTATTTATTTAAAAAAACATTTAAAAGCCCCATATATGGGTCAGCAACATGGCTCATCTCCTGAAGATGGTTGACACCAAGCCTGATAGACTAGCATGAGGAGAAACAAAAAGAGGAAAAGGAGGAATTTTATCCCATGGATCTACACGGTGAAAAGACAGAACCAACTCTCTCAAATTGTCCTCTGACCTCTACAGGAATGTTATATCATTCCCATGCAAACACACCAAAGAATAATTTATGATACAAACACATTGCATGGACTTCTTAAAGAATCAGTAAAATACTTTTAAACAAAATATTAAAGTTCTCCATCTGTAAGAAAATTTAATATCCTTCTAAAAGAATTTTAAATAATATAAATAAGTGCAATTATAATTCATGTTTACAGAAATTTACCATTTTAGAAGTAGGAAATCACCCTAATGAGAGAGAGAGAGAGAGAGAGAGAGAGAGGAAAAAAACCCAGATTGCAGAAAGCATAATGTCTGGGATCCAGCCTGCCTTGTTGAGGACTGAAGAGGAAGGAGCAAATCATGTAGAAGCCATTTTTCTCTGGTGTACAACTTCTCTGCTGATGAACATGCCACATTAACAAAGACACAATTAGCAGGGAAAACATCCTAGACCCTAGACAGTGCAATGGCAGAAATGAAGAGAAAAGTTTGTCTCATATAACTCTTGTTCCCAGACTCTGAAAAATTCCCTCTTTAGTCAGAATTGCATCATTTTTGTATGGCTACCTGGAGACAGTAAAGTTCCAATACCCAGAAAGACCACAGACCTGCTAGGAACATAACGAATGGCAGTGATTATTAGCTTGGGATACAGATACAGAGCTATATCTGTATCTCACAGAAGTTCAGAATTCTCTAGGACATTAAGAGGACTTAAGAAAGGCTTTAGAAATCACAAACTAAGCAAGACCCTAAGAAGAGCTAATATCACAGCAGAAGACATAGTTGTAAGCACAGCACACAATGAACCTAGGGAATTCTGTGCTCAAAGATTGGTAGAATGGCTTCCTTAAACAGCATAAACTGGGTAAGTGGTGTGTAACAGGAAGTGTTTAGTAATCATCGGCTCAATAAATAAAAGAGTGAGTTGGGGAGGAACACATATTTGCATAGGCAAGTGCGTGTATGTGTGTATGTATACATGCAGGTTAGAAGGCAAACTCAGGTGCCTTTCTCCTTCTTTTCTTTTTGAAGCAGGGTATCTCACTGGTCTGAATATGCTAGCTAAGTTAAGCTGGCTAGCCAGCGGGCTCCCGAGACCTATCTGTCTTCCTTTCCAGTCATCGCATTACACAGGTGTACATTACGTTTTCTTGTATTACTTGGGTTCTGTGATCAACTTCACACTCCTGTCTTTGCAAGGCAAGAATCTTACCAACCAAGCCTTCTCTCTAACCCAAAAGCACAGTATGAATTGCTATGAAACCATCTTTTCAAAAGAAAAGCAATACATAAGATAAACCCAAAGGACTTTCTTCTTCTTCTTAGATCCAGAACACCCTCTTGATTCCTAAACAACTCAAAATTTAACTATGAGACTCTAGCTATCTATTCTTCAACCACCTCAGAGACCTGAGAGGGATAAATATATCTGATTATATAGGAAGTGCAGGGCCTGCAGCTTCCAAAACTAATAAATGACATACCAGTGGCTGCCTCTTCTTTAGTATATCTTTTAATCTTTTATTTTGTTTTCTTTAACACTAATAGGATAATTAGTTCATGGATTAAAGCCCTTCAAATCACAGCTAATAACATGGCTTTAAATCTTCTTTATGAACTCAGAAAAACAGACTGGCCAGCCACGGAAGCTTCAGAAGCAGGCGAGCTTCATAATGAGAGGAGCCAGTGGGTGGGTCTGAGAAATGCAGGTCCCCAGTTAGCAGCTACAAACCCCAGACAGGAGTACTCACCAGCTTCCTGAGCACCCAGCTTCCACACAGGCGTTCCAACACCAAAAAGAGGAGAATGTATTGGAATATACCCATTTCCAGGATATCTCTGGGGAACCAATATGGTGGCAACCCACAGCACATTCTGAGCTATGGGATCACCTCAGTATATCTCCAGTGGAGTGGTGGCCTGGGAGGCACAAGCATATTTGGGCTCACCTAGAAAGACTTTGGACAATACAGTTCCCTCTACTGGATATATAAACACTCAGAAAAACATTGCGGCCAGACAAGACAGCTGATGGCATTTTCTGCCATGGTACAGTGGCCCACAGGTCTGATCAACTCAGTGCCTAAGCGACCAGCTCCAGACAGAGGTCCTCCCGGCTTCCTGAGGACCCAGCTTTCACATGGTTGCTCCAGCACCCAAAAGAAAACCAACAGAGCCACAGGAATGGTAAGATCAGAGTGGGCTGAAAGCAGGTTGTGGAGTTAAAGAAGTCTACTGAGCCCAAGCCCTGTGGATGGGTGGTGATGTTCATAATGGATCTCTCTGCAAGTGCACCTTGCCTCTCCTTGGTGGTATACCCAGTCTTCAGCAGCTACAGTTACAGCTCTGGAGCAGTAGGTTCTTGACCATTGCATACTACCTAAGTTACTCAGACTACAAAGGCTTAGCGCTTAGAGCCTAGAGGCATAGAGGTGCCCAGGGGATTACCCAGGAGTAACTTCCTGGGGAGACCATAACCACAGACCTGACCCTCGGACTAGACACTCAGCAGAAGGAGATCTTCAGCTCTAGCCTACAATCCGTGGTCCTCCAACTCCCAACTGACCTCACTAGGAAGACCTGCTTGATCTCAGGACCATGCTAGCTGTAATAACACATTCCATCCCAATCCCCAACCTGAGTACCCAGTTGTGACACAACAGGAAGGGGTGAACTTCACCTGGCCCACTGAGATCCAGCCCCCAACATAAGGCCCCATTCAGCCTGTGTAGAGCTATAGACCACCAAGACTATATGGCCTATACATCAAAACCTTCCTGGGCACCAGGTCCAGAAGACACTAGGAACAATCAGTTAAGGACAACAAGATGACTAAAGGTCAGCAAAGGAACAAAACCAAAAAAAAAAAAAAAAATGTGGGAAATATGACTCCAACAAAATTCAGCGATACTAATACAACAAGCCCTGACTATCCTACCACAGCTGAAACACATGAAAATGATGACAAACCCATACTGGTGACAATGATAGAGACCTTAAAAGAAGAAAATAAATCCCTGGGAGAATTTAAAGAAATCACATTTCTACAATTGAAAGCAATGGAGAATTCTTTTAGAGACCTTGAAGCTAACTCAGTCAAACAAGAATGGGAAAGAGACGAGGCTATGAAAGATTTGCAGGCAAGGATAAACAAATTAGAACAGGAAATGTATAAAACAGTTCAAGACCTGAAGCTGGAAATGAAAGCAGTAAAGAAACACACGCAGAGAAAATACTGGAGGTGGAAACCCAAGGAAAGAGAACAGGAACTACAGACATGAGTATCAAAAATAGGAGACAAGAGATGGAAGACAGAATCCCAAGCATGGAAGATTCAATTGAAGAAATCAGCACAACAACCAAAGAAAATGAGAAATCTAAAAATGTTCTCAACCACAACATTCAAGAAATCAAGGACTCAATGAAAAGAAAAAAGCTAAGAATTATAGGCAAGGATGAAAGAGAAATATTCCCAACTCCAAGTTCCAGGAAACATTTTCAACAAAATCATAGAAGAAAATTTCCCAAACCTAAACAAAGAGATGATGGTAAAGTTTCAAGAGGCATACAGAACACCAAATAGATTAGACCAAAAAGAAACTCCTCTCACCACATAAAAATTAAAACTCCAAATGTACAGAACAAAGAAAGAATATTAAAACCTGTAAGAGAAAAAGGTCAAGTAACATATAATGGCAGACCCATCAGAATTACACATGACTTCTCCTCAGAAACTTTAAAAGCCAGAAGGGCCTGGGCAGATATCCTACAAGCCCTAAAGGATCATATGTTCCTGCCCAGACTACTATACCCAAAAAAAACTTTTATCAATATAGATGGAGAATACAATATATTCCATGACAAAACTAAATTTAAACAATATCTATCCACAAATCAAGCTCTACAGAAGATCCTAGAAGGAAAATTCCAATCCAGAGAAGATAACTACACCCAAGAAAACACAGGAAACAAAAAAGTCCACTGCAGCTAAACTAAAAGAAACAAACAACCACCACCTACATTACAATAACAGGAAATAATAACTTATAGTCATTAATATCTTTCAACATCAATGAACTCAACTCCCCAATAAAAAGAAACAGGCTTACAGAATGGAAACATAAACAAGACCCATCATTTTGAAGCATACAAGAAACATACCTAGCTGGGGGTGGTGGCATACACCTTTAATCCCAGCACTCAGGAGGCAGAGGCAGGTGGATATCTGTGAGTTCAAGGCAAGCCTGGTCTACAAAGTGAATCAAGGACAGTAAAGGATACACTGAGAAACCATGCCTTAAAAAAAGAAATGAAAAAAAAAACCGACAAAAAAAGAAACAGCTCACTAACAAAGATAGATTCTACCTCAGAGTAAAGGGTTGGGAAAAGGTTTTCCATACAAACAGTCCTAGAAAGCAAGTTGGAGTAGCCATCCTAATATCAAATAAAATAGACTTTCAACTGAAATTAATAAAAAAAAGATAGGTAAGGACACTACATATGCATCAAAGGAAAAAATCATCAAGATGACATCTCATTACTAAATATCTATGCCCCAAATACAAGGGCACCCACCTTTTTAAAAAAAATTTATTTATTCAAGACATATCAACTCCTGACAGCACACCCTATTCTCCTCCAAGTAGAAGATGAGCATCGAAGAATCTCCAGTGGGAGATGATTGAATTAGTTGCAAGCCTATCTCTTGGTAGGAAAAGCCCCTTGCTTCAACTGTAGACAGAATGCTGTCCAAAAGGACAAAACCTGGAAGCAGGTAATTCGACAGCCTAGCTCTGCCAAGACAGGGTAGGTAAGTCCTTCATAACCCCTGCTCTACAATCAATGTCTGTCAGAGAAACGGGGCCAAATGACTGAAGATCGATGCTGTAATGTATGGAGAGAAAATAGGAACTGTCCAGGCAGCCACTGGTGTGTCATTTCTTAGTTTTGGAAGCTGCAGGCCCTGTACTTCCTATAAAATCAGATATATTTATCCCTCTCAGGTCTCTGAGGTGGTTGAAGAACAGATAGCTAGAGTCTCATAATTAAATTTTGAGTTGTTTAGGAGTCAAGAGAGTGTTATAGATCTAAGAAGATACTTTTAAAATTGTGTTGCAAGTTAGTATGAATGTTGAGTCAGATATAGAACTTTAAACTCATGGAGATGTTTAGATAGTAGAATGTTAAAGTCAGGTACCAAATACATATGGACTGGACATTGGGAATGTACACTAAGCCATATAACCCTCATAACTGTGGTCTAATTACCTCTGTTGTTTTGTATTGTATTTATTATTATAAGAGAAAGAGCCATTTGTTGGACTGAAAGGGGAAAATGTAGGGGGAAATAAGATATACCTTAAACTTAAAAAAAAGGGGGAAGAG
>CAJQZJ010032648.1:987893-1002850 GCA_907164525.1 Lophiomys imhausi | reverse complement strand
GTTGTGGTTATAGACTTTTGAGGAAACTGCTATTGAAGAAGTCTGCATTTTTATCCATGGACTTGTACTGCTCTCATCCTTGGGCAGAGAAACTTCTCAGTCTATATTGGATAGTGGTCAATAAAGAGATACACAACTGTTCCAATCTCTAGAGCCAAACTATTTGTTACCCAAGATAGATAAATGTCTAATCACAAGTCACCGTTACTGTTGCATTAGACTCCAACCTGTTGACTCTGACCCCATCCTTTACACAGATTCTGCCTCACAGAATGAAGGTTATTCTTTCCAGACCCAAACTCAGCAATAAAAGTCCATGCTGGTTTCCCCAATGGCCAGGCTTGGCCTTGTTCTCATTGTTCAAGGATCAGCACCCAGCATACAGTCATTCTCCTAGGCCTCAGGATATCTGTTATCACTTCCTAAAGCCCTGGCTTTGGACATGTCCTGCTTCCTGCCACCAATTACCTCACCAAGAAAATCTGCCCAATATTTGGTTTACCAAGAAAAGTTTGGCCTAGAGTGGTATCTACATATACTTTTTACTCTGCTAAGTCCATTTGTGCATCAGGTGGGGGGCTGCCCATGGGTCCAAAGGATACTATGAAGTATCTATACATATAGATACAATTTAGACAATGTCTAGTAGATAACACATGTTATGTTATGTAAATGTTATATTGATTTTCCTCAACAAATACTGATGTTATTTTCCTTGAGACTTAGATTCATGGTTGACGCTCCTTAAGAAATTACAGATTAGTAAGAAAGAGCATGTGGATTTATTTAAGTGTAATAGCCTGGGAGACTTTAGAAATGAAGATCAAAAGAAATAGGTAGCCCTGTATGCATTCTACTAGGGTGCAATTAGGGGTGGACAGAAGTGAAGAAAGATAACTAGAGCACACAGAAATATGAGTGGACGGTCACAAACTTGGAGGATTTCGAAAGGCCAAATGCCCCAGTTCTTCCCTATGTCTTCAGAGAGGTGAGGATGTTTTCCCCCTTCTGACAAATGGAAGCAGTTTCTTGAATGAGGTTCTCGTGACCTGGCTCTGGAGAGGAGGGAGATAAAAGTCTATAGAGCAACCGCCCTGCCATTTTGCAGATGGAAAAGCGTTATTTCATGGTCAATGACCCTAACTATAGTTATTACCACCAGTACCATAACCTTCCTCCTGTAAACAAGTTATAGGCTCTCTGAGGATGAAGAATATGCCTCAAGCCAACACCGTCACACAAAACTGAATTGTAGGGTACTTTAGAAAGGCAGCTGGAAATATGATGGCATAGGAAGTAAGATTTCAGAAATCAAATTGAATGTTTGGGGACATATAGTCACTAAAAGTCAGGAATTCAAAAACAGTTATTTATCCACATTGTAGGTTCTACAGCATATTTTCTTATTATTGCTTTCTTTTTTAACACTTATTTATTACTTCAAGTTATATCTCCATTACTGACCCCTCCCTCCACCCCATCCCTTCCCACCCTCCCACTTTCTACCCCCACTAGCACCCATTCCATCCCTCTGGTATGGGGTGCCTCTGTGTATCAGTTCCCCCTCAGTTCATTAGTCACATGAAGTATAAGAGATTCCTCTTGCACAGGAGACATACATGGCAGTTCCACTAAGGTGGAGTATCTACCTCACTAACAGGTAACCAAGTACATGTTCCTGTTCTTTTGGATCTATTGATTATAGGATGGTTATCCTGTACTATATGGCTAAAATCCAGTTATAAGTGAATATACATCATGTGTTTCTTTCTGAGTCTGAGTTAGCTCACTCATGATGAGCTTTTCTAGTTCCATCCATTTGGCAACAAATTGCATGATTTTCTTATTTCTGAAAGCTGAGTAGTATTCTATTGTGTGTGTGTACCACAGTTTTCTTTTTTTTTTACCACAGTTTTTTTTTTAATCCATTCTTTGATTGAAGGACATTTGGGTTGTTTCCAGTTTCTAGCTATTACAAATAAAGCTTCTATGTAAATAGATAAGGAGATTTCCTTATGGAGTGGCGAGGAGTCTTTTGGATATATGCCCAGGAGTGGTATGCCCAGGAGTGGTATGGGTCTTGAGATAGAGCTATTTCAAGTTTTCTAAGATATTGCCAGACTGATTTCCATAGTGGTTGTACAAGTTTGCACTCCTACCAGCAATGTGGGAATGTTCCCCTTTCTCCACAACCTTGGCAGCGTATGCTGTCTTTTGAGTTTTTGATCTTAGCCATTCTGACAGAAGTGAATCTCAGAGTCATCTTGAGTTGCAATTCTCTGATGATTAAGGACGTTGAACATTTCTTCAAGTGACTTTCAGTCATTCTATATTCTTCTTTTGTGAATTCTCGGTTTAGTTCTGTACTCCATTTTTTGATTGGGTTACTTGATTTGTTGGTGTTTAATTTCTTGAGTTCTTCATAAATTTTGGATATTAGCCCTCTGTCAGATGTGGGGTTGTTGAAGATATTTTCCCAATCTGTAGGTTGCCATTTTGTTATAATGACAGTGTCCTTTGCCTTACAGAAGCTTTTCAGT
Organism: Lophiomys imhausi; assembly: GCA_907164525.1. Lineage (NCBI taxonomy): Eukaryota > Metazoa > Chordata > Mammalia > Rodentia > Muridae > Lophiomys > Lophiomys imhausi. The sequence goes on along the minus strand of CAJQZJ010032648.1, from coordinate 1,000,310 downwards.
TTCATGAGATCCCATTTATTGATTGTTGGTATTAGAGCCTGAGCTTTTATTTATGTTCAGGAAGTTGTCACCTGTGCCAATGAGTTTGAGGCTTTTCCCCACTTTCTCTTCTAGTAGATTTAGTGTGTCGAGCTTAATGTTAAGGTCTTTGATCACTTGGACTTAAGTTTTGTGCAAGGTGATAAGTATGGGTCTAATTTCATTCTTTTACATGTTGACATCCAGTTAGACCAACACCATTTGTTGAAGATGCTGTCCTTTTTTCATTGTATGGTTTTGAATTCTTTGTCAAAAATTAAGTGAAAACAATGTATTTACTCTGAATTAAGCTTGTATTATTAAGTCTTGTATTATTAGCCTCTGTGTAGGCACAAGCAGGATAGGGGAACCTTAGCACTGTTTGTTTGTTCTTGTATTTTCAATCATCCCAGTTCCTGACTCTGAGATACCACAGAACCATAGTAAATCAGACAAAGCCAGTCACTGCCACATACAACTTATATGTGAGAGGCTTACTCAATCATCAAAGGTTGCCTTAGGCTGAATTGCAATCCTCATGAAGCACATCACTATGGAAGCAATTTGGTGTCCAGTTCCACCAATTCCCACCATTTCTGGAGGTACCAGCATTTGATTGTAAAATTAGGTTGCAGATTTGAGGCTGAGAGGGCTATGCACTGAATTACTGCCAGTTCCTGTACTAGTCTCTGCATCCTCTTGGGGGTGCATGAGAATCGCACAGGAATTGAAGCAGCTCAAAGTGAGACAGTCTGACTTGATAGGAAAGTCTTCACTCCAGCTGCAGGTAGAAAGATACACTATCTGCAAGTGATTCCAGTCCTGACCTGACGTAGCTTTTGTGTCAAATATAGCAAGCCGTGAAGATGGCTAACTGTAGTAGGGGTTATTCTCTATTTGAAGATGAAAGATGTGTTTGATTATGTGCTCTAAATTCCCAGAGGTTAGTTTTGAGGGGGAAAAAGTTTCAAGTAGCTATTGATTGCAGTTCAAGGGTTGTGAGTTCCTTTCAGGATTCAGTGACTTTCCACCAATGCAGCCATCAAATGAGTTTTGCTCTTTAAAGCAAATTAGCATCAACCTAAGTATGAATGAGTCAGACCTGTGACTCTCCCAACACCAGGCTTCATTATGCTGCTGACATCACATCTTGAAGAACCAATTTTAAGGCTTTGTGAATATGCTGTGAATAGGCCTGCTAGAGAAGTGGTTTACTTGATGACTTAATGATATTTTCTTGAGACTGGGTTGGAGTAAGTTGGGTTTTTTATATAACAAATACAAAAAAAATGATCAAGACATGGAAAAATTATAGAAACAGGGCAACTACCTTTCCTCCCTGTAATTACTATATTGAACTTACAGTAGAGACTCAATAAGCTATCAATCCTGATTCACCCTGCCATTCTCTAGTTTCCTTCCTAGTAACCACTCTTCAGTAAACTATTCCCCTTCAGTCATGAAGTCTTATAAAGTAAGCTATTAAAAAAAAAAAAACCTACACCTGCACGCTGAAAACAATCCAGTGAGAAGTGAAATAGTGAATAGCTCAGATTCAAATCATTGTCTGACTTAAAACCTATGGAAATAATGTGATAAGTTTGTGTTACCCACAGCCCCATTGATCAAAGACTATCAATGACATTTAGTATGGAAGGTATATCCAATAGTAAGTCACAGAGGTTTATAAGAAGTCAAGGTGATTAGACTTCCTTAATTAGAATGCAAATTCATTTATTGATTTATTATATCAAACAGATCTATGGGTAGCTACTAATTTTTCAACAAGCTCATTTTCTATTCCAATGACAGATATTAAATATTTAACAGAATCCTTTACCTCATTTGTGGTTTCCATGTGCTGAAATCAAATAAAACATGTTGGGACAGCCTATGCATAGGTTCCTTTCAATCTGACTTCTAAGTTTTGGAAATGGAGTACCTCATATTAAACAAAATTTGCAACTAATTACCAACTGAGGTGAAATATATCTCCTCTGTGTGTGTGTGTGTGTATGTCTGTGCGTGTGTGTATTTGCATGTATACACAGGTTAGTACTGTAGGCCCAAAAGCATCCATGTAATTTCTCATTCATCCTGTTATGGAGTATTTGAGGAGGCAGGCATGAGAGAAAAAAAGGAGGGAGGGAAGGAGAGTGAGGAGAGAGGGGAAGAAAGGAGAGAGAGGAGAGGAGAGAGGAGAGGGAAACACAGAGAGAGAGAGAGACAGACAGACAGACCAACTGAAATGAAAAACAGCTCTTCCTGTTGCAGTAGGCATCTGAAGACCTAACTCTCTCTGAACCAGTCATTTCATTTTTTAAAATGTTTATTTATTACTTCAAGTTACATCTCTATCACAGTCCCCTCCCTCCACCTCTCCCAGCCCCACCCTCCTACCCTCTCCCCCTTTTCCCAGAACTCATAATTCTTTTTTTGAATAATTAGGCCACAACTATGAAAATATAAGTTATAACATACATTCCCAATGTCCAGTCCAAACATATTTGTCACTTGATATTAATATTCTATTATCTATCTATCTCCATGAGTTTAAAGTTCTGCACCTAACTCAGTTTCCTAACTTGTATTTCCAACATAAAAACACCTTCTTAGACCTAGAACATCTTTTTAATGCCATAACAACTTAAAATTTAACTGTGAGACTATAAGTATCTAGTCTTCAACCACATCAGCGACCTGAGAAGGATAAATATATCTGATTATACAGGAAGTGCAGAGCCAGCAGTTTCCAAAACTAAGAAATGACAGACAACTGGCTGCCTGGACAGTCCCCAATTTCTCTCCATATATTAGAGCGTCAATCTTCAGCCTCTTGGCCCAGTATCTCTGACAGACATTAATTTTTTTTAATCCCTCCAACTCCCAAGGTTCTTTTCTGCAAACCGGGGAATCAGTCAGGTTAATCAGCCCATGTCACTTACGCTTTCTAATTATTATTGACACTTCCCTCCTTCTGTCATTTCCTCTCCCCTATTGTTCTTGTACTTTGTTGTCTCCCATGTTTTACTGCCAAGTTAAACGATTTTGGGGAGCAGAGGTGAGCCCACGTGGTTAGTTTATCATGTGTAAGCGAAGAGCTCCAGTACAGAATACAGGGCTACTCATCCTCCATTAGGCCCGTTTGAGCTGAGATAGCCAACATCAACTGCAGTGCAGATGACATAAACTAGAATGGCATCACTCTTCTCATTTCCTTTCTCTCTCTCTTTCTAGGACCATGTTATAAGCAAATCATAATGATGATAATTAACAAAGATAACAAATAAATTAAGTGGATATGAGGCTGTAATTCAAAGCTGAATTTACATCTACTGTTCAGGCATGAGGGTCGAAACACGAATGTAGGAGACACAGTATACTCTTGAAGACAAGTTTTGATAGCATGATTTCCTGATCTCTAGACTGTAGATTCTATGGTATAATCCAAAAGGTACACGTCATGATTGTGGCATTCGAATTCTTCACCTTGAGCATCTCAAAAAGAGATGGTCCCTCAATGGTCAATGGTCTGGTGTGATATCGGGAGTTATTCCTGGAAAGTGAGCTGAGAGCCTACCCTTCCCACCCTTCCAACAATTTTGTGAACACTTAACACTGTGTCATATTCTCCTCTCCCTAAAATAACTACAGGGTTTTCTGCTGCCTGTAACTTAATTCTGAAGCAGATGTGGAGTAAAAAGTGTGAAAGTGATAGAATAAAGAACATCAAGAAAATATCAATAGTCCCACAAATCCATGGAACTTTCCCTAAAACAGACTACATACTGATGTATAAAACAAATCTGAAGAAATATAGGGAAATTGAATTAACCCCTTGTATTTCCTCTGACCTCAGTGGGATAAAGCAAACGAAACCATAGAAAATACACACAGTTATGGTAATTGAAAGCACACTATTTAATGACAAATGAGTCATTGCAGAAATCAAAAGAAAATTTAAAATTCCTATAATTGAATGAAAGTGAAAATACAACCATCCGAAAATTTATGGCTCCAATGAAGGCAGTCCTAAGAGAAAGTTTATAGCTCTAAGTACTTACATAAAACAAAAACCAGAGGAAACTCAAATCTACAATTTAATGATATACTTTATAAAGCTTTTACTAACAAGACAAACCAAAATCCCCAAACAATAAAGGAGATACAATAATTAAGATTGCAAAAAATAAATCAATAAAATAAAAACAAAAGCCCCCAAGGAAAAGAATACAAAGAGCTAATGAAATGAAAGACTAGTTCTTTGAAAAGAAAAACAAGACTGACAAACCCTTGGGTAAATTAAAGAGAAAATAAAGAAGTACCAATAAAATTGGAAACGAAAGCGGAGACATTACAAATAGTTACCAATGGAAATCAGAAAACCATAAGGACATACATGAAAAACCTATATTCCACTGAACTGAAAAAAATAAAAGAAGTGTATACATTTCTAGATGAATGTGAACTATTAAAATTAAACCAAGATGGAATAAATAAACAGATCCATAACCAAAAAACAAAAATTGAAGCAGTAATACAGTCTCCCAGCTAAAATGACCCAGGACCTGGTGGAGTCACATTAAAATTCTACCAGAACTTCAAAGAAGATCTAAGTTATACCCACATTAATCAAACTTTCCCATAAAAGAGAAAAAGAAGGAACAATTCCTGGCTCGTCTTACAAAGTCTGTATTACGTTGATACTAAATCCAGATAAGAAACAACAAAAAGAAAGTTACGTACTTGTCTTTCAGATGAACACAGATACAAGAGTTTTCAATTAAAACTTGGAAGCTGAATGCAAGAGCACACCAAATGGTCATTTATTATGATTAAGCTGGTTTTATTAAGGAGTTGTTGGGATGATGCAATAAAAGCAAATTAATAAATAAGCCATCACAAAAATGGACTTAAAGATTAAAATCACATTATAGTCTCAATAGACAATAAACATAGTAGGTTATTAACAAAACCTAACAACCTTCCAGAATAAAAATTATGGAAAAGAAAGGGACGCAGGGAACATACGCAATACAATAAAGGTCATGTATGACAAGCCTGTAGTAAACAACAGGCTAAATGGAGAAATTTTCAAAATAGTCCCTCAGAGATCAAGAAGAGGGCAAGCATGTCCATTCTCTCCAGTGCTATTCAGCAAAGTAGTAGAAGTCTCAGCTAGAGCAATGAGAAGAGAAGGGACTAAAAGGGAGACAAATAAGAAGGGAAGAGGTGGGAGGATCCCTGTTGGGTTACTTTATGTATAAGATGTTCTTTTTTTTCTTTCTTTCTTTTTTTTTTTTTTTTTTGGTTTTTTGATGCAGGGTTTCTCTGTGTAACAGCCCTGGCTGCCCTGGAGCTCATTTTGTAAACCAGGCTGGCCTGGAACTCACAGAGATCTGCCTGCCTCTGCTTTCCGAGTGCTGGGTTAAAGGCTTGTACTAACACGTCGGACTGTATAAGATGTTCACTTTACACTTTACAAAAAAAAAAAAAAGAATCTCTTAGAGCTGATAAACAGAGTGGTGGAATACAAAATTAATTACAAAAGTCAACAGCCATCCTGGAGCCAGAAGATAGCTCAGCTGTTAAGAACACTTGCTACTCTTGCAGAGGACCCTGCAACACCCACACAATAACTTACAGCCATCTCTAACTCTAGTTCCAGGGTTTTGATGTCCTTCTATGACCTCTATGGGAATCAGAAATACAGGTAGAACACATGTAAACAAAACACTACTACACAAAATAAATATGATCTAAAAGAAATTTTTAAAAATTAACAAATATTAAGAAAACAAGTACCCTTCATATACACCAAAAACAAACATACTAAAAAAGAAATCAGATAAACAAGCCCATTCACAATGGTCACAAAATAAATAAATATCTGGAAACCTAATCAAAAAAATGGAAGGCCTTTACAATGAAAAGTCGAAGTCACCAAAGCAGTTGAGGAAAATGCTAAGAGAATGAAAGACCTCCTATTCTCATAGATCAGAAAGTTTACTATAGTGAAAATGGCCATCCTACCAAAGCAATCCACAGATTCAATGCAATAACAATCAAAACTCTAGTGCTATTCTTTATGGACAGAAAAACAATGCATAAATTTATATGACAGCAAAACAACCAAGGATAGCCTAAACAATCCTATACTTAAAAAAAAGAAAAAATACTGTGGGAGATCTAGCCAAAGCAAAACTCAAGATATATTACAGAGCCATACTAATAAAAACAGTATGGCATTGGCAGAGAAACACATGGCTCAATCATGTAAAACAGAGGATGCACACAACTCAGTTAACTTATTTTTGGCAAAAGATTTCAAAAATACATACTGAAGAATACACATCATCTTCAAAATGACTCTAAGAAAAAGGGTACCAGAATGTAAAAGGATGAGACTAGATCCTTCCCTCTCACCCTGTACAAACCCAACTCCAAATGGATCAAGGATCTCAACATTAGACCTTAGACTTTGTAACTGGTGGAGGAAAAAATAGAGACTATGTTTCAGCTTATAGGAAGAGAGAAGGAATTTCTTTTTTCAGAATGTTACTCTGCATGAGGCCTACACAAGACTTAAATCAGTATGTTCAGTAATAGTTGAGTGAGGGGCTCATAGGACTCTGCTCTGGTTGGCTCAGGGGGCTAAATGGAAGTTAGGAATGCTAGATGAGAGGAAGTCATTGTCTTCAATGATAGTCACAGGTCATGAGTGACTCTTACTCAAGTGAAGAGTTTCACAGCCATGCCCATGTGAATCCTGAGTTAAACTCAGTAGGTCACAAAGCAAGATCAAAAAGATATGAATGTGGAATGAAGACTTGGAAAGAAGGGGCATTGGTGGAAAGAAGGAGGATTAAGAGGGAGATAGGTGGCAGAAGGAAAAAGATGGGGTGTAGGTAGCAGGAGGATAAAGATGGGGTGTGGGTAGCAGAAGAAACACGTGGGTGGGGATGCAAAACGTGTTTACATTTACAAAACTTTCAACCAGCAAAATAACATAAAAATTCTCTTTAAAAAAGAGAAAGTATCAAGATTTTGCCAAGAAAGCAAGATATATCTGATCATGTATCTACTTTAAGTAAAAGGTTTAGTTGCAATGATGGACAATATTGCGGGTTAGTAATGATAATAGTAGTGATTTTAATTAGCCATGCTCACTCCACACTGTGTTTTCTGTGGTGTATTTATTTGCATGGGACACTGTATCAAATAGTTTATGTGGGCACCACATGTACTATTCACAAGCATCTAAGACACATATTGTCAGTCGGATGACAAAATGAGCGTTTAAATGCATATGTATTTTTCAAGGTTAAAGAGAGGCTGGGTGCTCTGAAAGCTGGAATCCTGGCAGCCCAAAAGCTTACCTCTGAATTGCCTTATTATACCATCTTCAAAGCTTATGAGATCCCACAAATGAAGGAAATCTGATTTGATAATATTTAAGTTTTCTTTAATTGCTTTCTTATGTGATCTCCTTAGTCCTGTCTAAAATATTTCAGATTATTTTTGGGCAGACTTCATTTAACAATCTCAGGGAAACTCTTTGGGGATGCCAACAGAATTGAATCATGAAATTATAAAATCTCCCTGATTGTGCTAACTATTTAATAGTTTGTCCCCATAATTTGCATAGTAACATGGTTTTTAGAGAGTCTTAATTCTGAATTTATACTGCAGAAATGTCAGCCTTGAAGGTGAAATTTCACTAAATTTTTTAAAGGCTGTGTGTGTGTGTGCTACTCATGTACCTGTATATGTGTGCATATGTGTCTGTGTGTGTGCCTCTGTATGTATGTGTATTCATGTGTGTGTGCACATGCATGAATACATGTGTGCCTGTGTGTGTATGTCGACTTCCTTTAAGCAGCACATTTCAAGGCGAAAATGTGTTCTGAAAACTTTAGTCTACAAACAAAACTTTATAAATCTTCCTTGACATCTTTCTCTTACAGTTAACCAAATTGTATGTGGGTTTTGAAAATGAGTTAGGCCATAACAATAATCTGGTTGGACAAAATGCACGAATTGCATCTTATTTCTGGAACATTTTTACAATTTTATAACTGACAGCTTTGCTTAGAAATTGGTTGAAGAGGCAAGTTGAATCACTCAGGCATTCATAGTGAAAGAAAAAAAGGATGTTAATCTTCAAGATAAGAGTGTAAAGTTGAGAATATGTTTTCTAAGAAATTAATCCTTGTATAAAAGTCTTTGAAAGAATGACTCAACCTAGAAGACCATTAAAAAAGGGATCTACCCCAGAACTGGGAGCCTCTGTCACTCTTTCCTTCCAAGACTCTATAAAAATGTCTCTGTCATCTTGTGTACATCTTCATCAGTTTATGTGCTAACATTTGGGAATCAAGGCTAAGCACAGAGGGATGGTTATGCTCGGTCAGTTTGGGAGGAGGGAATCAGAGGTCTCAGAACAGCTACTGCTGATGTTATAGGGAAGCTACAAAGAAAATACAGATTGTAAATCAAAGTATGTCTCAGGGTTTCAGATGCTTCAAATCTTAACCTTGTGTCCACAGCTTGCTTTAGGCACAGCACTTTTCAACTCTGGTCTACGTCAATTGGAAGACAACTAAGGAATGTGGCAGTCCCCACTAGATTCCACAGACTTTAATCGAGAGGGAGGAGTGGAAAGTGGGGGTGAGTGGTACCCAAGGCTCCTGTGTCCTGAAAGTCCTCCAGGGGATTCTCAGGTTTCACTTGCATTGAGACCCACTGTTTCAGGTTGCTAGCATCTAAAATTCATTTAATTATAGTATTATGTAATGTCAGTGCAATTCTTTGTTTATGAATAATTTAAAGTATTTCATTCATGACAATATATTTATCTGTCTTACAGTATACTTGGAAGGTTGGGTGCTGAAATATTTGAATTCTATAGGAGATTAGGAACTGGGATTTGGTCTCAGCAAAGTACAGCCAATTAATCACTTAGACAAATATATCTTCTAGTAGTGTGAGGAATAGTGCAAACTTTGAAGCATTTTCTATTATGCATTGTCCCATTACTCAGTGGCTCTGCTTTGTTAACAGTAGAGACTTGAGTGAGTTCTGAGAGAAGGGAAACTGAAAGGGGGCAACTTTGAAACAAGTGGGAGACCTTTGACAGGGTACACTCAGGGAGGATAAGAAGGTGACACTAGATGATACTTCCACCTCATAGCTTGACAGGACTCCAAGTGGAGGGAGAGAGACACCAACCCACCCACCAAACCTTCAACCCATAATTTACCCTGCATACACGATGGACAGGAATAAAAATAGAGCAGTGATGGCACAACCTGAGACATACTCCATGGGAGACAGCCTACCCCTTACACTATTAATGATACTCTGTTATGCTTGCAGACAGAAGCATAGCATAACTGTCCTCTGAGAGGCTCCACCCAGTAGTGTATCAAACAGATGTTGAGACCCACAAACATTAAACATTAGGTGGAGCTCAGGGAGTCTTGCAGAAGAGTAGGAGGGAGAATAGAGGGACTTAAAGGAGATAAGAACTCCACAAGAGCAGCCAGTGCTCTTAACCTCTGAGCCATTTGGCCACAGTGGTATTGACCCTTGTATATTGATGCAAAATTAGGATTGTATTGGGCTACATAGGTATTGATCTTTGTATATTGATACAAAATTAAGATTATATTTGGCCACATTGGTATTGATCTTTGTATATTTACAAATACTTAAAGGTATTGTACCTAGTAATGCTTAAAAATGAAATGTGAAGTTTTGGCCTTTTGCTACCAACTGTCATAAACTGTTTAGGATAATTAAGAAATGCAAACTAATAGTCATGCAAGCATGTCATTTTGTTAGTTACTATGACAGTCTATCACAGTTATTTTCTAAGCTACTCAGAAATCAAGTTGCTAAGAGACAAGCAACATTTGCTTATCTAAATATAAGAGATAGATAGGGCATCTTCAAAAACCTCAAGAGATCTGCAGAATATGGCATTCAAAGATGTTTTCTTAACTTTAGATTTTTTGATATCGAGACATGTCAGCACCTGACAGCACCCCCCTATTCTACTCCAAGTAGAAGATGAGCATCGAAGAATCTCCAGTGGGAGATGGTTGAATTAGTGGCAAGCCTATCTCTTGGCAAGAAAAACCCCTTGCTTCAGCTGTAGACAGAATGCTGTCCAAAAAGGACAAAACTTGGAAGCAGGTAAGTCAACAGCCTAGCTCTGCCAAGACAGGGTAGGTAAGTCCTTCATAATTCTTGCTCTACAATCAATGTCTGTCAGAAAAACGGGGCCAAACGGCTGAAGATTGATGCTGTAATGTATGGAGAGAAAATGGGAACTGTTCAGGCAGCCACTGGTATGTCATTTCTTAGTTTTGGAAGCTGCGGGCCCCGCACTTCCTATATAATCAGATATATTTATCCCTCTCAGGTCTCTGAGGTGGTTGAAGAATAGATAGCTAGAGTCTCATAGTTAAATTTTGAGTTGTGTAGGAATCAAGAGGGTGTTCTGGATCTAAGAAGATGTCTTTAAAATTGTGAGGCAAGTTAGTATGAAAGCTGAGTTAGATGTAGAACTTTAAACTCATGGAGATGGTTAGATAATAGAATGTTAAAGTCAGGTGCCAAATGCATATGGACTGGACATTGGGAATGTATGCTAAGCCATATAACTCTCATAATTGTGGCGTATTTATTTCTGTTGCTTTATATTTTACTTATTTTTATAAGAGAAAGAACCATTTGTTGGACTGAAAGGGAGAGCTATTGGTGGGAAAAATACCTTAAACTTAAAAAAAAGGGTAGAGGATGGGGAGGTTGAAGGGGAGGCACGTGGAATGGTGGGACTGGCGGGGGGAGTAGGGAGGGGATTGTGATTGAGATGTAACTTGAAGAAATAAAAAATAAATCATAAAAAACTCCACAAGAGGACAAACACAGACAATTAACCTAGGTCCATGGGTGCTTACAGAGACTGAAGCACCAACCCCCCCCAAAAAAAAACACGAATGGACTAGGCCTAGAACCCCCACACATATGCATCTGATAGGCAGCTCAGTCTTCACATGGATACCCTAGCAAGTGGAGAGGGATTGTCTTTTGACATGGACTCTGTTGCCTGGTTGCAGATCACTTTCCCCTAGCAGGGCTGCAATAAATGGACTCAATGGGTCAATATAGGGAGGGGTGACTCCTGTTTTCCAAGGAGAAGGAGAGGGGGGAGAGGTGGAAGAAGATGGGAGAGGGGACAGGGAGGGAGGTCGGGGGAGGGCTGTGATTGGGATCTAAAATATATTTATTTAAAAATAAATAAAATAAATTAAAACACCTAGACAAAAGCAAAAACAAAACAAAGCAAATAAGCAAAAAAACAAAAAATATATAGATATGAAGGTTTCTACCATCTTGGCTAGCACAATCTGTTTAGATACCAGAGTACCTGAAGCAGAGGAAGAGAGAAAAAAAAAAGGAAAGGGGATAAGAAGAAAAGAGAGGAACAGTCCAGGTGAGTGGAAGGATAACGGAGCTGAGCCAATCTGCAGAAAAGATGAGTGGGAGATTCTGCTGAGCTGATGAGCATGTCCCAACCTCTTGTAAAATCAACAGTGACTCCAGCTATAGCAACCTCAGGATCTTGCTTGTTGTCCACAGGCATCATGCCTGGCACAACCCTTGTGTTGAATAAGTTCAGGACCTTTTGGCCAATAGCTCCATGAGAGTCACCGGCACCTGCTTAAATGAAGGGTGTCCCCTGTTAGTGGCATTCCTCCACACATCAGCAGCTGCTCCTTCTCTTTGGGAGCCCTGGAGTTTCACATAAGAGCTTAGAGGGAAGACAGTGTTTTACTCTGATGTTCCTTGTTCAGGAGCATGACAGGGGTCTGTGCTCTGTTCTCCTGAGAGTCCAAAGTGCCACACTATACATGGCTGCCTTAGAAAGACCATATGGTCCCATTGTTAAAATAACTTTTAGGCCAAAGTATGAATTTCAAACATAGGATCACCAAGTGTGATTGAGAAAAGCCTGGAGCTTCTGGAAGTAACATTTATTTGAATTGTAATTGCTAGTTCGGTGATTTATACCTTACCTTAGTGCAAAGTGTATTAAGGATAAGAGAGAAATGAATGTGATAGAAGTTGGCACATCAAGGATCTAAGCAACCTTTGGGACACGTGAAGGAGGCCAATGAGGGTCCAGTTAGGACCAATCAAACTGCAGTGGCCATTTTCAGGCATGCTTCTTTATCCATACATAGTTAGAGCCAAGAGGAGAGATAGCAGCTTAATGCAAACACTAATGGGAAATTTCCAAATATATGGCTCAACACGTCAGACTCTAGGGCAACATTTCCTGGTGTGTGTGTGTGTGTGTGTGTGTGTGTGTGTGTGTGTGTGTGTGTG
>CAJQZJ010032648.1:975834-987883 GCA_907164525.1 Lophiomys imhausi | reverse complement strand
TTATGTTATATGCATGGGTGATTTTCTCATATAAACATTTGTGCACCATATGCATCCCTGGTCCTCTCAGGGGTCATAAGAGAGTATTTCCCTCCCTGAAACTGGAGTGATGAGGAGTTGTGAACCACCATATGAAATTCTGGATTCAAACCATCATTCTCTGCAAGAATAAAAAGTGGTCTTGACGGCTGAGCCATTTTCCATCCCAGGAAGAGGTGAAGGTGAAGGTTTCTTCACCTTAGGAAGAAACCTTCATTTGATGGTGTTTTCATATTGTAACAACTGAACAATGTAAGGAAATCATGTCTCTTAGCAGATACATAGATACCAAGACTTACCCTTCCCAGACAGCATCTTGTTTCTTTCTATACCATCATTTGTTTACAGTAATGTGGGAAAGGCATAAAATGAAATAGTGCATAGCAAGTGCTTCATAAAGTAAAACTCTTCCTTGGTGTGCTTTTCTCTTGCATAACATACATACACAATCATGCATCTATTACAGGCTTCTTTAGCAAGGTAGTCCTGGTGTTTATGCTTAGCACTGAAATTTTATATTTCGATGGAAATCTTCTAATGCAATGCTTGATCCTGAAGTTAAAAACACTGCTCACTTCTTGGAAACTTAATTAGAAATTACTCTTAGTACCACTTAGTTTTCTAAAAATCCCACTACCTGGAGTTGAAGCCAGTCTTGTTTATGTGACCTTGTCTAATCTTTAGAGTTTAGGTAACTGAAGTTATCTGACTTGCATTACCGTGCTATAACCTCTTCCTTTGCTACTATTCTTCTCTTCTTCCTCCATTCCTCCTCCTCCTATTTCTTCTTCATCTGTATCCCTAACAGCTTTCTTACATTTTAAATGTAAGAACAAACCAAACAAACATAAAAGTATGACTAAGTCAGCTAAACATACTTTCTTCATCACAGAATAATCTACCCTTATTTTTTCAAAAAGGCAACAAGACCTCATTCCATTGTTCCATAGGAGTTTATGGATGGTGCTGCCCTCCTGGGTTCACAGATCCTAGAAAATCTAAATATGAAATAATGAAGACCAAACACCCTGTGTATATTGAAACCAAAGAGAAGTTTTACATATTGACCCAAAATTTCTTAGTTTAATCAAAAGCAATACTTTTATTAACTATTTGGCTGACAGCCACAGGCCAAAGGCCATTGCTTAACAAATCAAGTCAGTTGTTTTAGCAATGCCCCTTGCCCCAGGCTGCTGTTCACTCCATTATGACCTCCCTCTCACTGACTCGTTCTTCTCCAGATCTTGCTTTTTACACTCAAGTTCATACCCTTGAAAAGAAAACCTAGGGCAAATTGTGCCACCATGTTGGCGCCCCTCCCTGTGCAGTGCAATAGGAAGCTCTTAGCCTGCATATGACTGTTGAGCTGATATGTAGGGACATTCCACATTGGAGGAGTGGGAAAGGTGGGAAAGGGAGGAGAGGGTGGGAAGGTGGAACCTGGAGGGGTGGACTGAGGGCACTGTGATGGAGATGTAACTTGAAGCAATACAAGAGAGAGAGAGAGAGAGAGAGAGAGAGAGAGAGAGAGAGGAAAACATATAAATCAGTTTTTGGGGCAAAAGAAAATCGTCAGCAAAGCCCAGGTCAGAGAGTTCTTCCAAAGATCCAAGGGCACTTCCATTTATGTCTTTATTCTCCAACACCCACTCAGTAGCAGGCCCTGCATTTGGCCCAGGAGACAGGTAGATGATAACAAAGACTCAGTCCTTTGACATAGAGATGGTTAAATCCAGTTAGTAATGAATAGGATGAATTGTTTAAGATGCATGGGTTAAGATAGACACAAATAAAATGCTAGGGAAGTCAGAGAAGAGAATTGAAACCCTCTGCACTGAAGCCTCAATGCTCCTTGGCTTAAAGGTCTAACACCATCAAGAGGCCTGTCATCCCACAGACAGTTCCAGCAGGAGGGGCAACTTTTTCGATGCTTCTTACACAGAGTGTGACTCAAAGAGGACTAGAGAGGACTCCCTAACAGTGAAGCACTTCTCTTCCTGATTGGTAGAAGTTTTGTCTGCACTCAACTAGTACACATTACCTGTTTCACAGTGATTATATTTGATAAATAAAAATTAGAATATATATCTTTTTTCAAGTGAAAAAGTATATGGATCTTTTTAACACACACTTGCATAGAAGTAGAATGACTGTTTATATGGCTTAATAGCTCAAAGCAAATTAGAGATAAACTGTAAAGGGCAGACTGAAGAACTAAAGTTAGGATGGAAGCAGCACAGGCACACAGCAGGGACACTGCAAATATGGGTTCCATGAGTGATAAGGAATGAGAAAACAGTTAATCATCTTGCAACAAAAAGACAAGATTACATTAAAAGCAGACCAAAAAATGTCCAAGATCATATATAGCCCTTAAATTTTTCTAAAACATCAGCTGATCTCACTACTATTTACCAACACTAATGATATTAACCATTAAGGAATTCAATTTTTATAAATAACAGTTATTAATTTTTTGAGACTTTGAATATGTACACAATATATTTTGATCATGTCCACACCCTATTCCTCCTAACTTCTCCCAGATCCACTCCTCCCCCTCACTCCTTTCCTGATTTAATATCTTTTTTCCCCTAAATAATTCATGGAGTCCAATTTGTACTGCCCATATATACACGAGTATGGGACTATCAATTGGAGAATGAGTGACCTATCTGGGACCACAGCCCTAAAGAATTTTAAATTCTGTTTAGCAGATTATACTTAAAGAAGTCACAGGCATGAAATTGATACCTCCAAGATTTTCCTCTATGAAACTTTGTTTTTAAAATTCATTAAAATGGCCCTCTACTCCTAAATAAAGTGAGATAGAAAGTTTATCTTTTTGCCTCAAAATCCTTTTTCCTCATGGTTAAATGAGGTTATGTGATCATTTAAAACAAGCCACATATGGTCAAGAAAAAGCCTCTTTTAGTCTCTGACCACCCAGACTGAGATCTACTGAATGAGTTCTCTGGCTCTTCGTCCCCAGTCCTTTTCAAACCAACACCTTCCAGAGGACTAATGAGAAACTTAAAGATTCTTACAAGAGTGCCTCTGATGGATTGAAGACTACATAGTTACAGTCTCACAGTTAAATTTTAAGTTGTTTAGGAATTAAGAGGATGTTCTAGGTATAAGAAGATGTTTTTAAGTTGGTAATGCAAATTAAGATGGAAATTGAGTTAGGTATAGAACTCATGGAGATAAATAGATAATAGAATATTAATATCAGTTGCCAAATATGTATGGACTGGACATTGAGAATGTGTGTTATACTTTATAATTTTCATAATTGTGGCCTAATTGTTCTTTTGTTTTGTATTGATTTATTCTTATAAGAAAAAGAGTCTTTTATTGGACTGAAAGGGGGAGTTGTTGGGGGGAAAGATACATCTAAATTTTATTAAAGCAGCTAGGAGGATGAGAGGGAAGAGGATAGAAGGGTGGGACCAGGAGGGGAAGAAGGGAGGGGACTATAATTGATTTGTAACTTGAAGAAATAAATAAATGCAAAAAAAGAAAACAGCATTTAATTTCATAGCTAATAAATTCAACAACAACAAAAAACATTCTTACAAGGGTACAATTTTGAAAGATGGATATATTTTGACTGGACACAGGCTATCCAATATTCTAAAGAAAACCAATGGGTGTCTAAGATCTGTTAAAAATGAACTTATAAGGAGCTAGAATTTTTGATTTCTAAAAATATTTGTAAATTCCTAAGATTCCAAATTATTTCTTTGTGGCCTTTTTGTTGTAAGAGGAAAGCGGTTTTAGAATAGTGTCATCCAAATGTGTTCATTTCTATAAGTCTTTGTTGCTAACTCTCACTGTAATGTCAGCCACATGAAAGCATGTATATCCTATGTTGTGTTTTTTCTTCTAATATAATGCTCATGAAAAATTAGACTCACTGCCTGAGATGGAAGCTAACATAGTACATTGTGATGGGGTTAGTGATAGCATTTAATAACATAGGGAACTTGAAATAGCAAAAGCCTGGAATTGAAGATAAAAGACTTACTTCCGAAGTGACATGTCCTTGGGAACTCACCAAGGAAGGATGACTTCTTTGATCATAGGATTGGGGGCAGGGACATGCCCTGAGGTGCCCACCCCCCCCCATCACAGTCTCTTGACAGCCTGTCATTTCATACCCCTCTGCAAAAAGCTTTTGAAGAGATGGAGCCCAGGGACATGACTTGAAAGCATGCTAAAGCTTCTGCTGAAGATATTTAAGTCAAGATCACATAGACAGAGCACTTGGCTCCTCTTTCTGTTTTACTTCCTCCTCGTCTGGCAGAGAACCTCCCATCAGTCTCACCAGAAGGCTTCACCCTCTTGTTTTGACCTGTTGTGAGTCTGGAGATGGATTCTTCCTGAGATTTTGGAGTGCCTAGGCAGGGAATTGTCTTCCCTTGGACCCTAGGACATGGGATTGGATGAAACACTGAAGTAGGACCCTTGCCAGCATGTGGCATCTAGATGGTGAGCCTGGGAGACTTTTCATATGATAAATAATTGGTCTCTAAGGCCACAAAGTTGATTCCTGCTTGAATAACTGTCTTAGGATCTGATAGACGAAATTCAGAGACTTTAAGAGACTTTTAGACTAAAAGATTTGATGAAGGCCAGCCATCCATAAGGACCCATGCTCAGAAGAAAATAGCCTTTTGAAAAACCATAGGTTAATGTTTTAGTTATTAAGAAGTTTTAGGTGCTAGGTTGTAGAGTTAGGGTTTGGGTTTAAGATTTAGGAACTTTATAGGCAATTGTTAGGTAATTGTTAAATATTAATAAATACATGCATGATAAATAAAAATTTATTGTTACAGTTCAGTATTGAAGTGATTATCCAAATTCAAGGATGCTCAATGCTTTTATAAAATATAGTGTAGTGAGGGTGGAGAGATGACTCGATTGATAAATTGCTTACAGCACAAGGACCCAGGTTCAGGTAAATGCTGGACATGCAGTGCTCGCCTGAAACCCCAGCACGAGGTTAGAGACAAGAAGATCCCTGGAGTTCACTGGCCAGCCAGCTAGTCTGACAGAATCAGTGACCTCCAACTTCAAGGAGAGACTCTGTCTCAGAAAATAAGATTGAAAGTAGTTGAGGAAGGCATCCAATGATCTCAACCTCTGGCCTCCACAAAGACACATAAGTATAGTATAAGACAAATACACACACACACACACACACACACACACACACACACACAAGTAACACACAAGATATTTTGAACCAGAAATGGTATTTCAAACTCTAAGCATCCTCCTACCTATGCTATCAACCACAGGGAGAACAACCATCCACAGCACTGGGCGTCTGTCCACCTGAAGCTTCAGGATGGAGATCCTAAGATGTCCTATGATAATTCTCTGAACACACAAATCACACTAAAGAACAATGACGGCAGAAAAGTGGAGGTGGAGTCAACAAGGCCACTGGTTTCAAGGTCTTGGAGAACAGAGAACACCTCATTGCCATTTATTAGCATTATTTAATTAATATTAAATATGATTAATATTTATTAATAAATGATTAATAATAAATTTAATGTTATTAATATTTGATATTTCAACCAAGAGTCAAGCTCACTCTCCCTTTAAAGAGCTAATCTATCTTCAAAAGACAGAGAAAAAGATCTACTAGTCTAAAACTCACAGAGGTTAGAGAAGATGAAAAATGCCTTTTTGTTGAAGGTACAGAACTCTCTGTGTCAGGTCTAGGAGGGCTCCTCCTCTGCTTGAATATTCTCTTGCATTCACTATCCATTGTAGTCACTTCTCTAAAAACAAAATCAGAGCATTCCTTCTGCCACCTTTGATGGGTCCGGGTTGGAGGTACAGTATAATGTTACGTCTTTGTTAATGTAGAAATGGCAATTTCTTTGTCACACTGTCATGCTCACCTCCTCTTAATGGTCTTTGATCTCAGTCTTTCACAAATTTTGGAAAAAGAATGTTAGAAGAAAGTGTTGAGGATCTGGTTCTTCTCTCTCTCTCTCTCTCTCTCTCTCTCTCTCTCTCTCTCTCTCTCCTGCTCTTTAACCCAGTGACATGGGCACATCCATGACCTCCTCAAGAGGTCATTTGTGATCTCCTGGCAAGACAATATAAATCATTCAGAGTTCCAAATTACTCAAAGATGCTATATGGAAGTTTTTGAAATTTCATCATAACTAATTTTACTAAACCATGTCTTATTGATGTTTTTTTCAGAAAAAAATGATATAAACACATACAAAAGAGGAATAAATATGTAAACAACACTGAAGACCAGCTATCTACTTCTTGAATCTATTAAGGAGAGTAGAGGATTTTCTTTTTGCATTCACACTAAAAGTTATTCAAAATGGCTCAGGGGTTAGAAACACTTGTTGTTCTTGCAGAGTATTCAGGAAGGTTTACAGCACCCATGCTGTGACTTACAACCATCCACAACTCTAGTTTCAGGGAATCTGATGCCCTCTTCTGATCTCCTTAGGCAACAGGCACAGACATGATGCACATACATACATGTAGGCAAAACATTCACATGATGCACATACATACATGTAGGCAAAACATTCTAGTTTGCTCTAGAACAGAGCAAACTGCCTCAAGTAAATAAGACCTCCTTTCAAAGCCTGAGAGAGAATTCTACAGACATTAGGAAGTCTGTTTGAAAAAGAAAAGAAAAAAAAAAAAAAAGACTTGTTTGAGTCAACTGTCACCCCTAAGTTCTCCAGTCAAAATGTCCATTTGGGTGGTACTAGCTCACAACCAATGTCCTTAAAACAGCCTTTTACCATATCCGGTTTTCTCAAGCTACTGTTGTAGTTGCTCCTGAAGAGGACATAGTTGCCCCAGAAGAGGTTTGCATTTTTTTAATTAAACATTCTTACTGCACTTAATTTGTTTGTTTATCTATGTATATGTGTGTGTGCAAATTCATGTGCACATGCGTGGGCTACAGTGTGTGTGGAGGCACCAGGGCAGTCTGTGGGCTCAGTTCTTTCCTCCTGCTGTGTGGGTCCTGGGGATTAATTTCAGGTCATCACACTTAGTGACTGGTACCTATATCTGCCCAGCAATCTCCTCAGTCCGTGGGGTGCATTTGTAAATTCATGGTCCTCAATAATTTATAAACCTAAGATGATATTGTCCAAGACATTTCAATTATCAAAGGAAACAGTACCAAAGGGTCTCAAAATAGATGTCTATTTCCTTCTTCTCAAAGGTAATGGATGACGCTGCACAATTAAGAGATAGTTTAAAACATTAGATGAGTGTGAGGTAGACACTAGACTTCATTCTTCCTGGGGTAGATAATTTTGAGATGCAGTAACAAGAAAGCAAAATTTCACTTGGAATGAAATCTGTTTTGATGGACAACTGCTATCCTCAGGACATGTCCCAACATGGAAACACACAAATCCCTGGTGGTCCTCATTTAAATCTCATCCAGTAGAGTCTGCCTTTTCCTGTGATGGAAACTTTCTCTACTGGCAACAATGTGTTCCAATTTTTAAAATGCTAGTTTTACAAAAAGTAGCACATGGGCAATTATAGCAGCAAGGCTTCAATAGTACTTAAAATAGAAATGGCCATAAGGGTGAAGAGCAAATGGCTGTAGCTTGGAAGTGATTCAGACAGTTACCAAAGTAACAGCTGTATCCCTATGGTAGGGATATCCCCTAGTCATAACACCACCTACTTACACACACACACACACACACACACACACACACACACACACACAAATCAAAAATGTGTACTCTGACAGTCTAGAAACCTTTAATCCTCAGGCTAAGAACTGCAAATATTGAATGATCACTTCCAGGTAAAGTAATAAATGAGAGTCCACTGCCATGACATATCTTCAGACTTTAACAGGACCTGTGCAGTCTTGCTGTGAAGTTCAGAACACAGACTTGACCTTGCCCTTCAGTCCCTGCTCAACATATATTTATCCACTGGGAGCCTGGGAGTCCCAGCAGGAGATTAGTGCCAAAGGAAGTCTAGACCAGGCAGAAGCTGCATTGCCTTTTCAGTCTTTGTGCAACAGATAAACAAACCTCCTGTGTTTCTCATAAGCAATACACCTGGAGAGAGCAGGCTTCATTTTCTTCCAAACTGAAAAGGTCACTTAAATCTCAAGACAGAAGAAGCAAGTTCACCTGTAGTGGGTAATAATCAACAGTAACTAGAAAGAAAACTTTTAAGTAATGACAAATGCTTCTAAAGCTACTTCATTCATTCCTTGGGAGTGTCTGTGCACAGGGGTCTCTTTCCCACAGGAACATGAGTAAGGTTTTCCATCCAAGGAGTAGGAAGCTCTAGCTCAGGATCAGAATGCAGAAACTAAATCAAAACCAACTCATGGACTTTATTGAATGAAAGAAAAGCAAGCTCAGAAAAACCATGGTGAAATGTCTTAGATACTATGTCTTAAAATTAAGGTTGATAAGATAAAAATAATAAACAAATAAATAAATAAATAAATAAATAAATAAATAAATAAATAAATAAATTTAAGCAAATAATCAATTTAAGCAAGAACTCATTAAGTTGGATAAAGTTCATATCTGTCAAATCTCCAGTCTTCAAAGGTTGCCCTAATCACACTGTGGTCATCTGCCCTCCCAGCTGTTGCTGCCCATACCACTCTCAGCAGAATCCCTGCCCCACTGCTCAGAACAATGGCCACTTTTCAGCTAAAATCAACTCCTTTCTACTTTGGCATTCAAAGGGGTTAGGGAAGAGAGCTTAGCAGTTAAGAGTGCAGTATATTCTTCCAGGGGACCTGAGTTCAGTTCCCAGCACACACCAAGTGGCTCAAAGCTTCATATAAAGCCAGACAAAGGGTATTCAATGAATCTGGCATTGTGGGCACCTAAACACACTTATGCACCTCCCCCCCACACACATACACATATATACACATAATAAAATATAAATCTTTATGAAAACTATACTGAGGTTAAACCCACTTTATAAATCAGCAACTCAAGGCCCAGCTTAATCACTTTCAGATTCCTTTGAAGCTTTCCTCAACAGACTCTGTTAACCTTAGTTTTCTTTTCCAAGTATTGTCCCACTGAAGAATCCTCTGGCATGAAGATTAAGATACCCATGTGTGTAATTCTGTATTCTCATACCTTAACACAGTACAGATATGGGCAACCACTCTGAACTCTTCCTCAAACAGCAGGACATGTCTCAAATCTACTTCCTTCAGGCTGCACTTAGCTGTCACCAATAGACTGCTCCTCTGAGGCTGGTGGTAGGAGGATGCTTGGTAAGTGAAAGCCTAAAGATGGATCCTGTGCTGTGCTAGCCTCTGCAGTTCCCCTCACTTTTCTAGTACAAAACACGGGTCAACATGAGCCTACAGGATCTTCTGTGTCTATCAATATGGTCTTATAGAATGTTCAGTGTTCATCAACATGAGCCTACAGGATCTTCTGTGTTCATCAGTATGATCTTATAGAATGTTCTGTGTTCATCAGCATGAGCCTACAGGATCTTCTGTGTCTGATAGTCACTGGATTAAATATAAGCCTATGGTCAATTTTTGTTCTTACAACTTAACAGAACTTTAAAAAATACTGTCTATTCCCTTAAGCCTTATAAAATTAATGTCTCTGTTTTCATTTGCATGTATTTAAGCAGTTTCAAGAATGTAAACTTCTACTATGTTTCAAACATTATTAAAATCTATATTTTAATATAGAAAATGAAACAGATATCATAATGTTCTAGTGTCAAATTTACAATTACCATCCAACAAGATTTAATAATCACCATCATGCACATAACAATAGAAACCCCTGCAATATTATTAAATAAGTTTGTTTCAAAACAGTTTTAGATTTATGGAAAAATTTACAAAGAAACACAGTTACTTTTTCTTTTATTATTTTTGGGTTTTTTTCCTTATTTTAATGGGCATTTTATATAATTCTATCCAACTTCTCTTTTATATAAATTGTGTTTGTAACACTTTAAGCCTTTTTATGGATTTAGTCCATTTAAATTGGTATCCATTTCCAAATAACATGCCACATTGCATGGGCCGTGGTATCTCACAACCATGTGGAGCATTCCCATCAGTCTCCACCAGTCCTTCACTGTCGTAGTCTTTCTTTTCACTTATACTTCTATTAGGATAACTCAGTACATTGACTGACATTATCACTGAATTAAACAATTACTTTTTCATCAACTGGATATGAGGGAAATATTTTATTTTGTGCTCATGTATTACTTCTTTGAAATGCTTCATGTCATGTAGAGTCTCCAACCTATGACATTTGCTGTTGGATATGAAAGCTTTAGTCTCTATATATCTACAAAACTCTATTTTTCTACTTTCAAATATTTTTATTTATTCTCTTTTTCAGTAATGCTGAAAGTCAAACCCAGGAGATTGAATACTAGACAGTCCACCACTGGGCAGCTTTACTGTTGAAGTAATTTCAAGGTTGATAGTTTGTTGATTCAACACTTTCAAGTATATAAATAATATCTATAAATGTAGCATAATGCATATTTCCTCATTATTCTGTGAGGAGTCTAATGCTGTCCTTTCCTTGCTCCTGTATATCTAAGTGTTCCCCACAACCTGTATTGTCCAATTTCTTTCAAGAATTTCTCTTTCACTGTTTCTTGTGTTTGACTATGACATGTGGGCTTTTTTTCTTTTCTAATTTATTCTGCCTGGTTTTCTCTCTGCTTCGTGGATCACAGTTCATTGATCATTATTATTATTTTCAGAATGTCCTCAGACATTCTGGCTTCAAATGTGTCCTTTCTTCATTCTCTCCTTCCATTGTTTCAATATTCCTGGACATCATCACATGGTTCTAGAATGTTGTGCCCTCTCTGTTTTTATTTTGGAAAATTTCTACTGACCCATCTTTAAGTTCACCAGTTCTCTACTTGAAGGTACTAGCTTTATTCTCAACCAAAAAGACATTATTCTGTTATTTCACTTGTTACTAGCCATTCCTTTTGGACCCTTTTAGCTACCATCTCTCTGTATATATTGCCCACATGTTCTTATGAGGTAGCTGTGTTTTCATTTCTTACCCTGTGATGACTTCAGTACCTGTGTCACAGATGAGGCTGGTTTTGATAGTTTTTTTTTTTCTTTTGAGGCATACCATGCCATTTCTTTGATTGAAAGCAAAACATTCTGTTACAGTCAGTAAGGAATGTAGTGAGTGGGCTATGAATACAGGATTTATGTGGATCTGACTGCTAATGAGGTTGCATTTAAGTTTTTATCCAGAGGTTTCAAATTTCTTCAGTGCATTTTTCTAGGTGTCATCTTTGGCTTTTATGTACTGCTCAAGAAGGTTTGCCCCTCACAGCTCCTCCAGCTGTAACCCACTACTATCATACAGAAGCCACTGACATGCTCTGAAGTATGTAATAAGGGAAACCTTCTTTTAAACCAATCCCAATCTACTCATGAGCTGTGCCCCAGAGCTGTGATCTTGTTCCTCCTGCCTCTTACTCTCTTTCCCAGCTGCAATGCTACCAAATTAATTACATGGCCCCACCTCCAACAAACACACACACACACACACACACACACACACACACACACACACACACACACACATACATAAAGGGAGTGAGGGAGAAAGCGAGGGGATAAAGGCTCTGGTAGAGCTGTTGGAAATAGGCTTCCCCATGGAAGAGGGACTGTGTGCTTTACAAAGATTATTCCTCTCCTGCAGGAGCCTCTAGAGGAACTTTCTTCACTATGAAAGCTTTTGCCTTGTCTTAGTATATCTTGTTTTGGCACATTTGTTGTATTTTAGAGGCCTGCTCTTTTCCGAAGGGCTACAAAGAGGGAGTGTATCTGAGAGAGAAGGGAAGTAGAGGGAAGCTGGGAGAAGTGGATAGAGTGGAAACTGTGTTCAGGATGTATTGTATAAGAGAAGAATCTATTTTCAACTAGAAGAAGAAGAAGAAGAAGAAGAAGAAGAAGAAGAAGAAGAAGAAG
>CAJQZJ010032648.1:900743-972519 GCA_907164525.1 Lophiomys imhausi | reverse complement strand
AGTTTGAATTTCTACCCTGCAAACCCAGTGATGATTTCCTGGAAAGGAGTATTGTCTCACAAGCAGATAAAAATCTTTTTTTTAATTAATTTATTTGTTGCTTCAGGTTACATCTCCATCATATTTTCCTCTTTCCCCCCTTCCCAGCCCGACCCTCCCACCCTCTACCCCCTAACCCTTCCATCCCACTCCTCTGGAGTAGAGGGTCCCTACATAATGCAGATAAAAATCTTATGTGGAAGTTGCTGCAGTTGATCAGGTAAAAGGCAGTTTGCCTTGGCAATCATTCCTACCTGTTTGGATTATGTTATGTATAATTTTGTGAGTCTGCTGGTTTGTCACATATGATTCATCAAGCTGATAGCTGTTGATGTCCATTTCATTAGATAAGATCCTCACCTATTAACCAAAACAAAATACTAAAACCCCACTGTATTAGAGTCAGTCTAATACATGAGAAAGTTTGTATTATTGTATTGGAGGCAAACCCCAGTTCAAAGGTTAAAGCTTCAAAGGCACACATTTGTCTTGTGTCTAGAATGCAGTGGGACAATATGAACGATACTGATCAACCATCTTAAAACAAAAATTAACTCCCAAGATATAACTGCTCTACTCTAGACTGATGTCCAACTTCCTGAAGGGCATCTAAAGGGATCTTTCTCAAATGGTTCATTTTAACAGAAAAAAAATTGATGGCTAGGGAGACTTTCATGACTCACTCTTGTCACTTTAGTATCATAATAATTTACTATGTGGGGGCCACAAGTGTCTCGCCAGCCTGCTGTTTCCTCAGGGGTGTTAGAAATTCAGTGTCTGCTCTTCTGCTCCACCATCACACAGTTTTCTTGAAGGCTAAATGACATACTTAAGAGCACTGGGACATACAACCCTGAGTTTATTGGAACACTAGGCCCTAAGGAATTCACCACGGTGACCATGTCAAAGGGCGGCTGTGGAGAGCCCTGGATCCTCTTTCCCTGCACTGAAAAGGTCTCTATCAAGTGTCCACGCTTCTTTCTTTGTAGCATCTGGTCAGACATGATATAGTAGTTAGGTCAAGAATCTTTTTGCTGATGTATTTCTTTCTTTTTTCTACCATAATTAAGATTATTCTGGTTTAGAAAAACAACACTGAAACTCATATACAGAATTGTCCATAGGCAAGCAAGCAAAGAAGCTCATTTGTGGGCTTCATACCTGTAGAGAAAAGAATTTGGGCTGAAAAAAAAAAAAAGCTGGATCCACATGATTTAGTTGGAACACCCTGTACTTGTGACTTTTCTTTGCTAGTTCAAGTTGAGAGTGACAAGTTCAATTTCAGACAAGTTCAATTTGCAAACAAAGAAATATTTTTAAGTTTTAAGTTATACATTTAGAATTGGGTTCAAGACATGATAAAATGTGTTCAGTCAAATATTTAGCAATAAATTAACTTCTGTGAGTATGTACAAACGTTCCTTTCATGAACAATGTGCTATTTGATCCTCTCACTAGATAGAGACAAGTTATGGGAAGTGGAAGTTTGATGACTGGAAGATGCACTAGGCTCTTTGTAAGTAGGAAGTACCACACTTGACTTCACCACAATGCCAAATTGTGTATGACCTTAGCTTGATAATCAATGGCTCTTCTACTTAACATTCTCTCCCTTAACTTTGGCAGTAACCAAAGAAAATAAAATTCAGATTCAAAAACAAAGTAACAACTCAACTTAAAACTTAACTTGTGTTTTTCAAGGATATTAAAATCAATGACCAAGAGCACGGGAGATCTTTCCATCTTCTGCTGTCCTCTTCAACTTCTTTCTTCAAGGACTTGAAGTTCTTGTCACACAGGTCTTTCACTTGCTTGGTTAGAGTTACCCCCAGGTATTTTATGAGCAAATCAAAACATGTACACTTTATCCCAACTATCAATGTAAGAGTCTTTCAATTATATGGGATAATTAGAGGAAGAATTATCTTTGGAGATCTAGTAGAACTCTGGGATGAATCTATCTGTTGCTTTTTTGTTTTTGTTTTTGTTTTAATTGGAAGATTTTTAATTACTACATCTTTTTCTTGGATATTATGAGTCTATTTATTTACTGCACCTTCATTTAATTTTGATGACTCATTAACTCATATATACCTAGAAATACATCCATTGCTATGTTTATGGAATATAAATATTCAAAGTATGTCATTATGATTCTCTGAATTTCCTCAGAGTCTGTGGTAATATCTCCCTTTCATCTATAATTTTATTAAGTTGGATCTTCTCTTTTTTTCTGCTTTATTTTTTATTTTGTTTTGTTGTTGTTGTTTTGAGACAGAGTTTCTCTGTGTAGCAGAGCTCTGATTGTCCTGGAATCCTTGCTTTATATACCAGTCTGGCCTCGAACGCACAGAGATCCACCTACCTCTGCCTCCCGAGTGCTGGGATTAAAGGCATATATTTCTACACCTTGCAGGATCCCCCCTTCTCTCTCTCTCTCTCTCTCTCTCTCTCTCTCTCTTTCTCTCTCTCTCTCATTGGTTAATTTGGATAAAGTTTTGTCCTTCTTGATTCTATGAATCTTTTCAAAGAACCAACTCTTTGCTTCACAGATCTTTATATATGTATTGTTTTGTTTGTTTGTTTCATTTTCTTTCATTTCATCCCTGATTATCTCTTCTATTCTATTTGTTTGGGGTATTAATTTTTCTTGTTTTCCAACAATTCCAGGTGCATCATGAGTTCTTAATAGGTGGTTTATTAAAAGTTTTTATGTAAGTACATACTATTATAAACTTCCCTCTTAGGACTCCCATAGATTTTGGTATGTTGTATTTTCATTTTCATTTAATTTTAATAATTTTACATCTCTCTTCCTTGAACAAATTATCAATAAATAGTGTATTTTTTAGTTCTCATGAGTTTATGAATTTTGTTTAGTTTCTATTGATGTTGATACCTATCTTTATTTCTCTTTTAGAGTTGTAAGCCACTGAGGGCCTAGAGACTCCCATATATTAAAGTCTATTACCAGTGCTCTTTGCTGACCTCTCGAACTTGACAGCAAAACCCTATTGCTGAAGGCACTGCATATTTGAGTCATGGTACATGATGAAATCTAGCTAGTACTGAGCTGGAAATTTTATCCCTACTGTTAGCTTTCATAGTGCTGGAAGGTACTATGCATACTAATAGAAGATAAAATAATAATCAGTTTTATCCAGTTGTGAACCCTGTAAACAACACTAACAACCATTCTATCAAGGTATACCCATTGATGCTATAATGGCTGGGCTTCATGGGAGTAACCAATCACTTTCTGATAGTATTTAAGACCAGCTTTCTCCACATTATGAAATCTATCCATGGTACTGTTACTGGAGACAAGAAACTATGGCTACATAGGTCATAGGCCATAAGGGAGAATCTACTAACCTACTACTATTACTCTGGTAAAGGGACATAATAGTACATGAATTCCTAATGACTTATAATTATATTTGATAGTTCTTCTCCCACCCTTATCAGAGAAACTTCTATTTGCAGTAGATGACAATTAGCACAGACCACAACCAATTACGGTACAGAGAATAAGAGACTGTAGAGTGCTCGGCCCTAAATGGAACATATATCATACTCCTTCCTCCCAAAGTGCAGGGATCATCACAGAAGAATAGGCAAAAAGACTGTAAGAGCAAAAGGCAAAGGACGACAAGAAAATAGCGCCTTCTGGTACAGCAGGACAGCTGCCCTGAAGAAGTCATAGTGACCATGAGACCATGTATAAGACTTGTACAATAAGCTAGACAAAATATTCAAATGAGGAAGGAAGATAAGCACAGAGTCCCTGTCTTAGTATATGTTTCAATTGTTGTGATGTAGCACCATGACCAAAGAGACTTATAGAAGAAGAGTTTATTAAGAGCTTACAATTTCAGAAGGTGAGTCCATTACTACAATGGCAGGGAACATGAGAGCAAGAAAATAGGCATGTCACTGGAATAGTAGCTGACAGCTTACATTTTGAGGCACAAACAACAGACACAGAGAAAGAAGGTGGGGGGTTAATTGAGAATTGCATAGGCTTTTGAAACCTCAAAGCCCACCCCAGTGACATATCTCTTCTAACAAGGCCGCATCTTCTAATCTTTCCAAAACATTCCTCCAGCTGGGCACCAAATAAAATATATGAACCTATGAGGACCATTATCATTCAAAATGCTAAAATACCACCCTTAGCTGAAGAGTTATTGGTGTTGATAGCTGTGAGGAGTAGGTGAGTCAGTTTTCTTCAAGAATGTGACCCCATTGTAGATTGACCACATCTCAGTAGATGGTCATACACCCAAGAATATATGGGCAGCAAAAACTTGACTTGATGAGCTTTTTTTTTTTAAGTGTATGGACAAGAAAGGGGGTGAATCTAGCAGGAGTTGAGAGGAGTGAATGTATTATATAAAACTTTCAAAGAACTAAATGAAAATAAGTACCTTTCAAAATATTTATAAGCATAAAATTGAATGTCAGCTTGTCAAAAGCCTGGGCAGATGGAAAGTGAGAACCATTTTTGTTTGTGTTGTTCTCAGCTACCATCTTATAAACTGATATGTCCAAGACATTTTTCTCCTTAAGCACAAGCACTGTTCTTAAGAAGTCTACCTAATTTTACAAAGAGATCATAAACTAAATGTGTGAATGGTGCAAGCCAAACTGAATGGTGAGGTACTAATGTTTACCTTAGTCATGCTGGCTGGGGACATTAAATAGCTTACAGCTACCAGGAAAAACTGTAACCCTTTGCTGTGACCCACTTCATTCCATTTTGTCATTTGAGTTTCAATTTCTTCCAAGAGCCAAATTATTTCACTTTTTGTTGTTGTAGGTTTTGCTAGGGTTTGTTGTTGTTGTTGTTCTGATGTTTTGTTTTGTTTCCAATATTTATTTATTTCTTCAAGTTACATCTCAATCACAGTCCCCCCTTCTCCCCATCTCAGTCCACCCTCCTACTCTCTTCCCCCTTACCCTTCTATCTGCTTTTTTAAAAAATTTGAGGTGTATCTTCCCCCCCCAACACCTCCCCCTTTTAGTCCCAGAAAAGACTCTTTTTTTCTTGTAACAATAAATACAATACAAAACAATAAATACAATTAGGCAACAATTATGAAAATTATAAGGTATAACATATATTCCCAACATCCAGTCCAAACATATTTGGCAACTGATAATAATATTCTATTATCTATCTGTTTCAGTGAGTTTAAAGTTCTATACCTAACTCAGTTTCCATCCTAACTTGCATTACCAACTTAAAGGCATCTCCTTAGACCTAAAACATCCTTTTAATTCCTAAACAACTTAAAACTTAACTGTGAGATCATCTAGTCTTCAACCACATCAGAACCCTGAGAAGGATAAATATATATGAATAAACAGGAAGTGGAGAGAAAGCAGCTTCCAAAAGTAAGAAATGACAGACAACTGGCTGCCTGGACAGTCCTCAATTTCTCTCCATACATTGGATCATCTATCTTCAGTCTTTTGGCCCAGTTATCTCTGACAGACATTAATTGTAAAGCAGGAACTATGAAGGACTTGCCTACCCTGTCTTGGCAGAGCTATGCTGTCGACTTTCCTGCTTCCAAGTTTTGGGTTTTGCCATTTTAAAATAAAGTTGGATATAGTTCAAACTGGTCTCTAATTTGCTCTGATTCCAAGGTGACTTTGACTTTCTGATCCTTATGCTTCTACCTCCCACACACATCTATGTCTGGCCCAAACTGCTTTAAAAGGTATTGCAGATGACACAATATACAATACAAAGTATTGAAGACTTAGTTGCCTGCGTCTCAAACTGTTTGGAGGTAGTAGAATCCTAAGGAGGTAGAATTAGTAGAAGGAACTTACGTCCCTAGTGGTATGATCTTAAAAATATATCAGGACACTTCCCCCATTCTCCTTGACACACACATCCCTCCTGCTATGACTTGTATTATCACAGGCCCAAAGCAATACGGCCAGGCAACCATCAGCTAAAATACCTGAGGTTGTGATTCAAAATAAACCTTTCCTCCTTTTAAGTTGATTTTCTCAAGTATTTTAACATAGGAATGGAAATTTGGCTGATACAGCTGTGTTCTCCTTCAGAACAAGGGGCAATAGAATGTGACTTAGGCTGGGAACTGCGCTGTCACTGGCAAACTGAAATTGACTCTCTGTAAGTGATGACAAGAAAATTCTTTCTTTTCCTCTTAATACTGCCAACTGTTAAAGGGAAATACAATAGCACAGATTGCACACTGCATTGAACACACTGAATAGCTCAGCAAAGATGTGTTTTCTGCACTATGCTTCCAGAAGGGGCCTTGGTTGCTATGTGTGAGGATGGAGCTCAGGAAGGGCATAGAGAAAATAACATCTGCACCAAGCCATGAAGAAGTAACCAGGATATGGCACACTTTGCCATTTTTAACAAGGTGCTATTCAAAGACTAAGTGACTGTGGGAAAATCCACTGGGTATTATTTAAAGCACGATTGCAGTCACTGAGCTCCAGTGTGTTACCTGAGGATGGTGGATGCACTAGCAAGTAGCTGGTTTTCTAGTAACTGAGGAATTCTACACCTTAAATATATGTCAACATTTCTAACATAAAAGTGTTTCTAAGCTAACACTGAGCCAAAAATGACTTTTTATCCAAACATTCACAGGGCAAATTGTTGGCACTCATGCTAGAGCCAAGTAACAGGAACAATCCAGACCTTCACATCTTTTTCCGGACTCAGTTTACCCTAGTGGCCCTCTAACTAACATTCCTACTTGACTCCTTCAAAATTTGTACCATATTTAGAGACAGTTTAGACTTTATAATCACTGGCTTCAGACAAATATGTTGGCTAACATTGTATAGCCAACATATTTCTAGAGATCTGTCTACAAATTGGTGCTTTCTTTTATAAGTTTTTTATTGATTCTTTGTGAATTTCACATCATGCACCCCAATCACACTCATTTCCCAGTCCTTCCATAACTACCTTCAGCCCTTGTAGCCTCCTCCATAAAAAAATAAAAAATAATAAGCAAACAAGCCATTTTATGGTGGAAGCTACAGTGTATTGTGATGTGTCACATAGTATACCTTTTTCCCAAACAGATTTACTTGTAAATACTTACTGCAATGAGTCATTGGTCTGTTTTGAGGCCTCTGGCTTCTGCTACCCCATCAATGATGGACCTTCACAAACTCTGTTTTGTGTTGGACCCTCCCCTTACCAAGCACTGATATCTTTTCTAAGGGCATACCACTGGTGGCCTAACTTCCTTCTACTAATTCTACCTCTTTATGATCCTATTACCTCCAAACAGTTTGAAGGCCAGGCAACAAAACCTTTAACACACGTCTAGATCTATTTTATAATGTATATGCACACGACTATATAAAAAAATAACATTTTCTCAAGCCCACCCAAGAATGTTATCAATAACACATCCCCAGAAGCATTTTCTTTACCTATGCCTTCACTAATAAGCAGTTAATGTAAGCATAAGGAGTTATTTACAAACCAAGCCCTGACTCAGTTCACTAACATGATCTTCAAACCAAAGAGTTCAAAATTTAATCCTCACAGACAGATTTACAGCTCTCAGTCTCTGAGAAATCTAGAGTAAATGTCATAAAAAAAATTGATGGCCCACTCCCTATATGCTTACAATCCCCACAACTTCATACACAGATACAAGATTCCAGTCAAGACAAGACACTTTTCAATATCTTTCCTATAAAATAACACAAAATAAAGACACAGTTTGTTCGCATTGGTTTCTGAGAAAGGAGTCTGGGCAATGGGTCCAAGTGTTTACTACTTCTAAAATCTACACCTCCATACCACCTGAGTGCAAATATCTTTCAAAGCAAGTTGACCTCACCTGCTAAGTGACAACCCCAGAGAGGCTGTTCTGGGTCCTTGGATGCTGTTTCTGGAAGCTGGCAACCAAAGATTTCCTGCTCAACACACGTCAGGCTGTTGACAATACAATACAGGAGATGGAGAGGATGGGCACACAGGCCACATTTGCCTCCCACAGAGAGGTGACTCACTTCTATGTTTATTGCAACTTCAGGGCCTAGAGCAGAGGAGGCACAAAATTGGAGCTGAAACAGAGTTGACTGACTTTTCTGTTGATAAACACTAGGGAAGCCTTATGCAGAAGGAAGAGGAAAACATGGTTATTTCATTAAGCCCCATCAGGGCAGATAGCTCTGATATGGGTACCAACAGCATAGGGATTTAGACAGCATTAGGTTCTCCTTGGATTGGTCTGAACCGCATGATCTCATTTCCATACATCCAAGGGTCACAACCTAAGACTACACTGTGCTTTCTGCAGTAGGATCTCAAGCACATAAATGTCAGGTTGGCGAGAGGAGAGATCCACATGATGGCTAGAGGATAATAGTAAAAAACAGGGCACTATCAGCGACGGGCCCCTGAAAAGACAGCTCTGTCTTCCATAGGACTAGAATCCAGCCTGCCAATTCTCTTACCTCTATAAAAAAACTGCCCTGTTCATGGTGCCTTTTGTGTTCTCCCTTTTCCTAAAAGCAACGTTTTCTGATTTCTTAATAGGCAAATAGCATTCTAGAAAAAAGAAGAAAACTAAGAAAAAATGATCCTTATAAAAATTATTAGTCTTGGCATACAAGAAAAACATAGAAACTGTCAAGAGTTATTGACCAGTTGTCAAATGCTAGGCATCCCATTAGGCATTCTACAAATATTGTCTTATTCAACCCCTCACAATAATACTTGCTTTCTAAAAGGTATTAAGTATATTTTATAGACATTTGACAACCAATATCATTTGCATTAGCAAGTTATTGAACACACTGAATAGCTTAGCAAAGATATGTTTTCTGCAATATACTCCCAGAAGGGGCCTCAGTTGCTATGTGTGAGGACGGAGCTCAGGAAGGGCATAGAGAAAATAACATCTGAAAATATTTGCTTGTTTGTCTATATAATAGCTAAACTTTTGTCCATATGACACAAGCTAGGGTCATCTTGGAAGAGGGAATCTCAACTGAGAAAATGCCTACATCAGATTTGCTTGTAGACAAGTCTGTGGGGATATTTTCTTGATTAATGATTAATGTGGGAGGGCCCATCCATGTGAGTGGCTCCACCCCAAGGCATGTGGTCTTGGATTTATGTAAAAAAAAAAGACTTACAAAACCATGGAGAGTATATAGTGGAAGCAGGCCAGGCTGGTCACACATACCACCCACCCACCATCGTGCGGAGATGGTCAGTCCACATGGGTTGGCACTGCTACAAGAAAACAATGGGTGACAGAGAGATAGGAGTGATGGAAGAGCAGGTGCATGCACTGTGGGAAAAGGTGGAACTGGTGAATGTGACAGTGGTGAGAGGTGAGAAGGAGGTTTAGGTCCATGGTGGATCATATCTGTTGCCCAATACAGTCAACAGGATGAGGTCCAGCAGCCTGGAGCTTAAGCAGATGTTGACTCAGTCCCAGAACAACTGGGACACAAGACAACCCTAGATCTTGGCAATGATGGAGGCCTGAGATCAAGAATGGTCTGCTTTCTATATTAGATCTTCTTGAAGGATCACCATGTCCCACTATGGTGCTGAGGGCCATGTGTGGGTCAGTGGCCCTAATGTGGCTGAGGTCCAGGTTAATGTCCAAGAACCATGTTGTTCATAGCCTGAGTCCATGTACATGTCCATGGGCCCTGCCTCCCCTGGGGATCATAATGATGTGAGTGGCCTGTGCCGCCACCTGAGACCATATGGTGACTAGGTCTGGGCTACTGCAGAGGGCCATGCCTGGGTCCATGGCCTTAATATGCCTGGGTCTGTGTTGATGGCTATGGGCCAACCTACCACTGAAGGTCATATGGATGTCCGTGGTCTGTGCTGCAGACTGAAGCCATGTTGATGTCTGTGGGCAATGCTACCACCGGGACTATATTAATCTAAGTGGCCTGTGGTGCTACCATGGTGATGTCTGGGTATGTGCTGCCACAGAAGGCCATGTCTGTGGTCACATCTGTGTTGATGTCTGTGGCTGGTGCTACTACTACCAAAGGCCAAACAGATGTCTGTGGTGTGTTGATGGCAGAAACCACATGGATGCCTATAATCCATTCTCCCAAGGACCTTAAGGAGCAAATAAACTACTTTCATGGTGATATCAATGACTAGAGATGCACAGTTGAGAAAGAGAGACATTAAAGATTTCTATGAAAACCTCCACTCCTCCCAAATAGTGACAGCCTAGACAGGAAGCCATTGAAGAGAACTCTTAAAAACTGTGATAGTATGCTGGGGAATGGCCTTCCACAGTGGATGACTTCCAGCAGGGATACAGAAAGAGAAGAACTCAGTTCCATTTAAGGGGCAGTCACTGAGAGTTTCATCATGCCCCAGTGAATACATAGACAACATAAATGCAACTTTTTTTTTTTTGCTGGAAGGAAGGTAACAAGGGTCTGGGAAGACAGGGAAGGACTGAGAAGAGAATGTGATAGGGGTGTCTGAGGTTAAACCTCCAAAGAATCACTAAAAATATATTGAAAAAAAATGGATAGCAAGCCAGTAAGCAGTGTTCCTCCATGGCCTCTGCTTCAGTTTCTGCCTCTGGGTTCCTGCCTGAATTCCTGCCTTGACTTCTTTTCATAACTGACTATAAGCTATAAGCTGGAAAAAAATCTTTTACTTTCCTTCCAAGTTGCCTTAAATCATGGTGTTTATTGTAGCAATAAAAAGCAAACAAAGATAGAAATTGGTACCAGACACTGGGCTGTTCCTAGAATAGATGTGAGCATGTTGTTTTGGAAAGATTGTGGAAAAGACTTTGGGGCTTTGGGCTGGAAAAGCCATTGAATGTTTGGAGATCAATAAGATATTCTGTGGGAGTTTGCAAGATAGGAATTTTAAAAAGAAACATTGATGAAGAAAGCCTGGCTTGTGAAATTTCAGAGTGAAGCAAAGACTTTATGATGGCCTTTTTATGAGATATTTTGTATTAGGAATCTGTTTTTGGGTTATCTGGGGCTGAAGATTGAGCTGTGGTTAGCAAGAGATCAGAATCCCTGAAGTGCAAACCTTTGCTTTGCTGGTACAGCTAATACTGATCAACTAGGGCTAAGAGATCATTTATAATTTAAAGGAGACCAGCATCATGAAGGTGAATCTTCTGGGAAGATTTCCTCAGGGTCAACAGAAGAGAATATAAAGATGCAGATGGTCCTTCAAATGGAATCCTCAAGCAACTTCCTGAGTAGCTTCTATTGGAGACCCATGGCTCTTTCTCCTCATTGACTTGATTAGGAGCCCCTTTTGAAGACCCCCCTCTCAAACCTAAGTATCCAGAGAAGTCACCACCTCTCTCCGAGGAATTAGAAAAACCACTTAGATAGTGAAGTGAGGCTGTGGCCCCTGGAAAGGAGATAAGTGAAGATTAGTAAGTTTCCATTTTCACTTTTCTGCTTAAATTTTCTCTTTCCCAGTTGTTACCACACCAAAAAGTGAGGTGGGGGTTCACCCTGATTGGTTAAAACAAACAAACAACACAAAAACAACAATAAAACCTTAACCAACCATCAGTCAGTTCTGTACATATTCTCTAATATAAAAGACCAATGGATGCATCATCAGACAGAAGGCTGAGATGCAAATGAGATGAGGAACTAATTCAGTACTTTGTTCTTCCTCTGGGGTATGTTTTGTGGAAATTAGTGTCCATCTGTGACTCTAGCTCCTGTCAGGAGACTCTTTTTTATAGTTTCTCGTCTCACTGATTTCCTATGGTGCTAACCTGTAATGCTGTTTCTCTGTCTATAGGTGTAACCACAGCACTTTTTTCCATTGGATAAAGCCTCTGGGTGCTCCACAGTCTTGGAAATCACATTGAAAGAACAAAAACCCCAGTCTCTCATCATGTTCCATCCAAATTCTTACCAACCCTCCTCTCCTATAAAAAGCTCATAAAAGTAAAATAACAAAGAAAGCCTGAAAACCTAGCTTTCCCTCCCTCAGAGGCCTTGAGTGACCATCTGGACAGAGCCATAGATAATGAAGGTCTCTCAAAAGGACATTTGTTAACTGGGAGTTTCCTTTGCCTCCTGAGGACAAGGTTACCAGAGGACTCTCAGAGCTCATCTTACAAGGCCAAATGTGATTCTGTATGTTTTGTGTACCTCTCTAACTGCCCACTTCCTCCCTTGCCTATCCCTTAAGATCCTCAAACTTTCCAGGTTTGGGGCTATTCACAGTCTCCCTGCAGGGAGAACATGTGATGGACCTTGCCATGGCTCATACCCCCAGTTAAAGATCCTTTTGCTATTGAATCAAGTTGGAGTCTTCCTGGCTTGTCTTATGGTTTTATGAACTGGGCATTACAACATTACCCTGATCCTATGCTTATGAGGAGTCCTTGCAAAGTCCTTTGAAACATCTGAGTTGGAATCTGCCTATATCTGACTGATATTTAAATTGCCAAATCACATGCTGGTAAAATGAGAGACACAGACACCAATGTAACCCTTTGCCAATGCTTTATAAAGCCCCGACTTGACAGTTGTAATCTAAGAGGCAAGGTAGTTTATAATCAAGAACAACTGAGTAACCATTCTTACTACAAAGATTAAGAGTACTGTCAACATATAGTTGTCAAATTTAAGATGTCTTCCATCTCAGATTGGTCCAAATGGAATCTTACAAATAGCATCAACTACAACCTAACTTTTCTTTCTGAGAAAGGTCTATGTAAATTACTCTGAGGAGAGTAAAAGAACACAAAAGAATTCTTCAGAGAACTCTCTTAAAGTGCAATAGCTCAGTTTTTCTCAGTCTTCCTGAAACGGTTTATGACCAACTCCTAAGCTTTGCAAACAGCCATTATGAGAATACCACCAGCGCCATTTCACAAACCATGATGTTCCACCATGTTCAGTTATGTCTGACAGAAGCCACTTGAGTGGGTCTCATTTTTCCCTAGGAATTCCAAGTATAATCACCCATCAGTCCATGGGGCATGAATAAGCATATAATTACTAAGTTAAGGAGTAATTATATGGACATTTATTGGCACCCAACAAGCATAGGGGACTGAAAACATTATT
This sequence comes from Lophiomys imhausi, assembly GCA_907164525.1. Taxonomy (NCBI): domain Eukaryota; kingdom Metazoa; phylum Chordata; class Mammalia; order Rodentia; family Muridae; genus Lophiomys; species Lophiomys imhausi. The sequence goes on along the minus strand of CAJQZJ010032648.1, from coordinate 959,394 downwards.
AAAATGGGTGTGCTATATGTTTTTAAACTCCCAAATTCCTATTTGCTTCAGTGTTTCCATTTCCCCCCTTTCAGCAGATTTCTTTTTTTATAGCATTTGTTTTGGTGCACAGTCTTGCACTATGAAGCTTAGGTGCCTTTGATGGAAGATTCAGAGTAATGTGCCACAGTGGCTCCACATGACTGTGCCGACAATTTCAATGATTTAAAACAATTCCATAAGTGACCCCATTTTCTAGGGAGTCATTGCAAAGTCCCCATTTGGAATGGAGTCATAAAACACTAGTCTCTATAACTTCTCATCATCAAGAAACCTCGGGCTGACAACAGGCACAAAGCATGCATCCTGAGATCCTGGCAGCTGCCATTTTCAGTAATTATGGTTTGCCCGTCGTAAATCCCAGCTGAAGTGCCAGCTGGATACACAACTCGTACCCACTTCCTGCCTTGAACCCTACACTGCACACTCACATAGTTGTAGAGTTCTGCCTCAGATGCAAGAATACTCCTCTGTAGAATAAGTGCTGCCCATTAAAGAGAAGTTTCCATGAGAACCTGTGTAATTACATAGGTCCCTGAAGGAAGAAGCAGTGATAGTCCCATGTTACTGTCATCCAGGCCTCTTTTGATGTGCACTCCATACATCTAAGAGTCGTTGTATTTCCTCCTGTACTAAACATTGACTTCCCAATTGTCAACCCCTATTTAGTTACCTGGTTCTTACCTAACACATAGTAGGCTCAGAATAAATATTTCACAAATGACCAATTCAACTAATTCAATGGATAAGTGAATCCCAATGGGTGTTCTGAAACATCACTCATTTCCCATATGGTAAACAGCTCTCTCAATACTTCATACCAAATATTATAGGCATTTTACATACACCAGACCTACTTGGTCTACAAATAGACTAAGAAGCCAGACTGTGGGTCCACTTAACACTCTTGCTACTGGCACCAAAGTAACAAGACTGATCTCTGACTTGTTCTTCCCCAGTTTTACATCAGTCTCATGGTGATTCTTTATACCTTTCATTTCCCAGATCCATTGTAGACAGCTTCAACTGCTATATGTTTCACAAAAACCATTTGAATTTGGATAGAATCATAAAGTTAAATAAAGGTGCCAAACCAAAATGTAAGGAGAGAAACAAAAATCCAGCATGGATAGGACAACGAAATTATGGACTTATTTGTATTAAAAAATAAATATAAGACATAAAGTTCTGTTTCTTTCTCCTCTACAGATGAAAACCCAGACCCACAGAGGACCCACTCTTGACCAGAGTCTGGACCGCATACTTCTGACTCTCCAGGCTGGTAGAGGATAGAAGGCAAAGAACACACGATGAACAATACCAAAGGGAGGTTAGGCGGAATCACTCCATGGCAAAGGAAATCAAAGGTGACCAAATGCCCCCCACCAGTTCTCCGCTTACAGAGCGTCCCTTCAGTGGTGACTGTGATGTCCAATAAGACAGGATTTGTCAAAAGGTATGCCGCTATTGTGGCATGTGTTCTTCCTTCCTCCCTGAACTCCTATGTCAAAGTCCTACTCTCTGTAGTTCAGAATGTGACTGTATTTAGTAAGAAGACTTTTAAAGATATGATTTACTACAAACAAGCTGTTAGTGTGGGGAATGTCTTAGCCCAATATGACCAGAGTCCTTTCAGACACCAGAAGCTTAAGTTTATAGAGGGATGACCATGAAAGCAAGAGCACAAGCACCTACAATCCAAGGAGAGGGACTTCAGAAGAGACCAATCTTGATGGCCTGTTGGACTTCAGGAATTGTTAGAAGAAGAATAGCTGCTATGTAAGCCTCTATTCTGTGCTATTCTGTTCATGGCAGATGTAGACAACAAACACACCTTAAACACTCAACTTCAAAATGATGTAAAAATTCCAAGTGAAACCAAGAGCAGGGATCAGTATAAGAATCAAGTTCTCTAAATCTTTCTTAGCTTTAAAGTCCTTTACAGCTAACTCCCTTGTATTCATATGACTAAATAAAAGTCCCTCCCCAGCATCAGGTCCTTAAGGCTTCCTCTATGATATAGAGATTCATTGTGAATAACATCTCTTACTGAAAGGACCTGTGCAATGGCACCCTAATAATTATACTATTACTTATACACTGTACTCTTCGTACCTGTGTCAATGCTATATGTCTTTAAATGTCACTTTCAAAAGTTTATATATTCTCAGATCAAGACCAGCAGTCTGGAAATCATGACAAGAGACCATGACAAGACTCTCATGTGATGATGCTAGTACAGATGTTTGCTGGAAGAATATTAAGAAGAATTCAATGGATGGTGAGATTGATAATTGCTCTGGGAATCATCACATTAACTGCTACTGTTACTATAGTAGGAGTTGCTCTTCACAAAGAAGTTCAAACTGCTGACTTTATTAAAGAATGACCTATGAATTCTCTCATGAACTTTGGACTCAACAAAGTAAGATAAATAGGAAAATAGCTGATGAAATAGCTGAACTGATACAAGTTGTAGTACTCATTGAAATCAATTAGAATTATTGAGAGAACAAATGAAATTGAAAGGTGATTGGAAAATTACTTCTTATTGTATTACACTTTAAGTTTCAATGACAGTAAATATGATTGGGGAAAGTTTAAAATGGATTCATTGGGTCATCCTAAAAGATTTATGGCTTGCAGCAAGAAATTATAGAGACATTTTCAAAGAAGCTTCCTGATGTAATGGAGATAGATGTTACAGAACATCTTGCAGATGTTGTAGCTTCATTTAATCCCATGAATCATTTTGATAAGTTTCTTACTCTTGTGTTTTTTATAACTCTTTTGTTTAGATGACTTTACTGGGTTTGAAATGTATGTTGATTTATTTACATACAACTGTTAGACAACTAGATAGACAAAAGAAAAAATTTCTGTACAACTCCATAATCTCCAACATAATACCTAACAAATCCACTTGAAAAAAGAAAGGGGATTAATGCAGTAATATGCATAGTAAAGTCTTTGTGTCTGAATTTAAGTGAAATATATAGTAAAGCTTTTGCATCTGGCTTTGAGTGAAATGTTTCAGCAAAGCCTTTGCTATGTTTCAGTTGGTCAGTAGAGGCTCAGAAATTGTTTTGAGGCTGTTTGAACCTTGAAGAAATGTTTCCCTGGAAATTCTGCACTTGGTGCTACATGAGAGCTTGCAGCTCACAAACCTTAGTCCTAAGACACTCCTGGAAAAAACATGGAGTTCTTACTTTTGATTATGGCTAGCATGGTCAAAAGGGATGGATATTTGTATGGGTTGTGTGCTTTCTAGGGCAGCAAGGGCAAGATAACTTTGGTAGTTAGAACATTTCCTTTTCCAGCCCCAATTAATCTTATTTAATGACTGAATAAATTAACTACACTAAGGTAGTTGGTAGTCAATCTTTTCCAAGAAGGCTGAATCCCTCTGTTCCTTTAGGAAATGAAGACTTGGCATCTTGGTGAACTTCTCTCTCTACTACGGCACCTATTACCAACATCAATAACCATCACTCCAACTCCCTCGTAGATCTATTTCAGCATGAAATGGTGTCATTGAATTTCTACAAGATGTAAAGTTTAGAGTTTAAAGATACTAGAAGGAGTCACAAGAGGACTGTCAAAGTGAGGAAGATGTACTCGTCTAAAACTTGAAGAACAGCACAGAGGACCATATTTATTCAAATAAGAAAGACGACTCAAGTGAGTGCATCTTCCTATGCAGGAAAGGCCAGACAGATCTCAACCACCAGAAATTGTATTATTTGTTTCTGGAGGCCTGGTTTCTTCCAAACTTCCATTTGGCTATGCCTAGCACACAGAGAAAGCACCTTCTGCCTGTGAGGGAGGCATAGCCAGAAGTGAGGATTTGTTTTTTGTTTTTTGTTTTGTTTTGTTTTTGTCAACTTGACACAAGTTAGAGTCATCTGGGAAGAGGAAAATCAGTTAGAAAATGCATCCATTTGAAGGCCTATAGGCCAATCTGTGGGGCACTTTCAATCATTGCAACACAACCTTGATGGAAAGAAAGTGGGAAGAAAAGAAATTAGAGAGATCCTTGCCACTGGACTTCTGAATCTCTTATTGATGTCAACCCTGGGTTTCTTGAATGGAATACAAAAACTAATGTTTAAAAACATTTAAACACTACAGTGGGAAATGGAGAGCCAGGAGATATAGAAGAACTTTGGATGGTGATGGGAATTTCTTAAAGTATTGTAGTGATAGTATCACTACTCTGTAAGTTAACTGAAAATTATGAATTGTGTATTTAATGTGAATTTTATGGTGTATCAGTTGCTTCTCTAAAAAAGTTGCTTTCAAAGGAAAAATCTTGTAGGGTCTTCCTGATGTCTTGAGAATAAAGCTCAGGTCCATAAAGAGCATAGAGAACCATTTACAGCAGGCTCCTGCTTATCTCACATCTTTTCTTTGTTAGTCCTGTGTTAAGCCACCTCTATAATCTAAGCCTCACTGCACTGCATCCAATCAACAACCTGCAGTTTCCAGTGTTACTTGCTCCCCCTGTCTCTCCTTGTTATCTGCTCTGGAACCCTCTTGACTATAGTTGCCTGCAAAACATCAAAGTGGGGTTTCAGTTTAACCTTGTCTTTCTATTCTAACAAGTTTTCTTCAGATTCCCTGCATAGAATTGGTTGTTCCTTCTTGTATATCTCTAAAGCACTCAGTCATTTCAATGACTTTAAATTCTTTGAAGATACAAAGGGCATAAACCTCTTTAGCAGATGGTTTCTATTAAATACTGGAATTAGGAGGCCATCCTTGACAGTACTTACCCCCCTTATCATATGAAACTAATACCAGGAAGATCAGTGGATACTAGTATTTGATAACAACCCCAACATTACATCAATATGTCCATGTAACATTAATTAGATCTTTATAAGGCCTATTATACAATGATAATTAGTGGGAATGTATTGAGACCAACAAGGAGGGGCAGAAGAATAAAAGTAAAGCCTCATTGTTACATACCAAAGAGACATGTTGACAGCAACAAAAGGAATTATTTTTACAAAGAAAAGTAAGCATATATGGAAGAATGAAGATAAGATTCACAGCTAAGAGTACCCAAGTTCAAATTTTGCTCCATCATTTACTAGTTGCTTGACTATTTAAGTTACTTAACTTCTTTTCTAGGGCTATACTTTTCTCCTGAGTACCACTGTACTATGTCTACCTTTAAGATTCTTATATGGAATGGTTGACATTAGCTGTATAAAGCTAAGTCGTTTGCATATTACTACAATTTTACATCCTATCCTGTTTAGGCACTTATTTCAATCATCAGTGTTATTGAAAAACAGATGGGCTAAGAATCACATTAATGAATTATACTATTTTTCACATTTAAACCAAAGGTAACCACCCAGAAACAAAGGTGAATGACCTTTAGCAGATAGGTTCTATTAAATACTGGTATTAGGAAGCCATCCTTGACCAGTATTTTTTCTGTTATCATATGAAACTAAGGCTAGGTAGGTCAGTGGATACTGGTATTTGATGACAACCCCAACAACTTGAGTCAAATCTTGGAATACACACAACGGAAGGAGAGAACTGACACCCTTTGGTTGCCCTTTGACCTCTACACTTGTACAGACACACACATACACACATTATAAATAAATAAATAAATCCTATAAACAAATATTTTAAGATTCACAATCTGTGCTCCCCTCCCCTCTGCCAGCATACCAGGCCAGGCACTAGTCCCTCAAAAGCATGATTCTAGTACCTTCCTTAGCCTCCCCACAGCAGTGAGAAATGACTTTAAAACAAAATGAAACAAAACGTAAAGACCTGTATAAGATCTTAAAATGAATTTATATGAAGATGATTGAGATTTTTAAAGAGGAAATGAGTAAATCCCCCAAAGAAATCCAGGAAAACACAAATAAATAATTGGAAGAAAATAATAAATTGTTTAAAGAAAGCCAACAAAAAACACAGATTTGGAGGAAATGAATAAAACTGTTCAAGACATGAAAATGGAAACAGAATCAATAAAGAAACCAAACACTAAGGGAATTCTGGAATGAAAAATTTAGGAATTTGAAGAAGAATTACAGAGACAAGCTTCACCAACAGAATACAAGAGATGGAAGAGAAAATCTCAGGGGTTGAAGATACAATAGAAGAAATGGATAAACATTAGTCAAAGAAAATGTTAAACCTAAAAAATTCCTAACAACAAACATCTAGAAAATCTGGAACACTGCAAAAAGACCAAATCTAAGAATAATAGAAATAGAGGAAGAATAATAATCCCAGCTCAAGGGCCTATTTTCAACAAAAATCATAGAAAAAATTTTTCCTAATCTAAAGAAGGAGATGCCTATAAAGGTACAATAAGAATAGAACATCAAATAGACTGGATTCAAAAAGAAAGTCCCCTTGCTATATAACAATCAAAATACTAAATACAGAGAGGGAAGAAATTATATTTAAAACTACAAAGTTGGTATAACTCTAACCAAGCAAGCAAAAGACGTGTATGAGAAGAATTTCAAGTCCCTGAAGAAAAAAACTGAAGGTATCAGAAGATGGAAATATCTTCCATTTTCATGGATAGGTAGGATCAACATAATAGAAATGGCCGTCCTACCAAAAGCAATATACAGATTTAATGCAATTCCTATCAAAATACCAACACAATTCTTTACAGACATTGAAAAAAGAATTCTCAACTTCATATGGAAAAACAAAAAACCCAGAATAGATAAAATGATCCTGTACAATAAATACAATAAAAGAACATCTGGGGGTATCATCATCCCTGATTTTAAGCAGTACTACAGAGAAATAGTAATAAAAATAGTTTGGTACTGGCATAGAAACAGACCAGTAGATCAGTGGAATCAAATCAAAGAACCAGAAATAAACCCACAAAACTATAGTCACTTAATTTTTGACAAAAAAAAAAGCAAAACTGTACAAGAGAAAAAGGAAAACATCTTCAACAAATGGTTCTGGTCTAACTGGATGTCAACAAGTAGAAGAATGCAAATAGACTCATATTTATCAGCCTGCACAAAACTTAAGTCTAACTGTTTAGGGTAATTAAGAAATGTAAACTAGTAGTCATTCAAACTTGTCATTTTGATAGGTACTACTGTAGTGTATCACAGATGTTTTCTAATTTAAACAGAAATCAAGTTGTTAAGAGACAAGCAATATTTGCTTAACTAAATATACGGAGATAGATAGGTAGTCTTCAAAAACCCTGAGATCTGTAGAATATGTCATTCAAAGATGTTTTTTTAACTTAAGGTTTTTTGATATTGAGACATGTCAACTCCTGATAGTATCCCCCATTCTAGTCCAAGTAAATGGTGAGCATCAAAGAATCTCCATTTGGATATGGCTGCATTAGTGGCAAGCTAGCCAGTGGGCAGGAAAAAGTCCTTACTTCAACTGTAGACAGAATGATGTCCAAAAAGGACAAAACTTGGAAGAAGGTAAGGTGACAGCCGACCTCTGCCAAGATAGGGTAGGCAAGTCCTTCATAATTCCTGCTTTACAATTAATGTCTGTCAGAGATACTGGGCCAAGAGGCTGAAGATAGATACATCAATGTATTGAGAGAAATTGGCTACCATCCAGGCAGCCAGTTGTCTGCCATTTCTTAGTTTTGGAAGCTGCTCTGCACTTCCTGTATATTCAGATATATTTATCCTTCTCAGGGCTCTGATGTGGTTGAAGACTAGATGTTATAATCTCACAGTTAAGTTTTAAGTTGTTTAGGAATTAAAAGAATGGTCTATGTCTAAGAAGATGTTTTTAAGTTGGTAATGCAAGTTAGGATGGAAACTGAGTTAGATATAGAACTTTAAACTCATTGAGATAGATAATAGAATAGTATTACCAGTTGCCAAAAATGTATGGACTGGACATTGGGAATATATGTTTTACCTTATAATTTTCATAATTGTGGCCTAATTGTTCTTATTGTTCTGTATTGTATTTATTGTTATAAGACAAAGAGTCTTTTATTGTACTGAAAGGGGGGAAGATGTTGGGATGAAAAGATACACCTTAAATTAAAAAAATAAAAGCAGATAGGAGGGTGAGGGGGAGAGGGTAGGAGGGTGTGACTGAGAGGGGGAAAAGAGAGAGAACTGTGATTGAGATGTAACTAGAATAAATAAATGTCAAAAAAGATAAATAAATAAATAAAAACTTAAGTCCAAATGAATCAAAGACCTCAACATAAAACAAGACACACTAAATCCAATAGAAGAGAAAGTGGAGAAAAGCCTGTATCTCATTGGCACAGGTGACAATTTCCTGAACAGAACACTAGTATCTCATACTTTCAGACTAACATTCGAGAAATGGGACCTTATGAAACTGAAAAGATCTGTAAGGCAAAGGACCCTGTCATTAGAGCAAAATGGCAACCTCCAGATTAGAAAAAGATCATCACCAACCCCACATCTAACAGAGGGCTAAGATCCAAAATATATGAAGAACCCAAGAATTTAAACACCAAGAAACCAAATAATCCAATCAAAAAATGGGGTACAGAACTAAACCAAGAATTCACAAAAGAGGAATCTCTAATAGCCAAGAGACACTTGAAGAAATGGTCAATATCCTTAGTAATCATGGAAATGCAACTCAAAACCACTCTGAGATTCCTTCTCACACGTATCAGAATGGCTAAGATCAAAAAGTCAAGTGATAGCACAGACTGGCTGATGAGGATGTGGAGAAAGGGGAGCATTTCCCCATTGCTGGTGAAGTGCAAACTTGTACATCCACTTAGGAAATCAATCTGGTGATATCTTCGAAACTTGAGAACAGTTGTACCTCAAGACCCAGCCATACCATTCCAGGGCATATATCTAAAAGATTCTCCACCAAACCACAAAGATATCACCTCATCTATGTTCAGAACAGCTTTATTCATAATAGCCAGAAACTAAAAACAACCCAGATGTACTTCAACTGAAGAATGGATTAAAAAAAAACTGTACACAAAATGTACACAATGGAATACTACTCAGGTATCAGAAGCAAGGAAAATGCAATTTGCAACCAAACGAATGGAACTAGAAAAGCTCATCCTGAGTGAGCTAACCTAGACCTAGAAAAATAGACATGGTATGTATTCACTTATAAGTGGATATTAACCATATAGCACAAGACAATCATCCTACAACCACACACCCAAATAGACAGGAACCTACCATAACTATCCTATAAAAAACTTCACCCAGTATTGAATCATGGATCCTGTTGCCTGTTAGTGGAACACATTACCCTATCTGCGCTGCCATATCAGGCCCCAGTATAAGGGGAAGCTTTTAGCCCTCAAGTGACTGATGAACTTAGAGAGGTTGATAAGTGAGGACTCCCTTCAAGGAGAAGGAGAGGAAGGAGATAGGGAAGAAGGAGGGTGGGTGGGACAGGAAGGGAGGAGGGAGGGGATTATGATCAAGATTAACTTGAAAAAATAAATTAACAATAAATTTTTTTTAAAAAACAAGTAACATATGAAGACCTATTAGAATTAAACCTGATTTCTCAGTGGAGGCTCTAAAAGCCAGAAGAGACTGGATAGATGTGCTGCAGATCCCAGACTAGTATATTCTGTAAAACTTTCAATCACCATAGATGGAGAAAATAAGATATTCCATGATAAGGTCAAATTTAAACAATGTCTACCCACAAAACTAGCATTATAAAAGTTGCTACAATGAAAACTCCAATCTAAGGAGCTAGCCTCACATAGGAAAACATAGGAAATAAATGATCTCACATCAGCAAAACCAAAAGAAGGGAACACACACACACATACCGCCACCACCAACAAAATAACAGGAATCAATAATCATTGCTTACTGATATCTATCAATAATAATGGTCTCAGTTCCCCAATAAAAAGACACAGACTAAAAGAAAGGATGTAAAAACAAGGTCCAACCTTCTGTTGAATCCACAGACATTATCTTAGGGTAAAAAGTTGGAAAAAGATATTCCAAGCAAATGGACCTAAGAGCAAGCTGGTGTCGCCATTTTAATATCTAACAAAATAGATTTCAAAAGAAAACTAATTTAAAAAAAAGACATGGAAGAACACTACATATTCACTAAAGAAAAATCCACCAAGATGACATTTCAGTTCTTAATACCTATGCCCCAAACACAAGGGCATCCCTTTTTAAAAAAGAAGCAATACTACAGCTTAAATCACATATTGACCCCCACACACTGACAGTAGGAGACTTCAGTATCTCACTCTGACCAATGGACAGGTCATTCATACAAAAACTAAACAAACAAATACTACAGATAATAGTCATTAGAAACCAAATGAACCTAACAGGTATTTATAGAAAATTTCACCCAAAAACAAAAGAATATACCTTCCTCTCAGCACCTCATGTAATTTTCTCCAAAAGTGACCACATGCTCAGACACAAAGACACTAAATACAAGAAAGTTAAAATAATCCCCTGCACCTATAAGACTGCTAAGGATTAAAGCTGTATATCAACAACAGAAAGCTTACAATCTCATGGAAACTGAACAACTCTCTACTGAATGAAAACTGCATTAGGACTGAAATAAAGAAAGAAATTTAAGACTTTCTAGAATCCAATTCAATGAACACACAACATACCCAAATTTATGAGACACAAAGCAGCACTAAAAGGAAATTTCATAGCACTATGTGCCTTCATATAGAAATTGGAGAGAACTCATACTAGCAACTTAACAGCACACCTGAAAGCTCTAGAGCAAAAAGAAGTAAGCACACGCAAGAGGAGTAGATGGCAGGAAATGATCAAACTGGAGGCGGAAATCAATAAAATAAAAATAACGAAAACAATACAAAGAATCAAAAAAACAAAGAGTTGGTTCTTTGAGAAACTCAACAAGACAGAAAAACCCTTATCCAAACTAACTAAAAGGCAAAGAGAGAATACCCACATTAACAAAATGAGAAATGAAAAGGGAGACATAACAACAGTCTTGAAGGAAATCCAGAGAATCATAAGAACATACTGTAAAATACTGTAGTTCATCAAATTAGAAAATCTAAAAGAAATGGATGATAAAGTATAATATACATTCCCAATGTCCAGTCCATACTTATTTGGCAGCTGATATTATTATTCTATTATCCATCTATCTCCATGAGTATTAAGTTCTACACCTAACTCAGTTTTCATCCTAACTTGCATTACCAACGTAATAACATCTTCTTAGACATAGACCATCCTTTTAAATCCTAAACAACTTAAAATTTAACTGTGAGATTATAACTATCTAGTCTTCAACCACATCAGAGACCTGAGAAGGAAAAATATATCTGATATACAATAAGTGCAGAGCCAGTAGCTTCCAAAATTAAGAAATGACAGACAACTGACTGCCTGGACAGTCCTCAGTTTCTCTCAATACATTAGATCATCTATCTTTAGTCTTTTGGCCCAGTATCTTTGACAGACATTAACTGCAAAGCAGGAATAATGAAGGGCTTGCCTACCCTATCTTGGCTGAGGTAGGCTCTAGACTTACCTGCTTCCAAGTGTTGTCCTTTTCAGACAGCATTTAATTTTCTCAATAGATACAATTTACAAAAATTAAATCAAGATCAGATAATCAATTTAAATAGACCTATATAACTCCTAATGTCATTGAAAACCTCCCAAACAAACAAACAAAAAAGCCTGGGTTGCCAGACATAGTGGAGCATGCCTTTAATCTCAGCACTTAGGAGGCAGAGGCAGATGGATCTTTGTGAGTTTGAGGTCAGCCTGGTCTACAAAGTGAGTCCTGGACAGTGAGAGATACACAGAGAAACCTTGCCTCGAAAAAGAAAAAAAGAAAGAAAGAAAGAATCTACCAGAATTTCAAAGGAGAGTTAACATAATACAAAATAGAAAAAGAAGAAACATCACCCAATTCATTTTATGAGGTCACAGTTAACTCTGATACCCAAACCATGTAAAGACTCAACAAAGAAAGGGAATTACAGACCAATTTTAATTAGTAACAAACTTTTAAAAATACTCCATAAAATACTTGCAAACTCAATCCATAAACACTAAAACATCGCCAACCATGATCAAGTAGGTTTCATCCCAGAGATGCAGTGATGGTTCAATACATGAAAATCAGTAATGTGACCCACCATATAAATAAACTGAAAGAAGAAGAAAACCACGATCTTCTCATTAGAGGCAGACAAAGCCTTTGACAAAAATCAGTACTCCTTCATGATAAAATGGACATTTTACCAAAAGCAATCTACAGATTAAATGTAATCCCCATGAAATTCAATTCTCAACACAATTCTTTACAGACACTGAAAGGACAATTCTCATCTTCATATAGAAATACAGAAGACCAGGATAGCTAAAAAAAAAAAAAAAAAAAAAAATCCTGAATAAGAAAAGAACTGCTAGAGGTCCACTTGGTCAACTATGTTCATTGTGGCTTTATTAATAATGGTCTGAAACTAGAAACAACCTAGATGTCCCTCAACTAAAGAATGGATTTTTAAAATGTGATATATTTACACAGTGCAGTATTACTCAGTTGTTAAAAAAAAAGACATCATGAAATTTGCAGGCAAATGGATGCAACTAGAGGAAATTATTCCAGAGTAAGGTAATCCAGGCATAGAAAAAGCAAATATCCTATGTATTCACTTGTAAGTGGACATTAGTAGTTAAGTATATGATAATCAAGCTACAATCCACAGACTTCCTAGGAAGAGGAAATTCTACTTCCCTAGGAAGGGAAAATAGAATGGATCTTGTGGCTGGATTGGGGGCAGGTGGATGGGAGCAGGAGGGATCACAGTTAGGCGAAGATGGGATGGAGGAAGAATGCGGGGAGAGATGGCTGGAATGGGGAGTCAGTTAGGGGATAGTGTAGGAAGCCTGGTGCAGAAGAAACTTCCTGGAATCTATAAAGGTTATCCTATTGAGGACTCCTAGTAATGGGGGATATGGAATCTGGCCATCTTTTGTAAACACGCAAGCTTCCAGTGGTGGAACTGTGTTATATTTGGTTAAGTGGTTGGCCAAGGGGGTCCAGTGAAGATCCCAAAACAACCCAGGCTGATGCCAGAACAGAGGGTTGCTCTCTCAAACTGACAGCTGGGGCCCCATTGCTTAAGACATTATCTACAAAGCTCATTGAACATGTACAGGTCAGGATGCTGCCTGGGGGAAGCCTTATGTTCTACTCTCTAAATTTGAGGTCTCCATTGGGTCTCTTCCCTCAGAGCTTGGGAAATCCCATGGAATAGGGGATGGAAAGATCGTGGAGTAAGAGGAGATGGAAGACAGCAGGAGAACATGGCCCACTGAATAAATAAGCAGGGTGTATATCGACTGCTCATATTCAATTACTCAGAGATTGAAGTGGCCAAGCATGGGGCCTATAGAGGTCTTCCTCAGGTCCTCTGAGTATATAGTGTGACTGTTAGCTTAGTGTCTTTGTGGGACTCCTCACTGTGGGAGAGTATGTCTCTGACTCTTTTACCTGCCTGTGAGACTCTTTTCCTTCTGTTGAGTTGCCTTGTCCACCTTCAGTGTAAGGGCTTTTCCCTTGTCTTATTGTGTTTTGTTTTGTTGTGTTTGGTCATTGTCTCTTGGAGGCCTATTCCTTCCTGAAGGGAGACAAAGGGGGAGTGAATCCATGGGAGAGGGGTGGTGGGAGGGAGCTGCAAAAGTGAAGGGAGGGAAAAATGTGGTTGGAATACATGGTACGAGAAAAGAGGCTATTTTCAATAATATTAACAAATAAATAAACAACTATTATAAAGACTTCAGCAGCAATCCACCTATGTGGGAGGAGCCCTAATGTCTTAAATACCAGTACTTGAGCTCCACTTTCCAATACTGTTACACTGGGTATTAAGTTATAAGCATACTTTTAGGGGGCATTAAAAACATAGACGTTATAATCAGCTACCCACAGTAGATTCCTAATATAGTTTACATTTCTAAAATGGAGTAAAAATGGAAATTGTAAAAAAAAATAGCTAATTAAATTGTTTAGCCAGTATTTATACTATCATTAATTGACGAGGCAGCCATTAATCCTTAACCTGCCATTATCAATGAGTACACACATACCATATGGATTTTAACAAGCCTACGCCTGAATTGAGCAATCTTGGCCCATCTAAGCTAGCTCTTAATTCTGTTACCCAAATATGACCCCATATATACATACGTCCCCTTGGACTGCTATTCTCCACAATATGCCGACATTCCTGGCCATGTGGAATGAGGTTCTTTTTTCTAACCCATGGTGTGTGTTCTCCTTCTTCCTGCTCCTGGCTGGAATGTATTAATCCTCTGTTAAATGATTTCTCTGTTCTAATTTCAGGAAGTTCCACCTTTCTCTGTCTTTGCTCAATCTCAGGCCTCAGCATTTATTTAACCAATCAGAGAAAATATAACAGACAGAAAACAGGACCCATTAACATTTAGAATGCTTAACACTACCCCATCAGGAAGCCATAGGATTAAATAATTCAGTATATAACTGTTTTATAATAATGTGCTAGGTGCTACTCTGGTGCTTTCTATATATTAACTTACTCCTCAACCACATGAGACAGAAAGCAGCCTCCCAGGGCATTAAAGTATGTGTCTATGGTCACTCAACCAATGAACAGCAGAGCCAGGGTTCCAACTCAGATAGACTTAGACCAATACTAAAGTCCAGATATATAAGCACTACACTGACAGTCGCCATGCTGATAGTTCTTGCTGTAATGTATTTTCATAAATGTATGTCAAAATATTCACAGGCCTTGTTTTGAGACCTGGAAAAGCAGTGACAAGAAATTTGTTATCCTAAGCACGAGCCACAGACAACTGGAAGGAGCACAACATGCCCAGTGTTGCCTGGTTATGGGACATGTGTGCCAATCCCCGCATCACAATAGGTGATGTGGATGACCAATACTCATCTGAGCCTGACAGTGAAAGGAAGGACACGCACATCACCTAGTGAGATGGAGGCTAAGTGAGTGTTCTAGCAAGGAGCTTGTCTTAGGATTTCTATTGCTACAACAAAAAAAAAAACATGACCAAAAAGCAAGTTGGACAGGAAAGGGTTTATTTGGCCCTCAGTTTCATTACTGTTCATCATCAAAGGAAGTTAGGACAGGAACTCAAACAGGGCAGGAACTTGGAGGCAGGAGCTGATGCAGAAGCTGTGGGGGTTGGGGAGAGGTGCTACTTACTGGCTTGCACCTCATGTGCTGCTCAGCCTGCTGTCTTACAGAACCCAGGACCACCAGCCCAAGGACAACACCTCCCATAGTGGCCTGGGTCCTTCCCCATCAATCACCAATTAAGAAGATGCCTCACAGCTGGATCTTATGGAGTTGATTTCTCAATGGAGGTTCCCTCCTTTGAGATGACTCTAGCTTGTGTCAAGTTGACATAAGAGTAGCTAGCACAGAGCTCCCTAACAGACCTCACCTTCCTCACTCTCGCCCAGGCTTCAGCACCATGGCTGTCAGCTCACCTCTGTTGTGCTGACCAAGAGCCTTACAGTCAGCCAGCAACTGACTGCTTCTAGCCATTTCACTCATGTTATTCTAGTTCCCATGGGCTGCACAGGTCTAATTCACTATTAAGTTCTAGATGAGTCATAGGGAAAAAATGAGTCTCAAGTACCTGGGATGAGTAATATAGGAAGTAATTAATTTTTAATAAATCATTTAATCTGAGGAAGCGAGGACCTTAAAGATTTAGCATGGCAGATGATATAAATTCTGATTTGATTTCTACCTGTTAATATAGTTACGGTGACTAATACTCACACATACACTTTGAATCTGCCTGCCATCTCCGGGTGTTTGAATTTCCAAGGGACTCAACAAATCCTGGTTGGCAAGATTACTGTATTTTTCCTACAATTGATGAGACCTTGGTGTTAGAACTCTCAAAAGTGATCTGCAAATACTTATCAAAACCACAGGCAGACTTGCACCCCACTTGCTTCCTGACCAGCTTGATCCATTTGTGCCTGTCCATCCTTACCCTTTGGTTTACAGCTTCTTGCATGGTGCAGTCAGCCATGCATCAGAGCATCCTCTAATCTCTTGTATCCATCATACTCCCATCAGCTTCTTACAAAGCCCTTGACATTACCTGGGCCCATACAGACGATCAAGGATGTTCATCCTACCTGTAAATCACTCAGATTTTAAGATGCAAAGTCCATTTGGTTACATGAGAAAGGTGAGCAACATCCATAGGTTTCAGGAATTGGGATACAGATGACTTTGGAAAGCCATATTGATTATGGAGACTTTGACTATTTATTTCTTCAGTGCTAGGGGTTGAACCCAGGGTTCCATGCATGCAAAGAACAAGCTCTACCTCTGAGCCATAACCCTAAGCCACGAGCATTCATTTTCCATCTTTTCTGCTTCAATGCATGTCAGAAACACTGTAGAATGGAGGGAGAGCTTAGCTGCTAAGCTGAAAAGGTGCTCAGTGTGTGACCACAAGAACCTGAGTTTGATTCACAGGACTCATGTTATAAAGGAAAGAAAAAAAAAAGTCAGGCATGGGGTCCTGAGCTGGAACCCCAACTCCTGGAGAGCAGACAAGTGGACATAGGCTTACTGGCCAGGCAGCCTCAGTGCCCAGAAGCAGGTCCTTTCTCCAAGGGCAAGGTGTCTGGCTGGCTCCTAAGAAATAACACCAAGGTTGACATCCCGCTTCCACACACATGCGAACACACAGCCACACACACATTGCCCTAATTTCTTCTCTGTAATGATAAAACTCTGACCAAAAACAATGAGGTGGGGGGCAGCATTTGGTTTACAGATTACATTGTCAATGGAAGCCAAAGCAGAAGCTCAAGGCAGAAACTGAAACAGAAGCCATGGGGGTGGGAGGGAAATGCCTCTCACAGGTTCACTTCCCCTAGCTTGCTTAGGTATCTTTCTTATTCAACCCAGGCCATCCTGCAAAGGGATAGCCCCACCTGCAATGGACAGGTCCCTTTTATACCAGCTTGCAATCAAGACAGGGACACGGGCCAATGTGATGGAGGCAATGCCTCAACTGAGGTTCCCTCTTTCCAGGTGACTGTCATTTGTGACAACCTGACAAAACCTAACACACACACACAACCCCATCAAAGGTTGAGTTAGTTTTGTAACTACATGAGGCTTTATCCTTACATAGAAATTTATAGTAGAAACTTGTTCAGCTACAGAGAGCATGAGAAATGATTTAAAATCTTAATTGCAGACAGGCATGGGGAACATGCTGGTGATCCTAGAACTCAGGAAGCTGAGGCTAGAGAATTTAGTTCAAGGCCACCCTGAGCTATATAGCAAGTCCAAGGCCATACTAGGTTACAGACCAAGATCTAGACTCAACTCAAGAAGAATACACAAAACTGACATCACACTATGTGAGTATACAGATTTCTTAATCATAGAATTTCAGTTGGTGCATAAGGCAATAAATAAAACTGGATAACATATATCACTCATTTTTAATCAATTCACTTCTTATTTTTGAATTATAAAGGTTTTTACTAATAAAAGTTCAAATCAAATCATTCTGGTTTCCAAAAAAAAAAAAAAAACTTCAAGAGATCCATGAGTCTGAAACAAGTCTCCCTGGATTCTAACCATGGTATTTTCAGTCATTAAAAATAACAACTTTGAAACCACAATTTAAAACTCACTCTGCTGCCTGAAACAAAGACATTTTATCACTATTCTAGCTTTAAAATTACATTGTTAAAATGCTTTTTCTAGACAGCCCTGCCTGCTTGTTAGTTTAACTAGGTGACATTACGTATAGGTATAGCTGTATTATCAGCACATATCAGACAGAGATGTTCATCTATGCATGTGTATATTCATTTATACTGTATATATAATCTTTTGATTGTATCAAAGCCCTATATAAAGTTTTATGACTAAAAGTAAACAGGATTTAAAAAAATTTTTTTAATTCTATATTTTACAGAAGAGATTCAATAGAACATTTTCAGAGCACATTTCACATGCAAGTTTCTGTTCTGTGTCCCTCCCTTGAACAGCTAGTTAAATGCACCATCATTTTGTTAGTGCCTTAAAACTCACCTGTCATGCTACCTAGCACACCAGCTGTACAATGTAACCCTTACTAGCTCACCAGATGCCCCACTGAAGTGCTGAGTGGAGCTCTGGACTTCAACTTGTAAATATCCTCAGAACTACCTGGAGGCTGAAAGTTCCCTCCAGGGGACCTAAGATAACTGGGAATGAGTCTCATTGAAACTCCTGACAGGGTACCCTAGATCAGAGATGCTGAAGTATGAAGCATCTCAAATTCTAAAATATAAATTAATAATCCAATGATAATATTTTACCCCCACCCCCATCATGCATTAAGATGTTTAACCCAAGGCCTACTTTGTACTTAGCGCAGTATTTAGCACTGGAGATTACCATGAAAAGACAAGGCCATACAGTCAACCTAATGTGCTCCCAGATAGTAAGTAGAAGTAGGAGAGATAAGTCCTGGAAGAAAACTCTGTTGCTAAGAAAGCAAAGGAGTGACCTCCCTCAGAAATTTGTCCAGACTGGAGAAAAACATGTTGAATATCCTTTATTTTAAATGCTTGGGACCAGAAGAAGTGTTTCCAATTTCAGACTTTATCATTTTATATATTCACATTGACATGAGGAGATATCTTTGTGATTCATCTCAATTCTAAACATAAAAGTCATCTAAATCTTAATCATATTTCCTGAAGGCGATTTTGTACGACACTTTTAGTGTTCTTTTATTCTGACTTGTCACATGAGGTTAGGGGTGGAATTTTCCAATAATGGTATCAGATCGGCACAAAGGTAAGATTCAATTTCACATTTATAAATTCAGATTTTAAAATTATGTCTATAAATCTATATAGAGCTTTCTAGGAGTAAATACTTGAGACACAACACCGTGGGAGGAGGGGAAAGCGGGGAAAGAGTTATCTACTGAAGTAAAGCCTCATGGAAGAATGATATGCAATGCCCCCTTTCATATTTCATTATGAATCACCACCTTGGAATCAGGATTGATTCAAGAGCTGAATCTAACAGCCTGTATTCAAAAGAGTATTTGCATTTAATACTAGTATGTGAGGGCTGAAGAGACCTCTCAGCAGTTCAGAGTAAATACTGCTTTTACCGTGGATTACAGCTCACTTCTCAGAACCATAAGGCAGCTCACAACATGACTCTAAGGGAGCCAATGCCTTCTTCTGGCCTATATAGTCATTGCACTCATGAAAACATCACCCACATACAACTTATATACGTAAACACACACGAACTTAAAATAAATAAATCTTTGTAACATTAGCATATTGCTGTCTTAAAGTTCTTAAATATTTATGAACAACCCAAAATTTCTCTGTAGCATTATGCTGTGACTATTACAGGCAGCCCTGCCTAGAAGATGTACCACGTTAGATGGAGAATTCTAGAAACTAATTATTTTGGAAGGTCACCTTTGGGGCAATCTCTTCAGTAACTGATCATGTACAGATTCTCTGTTACCTTCAATCACAAAAACACTGATGACTAAATTAAATGTGAACATACATGGTTTGGTCATGTGGTAATATAACCTATTTTTGTTCCTTAAAAAGATCAGTAACATAGACTTTGTTACCTATCAAGGGGACAATTTGCTGTAGGGGTGCTACCATGTAGGCCTCCAGTGCAAGAGGAAGCTCTTAGCCCTCATATGACTAATGAACTGAGAGGGGCTGATTTGTAGGGACACTCCACATCAGAGGAATGGGAAGGGTGGGAGAGGGAGAAGAGGGTGGGAAGGTGGAACCAGGAGTGTTGGAAAGAGGGCACTATGATGGAGATGTAACTTGATGTAATAAATAAACATTATATAAAAAAACAAGAACTCCTAGTAAACCAACAAATTATTATATGGAAGTACAAATTCACAAGTCCAGGAAGTACACAAAGACTTCACATTAGAGAGCAAAAGTTCACTCAACTTCCCTCTCCAAGCTCATTCCTCACTCTCAAGGAAAGACAGACTTTCCTTCTAAACACTGGAAAGGAAAGTTCATGGATCAGTTATAACTCATGCTTTAACAGGTCTATAGGAAACTGCTGTCAGTAGATACCACCAACTCATGAGTGAATGGAATCTCTCTTCTGAGGACAGACTCATTGGCCCTGGGCCAAGGGTGAACCTGTCAGTCAGCACCATCACACCAGCTGATGGCCCAGTCTCCACAGTCCTTCTTGCAGGGTGGGTGTTTGCAATGCCTTCCTTTCAGAGCTCTGTAACGAAATGGTTCTTGGTTACATGCTTCACAGCAAGACTCTTTATGTTATCCGATAAACTTGTAGTTGATCATGCTCAGAAAAGTTAGTTTTCCAGAGCTTTAATTATTCTTAACTAAAACTTAGAAAATATTGAACTTGACTTAAAAAGAAAGCTATCTCAAGTTCCTGCTCTGCCCTCCCTTAGAACTTTGCCCCTCCTTTATATGACAGGTAGAATAATACTGGCCAGATCCCCTCAGAGTGTGTTAAAGTGTCTAACTGAAGTTTCCCTTCCATATTCTAAGACTACATGGAAGCCTAAAATGTGACTAGATTAGGTTTTGTTTTTTTTTTTGGGGGGGGGGGTTGTTTGGTTGGTTGATTGGTTTGGTTTGGTTTTGGTGCTATAGAAAATTATCACAAACCTGGTGATTTAAAACAACAAAAATGTATCCTCTCATGGTTTACAAAGAAATAAAATTACATCATGTTAGGGTAGACAAAATTGGGGGGTGTTAATGGACCATTATTTTACCAACTACAATGATCTTACTTGGGAATAAGATTTTCTTATATATAGCTACTTAAGGACCAAGGTGTGATCATAGTGGATTATAGTATACCCTAATCCAAAAATGGAGAATTGATATCCATACAATTAAGAGATAGTACCAAGAAAAAAAAAAAAAGACCATTGTGATGGAGAGTGAAGAAACTAAAGTGAATAAAGTATCAGCCAGGGAAAGCAAGGTTCATTGGGGGCTACCAGTGACTAGACTAAGCAATGAAGGATTCCTTATGAGAGATATCAGAGAGAGTATGACATCTTGATTTCAAACTTCTGACCTCCCCAAGTGTGAAAGAATAGGGTGGAGTTAGGTATAGAGGTTTCTAGATGAAAATTGACTATAACATTGTATAAACTCCCATTTTTCAAAATAATAAAATAGAAAAATGTATTCCTGACCAAGAACAACTCTAACCTCTCTTTAATGACAACATTCATGAAATAAAAGCAGTGAGTCAGAACTGTGTCAGCTGTGGAGTGTCTGCTTTAAACAGCTCTTCCGAACAGAGTACACTCATGTGGATGAGGATGAAGTCACCAGAATTTCCTTTTCTTATTTATTCATGCATACACTTGTTTATTTAGTGGAATGCAGGTTGTTTTTTTTTTTAAAGTGGAGATTTAAACTGTTTATTAGGAAATTTCCTGCTTAAAAACAAACAAACAAAAAAAGCTAGTTCTTAGTAAACCAAGGATTTCAGAGGAACATGGGAAAAATAAACAGAGATACCCATGGGACATGCAACATAAAGCATTTCTTTCCAGTGGGGATTGGAAACAAGGACAGAATGAAAGTCTGCCCAGCTGAGTTCATTTTGCTTCAGCATCTCTCTGCCAGCAACTGTCTGTCTCAAGTTCTCTGCAAGATCCCCTCTCCAGAAGTACTGAAAGCCACCACAGACATATGGAATCTCTGAAGTGGATTAAAAGGAACCACTCAGACATGAGGTGTGGTCACCTTTATGACCCCCCCCCCCAAAAAAAAAGAAAAATATATATCAAGTCCAAATTGTGTTGCCCATATACTGGTCTAACTCCCAGTGGCCAACCCTTTAAAGAAAACTGAGTACTTCCCCAATCCCTCCAGAAGCCATCAACTGTGAAGAGCTACACTTCAGATCCCCCTCAAAATTTTTAAGAGTTCTCTCCAATGGCTTTCTGTCTAGATTGTTTTCTTGTGGGGGATAGTGTCACATCTTCAGGTGATGTAGGAGGTGGAAGAACAGAAAGACATCCCAGGTCAGGATGGCCTCAGGGCATTTTCTGGAGTAAATCAAAGGAGCAGGGAATGTGGATGGGTTAATTGCAAAAAGTCCAGACAAGACTTTCCAGAAAGAACCACTACACCGAGCCTTTATTCTGAGTTGGACTTATACAGATGAATAAATTCCCTTGGCACTCAACTAACTTTGAGAAATATGGAAATAATATCAATCATAGTTGCCAACAACAGAGATGTTTTCCATGACTGAATGAATACAAATTTGACTTGAATTCTACTATTCATAAGGAGAGATTATGTGCTTTAGTGAGTATGACTATAGAAATTTATTCAATTTCCAAATTAAATGATCCTCTGCTGGAGATTCACACTAAGCAGCAAGATGTGGGGAGATGAATTTAAATTAAAACTGTGTTCAAAAATCCAACATATCACTGCATCCTACTATCACTTCTACTTAAACCAAAACTGCACAACTCTCTCCTCACACCCAGGAGTCTCTTGCATAGTTCTTGGATAGCCAGCATCTCCTAGCTTTCTCCAGACTCTAGGTTAGGTTCTCTGCTCTTTTGTTCTCTCATTCCCCCTTAAATAATGCTTAATGATCTGAATGGAAGCATTTTAATAAATTACTTTAAAAAAATTTATTTCAAATTTGCAAAATTTATAACATGTATTTGGATATGTATTAGTGTTCACTGTTTATCTGTATTCTATTTAATTTGAATGTGACAGAGAGTCTCAGACTGTTCTTAAAAGCTCATCATATCACAGCATCTTATCACCACGTAGCACCTCTCCCAAAGGAAAATATGAGCAACTTGAACTCAGCCACTAGCTCTACAATCACCATACTCTTATCTGCAGAAGGGAAAGGCATGGGAGCACTGCAAAGATCAAACAGAAGAACATGTGGTCCCCTCCACCATGGTTGACACAGAGTAGACACTCAAAAGATCATGTCTTCTTTCCATCCTTCTCTTTTATTTCTGCATTGATTACCCATTATGAGATGAGAACAGCCTCCATAGGCTCATTTTGGTTGAATGCTGGGTCACCAGTTTGTGGAACTGTTTGGGAAGAGTTAGGAGGTGTGGCCTTGTTGTACGAGATGTGTCACTGGGGTAGGATTTGATGTTTCAAAAGTCCACATCATTCCCAGTTAACTCTCTCTATATCTGCCTTATGCTTATGATCAAACTGTAAGCTCTCAGTTACTACTCCAGCACTATGCCTGCTGTGTGTTGTCATGTTCCTTGCCATGACCAGACATGGACTGTACAACTCTGAAACTGTGACCACCAACATTAAATGCTTTCTTTTATAATTTTCCTTTATCATGGTGTTTTGTCACAACAATAGAAAACAGCTAGGGCACCCATCTTGGACTGTGTGTGTGTTGTGAATAACAATATAGTATTGAAAACAAAAATAGTATGTGTCAACATGTGCACTCATGAGTATGTATGCAGTTATATATCAGTAATTTTGCATAAGTACAAAGTGATAAATACATGACATGATACATAGAAAGAACTCAGTAAAAGATTGTTATACTTTATTTTCCCACCATTCATTTCCAAGTGACATCCTGTTTAGTCTGCTTCATTTCCTCTGATATAGCCTATAAACTCTAGTTCACAATTTTGCCCCAGTCTTCCACAGTGTGAGTCAAAAATTCTCCAACAAGTTCAAGGTTCTCAATTTTATGGATGGTGATGTGTTACATGGTTCTTTGCTCATTTCAGACCTATTGAGGATAGTGTGGTATTGGCAAAGAGAGGCAATCTGCAAACACCTGTTCCTCTGGTCTGATCAGTATTTAAAAATAGATAGATAGATGATAGATAGATAGATAGATAGATAGATAGATAGATAGATAGATAAAGGCCCTGAGGATAAGAATGAGTATGAAGAGAACACCATGCTCTCTAGTGGTATCTTACACAATCCTTGAGCCCCAGAGGAGAGGAGCAGTTGGTAGAAATCGTAGGATTATTTTCACAAGGCTGTTCTAGGCACCAGTATGTGCAGGAGAGGAAGGCTTCACATAAATGAATAGGACACTGGTGGCTTCAGCTTCAAGGTTCCAAGGAAACACAGCAGGAGTACAAGTTAGACATGAGATGTAATGCTTCTCAAGAGGACAAGGTACTAGTCAGGGTATCAGGATGTTTCCAACATCAGGGAAGATTCAGACAAGAAAACCATGGGAAGCGCTTCACATCAGACATACACAGGACACCCCTGAGAACTGCCAGACAATTTGGGAAAGACCTTATTAGGATGCAGGAAGGCAGTGCTAATACCTCATTGGGTTTGCAAGGCAGGAAAATGTAATTCCTTTGTTGTGCTTTCCTTGGGCTGCCACAGGCTGATGAGACCCTAGCAGAAGGCAGGCAGAGGAGTGCGCTCAGCTTCCCTGTGTCAGAATGAACGCAGCAATGGTTTCAGTCATTGGAATGAGCTACCTGTCAGTGGCTTCAAGAGACTAAAGGACTTCACATATAGCTGTGAACATTATTTTTTTAAATACTGTATTAATAAGTATGAGTTTTAAGCACCAGTATTAATAAGTGATACTTTTAAGCAAGCATACTGAATCCTTACTGTTTTCTGTCACACAGAGATGAAAATTAAGACTTGTCAGTGCTTCTCAGAATCTTAGGTAGAAAATACTATAAAAGTGTCAATTAGAGGCAGCTCAACTTTTACTATCTTCTCTTCTATCTTGGCCTTGTAGGTGGAACGTAATGGATTTGCTCTCTAATTCTTACACATACAGTCAATATCCACTTGAGGTATCATCTACAATAATGGTGCCCTGATAAGCTTCTGACAATGGTTCTGAGATATATTACAAGTTTTTTTTTCTTCCAAAGAATAAACCTTAGGGACTCTTCTCATTCAAGTCAAAATGCATCAGGTAGTATGCAAACAGTTTCACACTAAAATGATAGAAAACAACTGTGAATGTCACAGATATAGAATTGTGTATGTATATGTATATGATGTATATGTATATGATGTATTTGTATAAGTTGTATATATATATATGATGCATATGTATGTGTATATGATGTATATGTATATGATATATATGTATGTGGTGTATATGGTATATATGTATATGATATATATGTTTGTGTATATGATGTATATGTATGTGTATATGATGTACATGTATATGCATATGTTATGTTTATGTATACATACATGATCCAGGGTCACCATCATTGTAAACATCACAGGCATGAGAAACAGCTTACTTTTTGTCAGATTCCTTAATTTTTTGTGTGGCCAGGAGCCCTTTCCCCAGCCTTCTGCTCTTCTTCTCATCTGTTTTGAATGCCTCCATTCCTCCTCCATCTCCTTTGTGCTTTGTAGATATATTGATATAGATATAATGGTGCATTCTGTGCTTCTATAATGGAATGCTTGAGAGTGGGTAATGTATAAAGAAGAAAAGTTTATTTCTTACTGTTATTGTGGGTAACTCAATATTATGAGGCTCGTAAGTGGCAAGGACCTTCATGTGTGTCATCACAGTAAACAAAAAAGTGAAGAGGAGACCAAAGAACAAGAAGTTGCACTGACAGTCTGAAGCCCTTTCACAACTGACATACATCGTTTCATGCATTGTGGGGGCAGACGCCTTTTCAAACCATGATGAACATGATTCTTCTGAGTCATTTAATAAAAATTATAAATTTTTTATGAATCTATTGTAGACTGATATTTCTGTTGGTTGACTTAAAGATATTTGCAGCAAAGAAATAGGGAATATGTAAAGAATCAAAGATTTAGCTAGATTGAGAAGGAAAACAAAGAATTTAAGAAGACCTCCTTGAGAGTTGGAAATCATACAGAGTTGGGGCATATCTCAAGCTTCCTAAGTGATTGTCTTTTCATCAAAATGGTGAATGTTTAGCTCTATGTATATCTATTAATTTCCTGTTATAAAATATAATAGGTTGGACGTAAGAGCCTTGAATGTAAGATATTAAAAAAGAAATCTTGCCACTTGGAATAGCACTACCTCAAGATCCAGCCATACCACTCCTGGGCATATTTCCAGAAGATTCCTCACCAAACCACAAGGACATCTCCTCCACTATATTCAAAGCAGCTTTATTTGTAATAGCTAGAAACTGGAAACAACCCAGATGTCCCTCAACTGACAAATGGATAAAAAAAAGCTATGGTACATTTACACAATGGAATGCTACTCAGCCATCAGAAACAAGGAAATCATGCAATTTGCTGCCAAATGGATGGAACTAGAAATGCTCATCCTGAGTGAGCTAACCCAGACTCAGAAAGATGCACATGGCATGTATTCACTTATAACTAGATTTTAACTATATAGTACAGGGTAACTATCCTACAACCAACAGACAGAAAGGAACAGGAACATGGACTTTGTTATCTGTTAGTGGGACACTTTGCCCTAGGGGAGCTACCATGTAAGCTCCTAGTGGAAGAGGAAGCTCTTAGCCCTTATAAGACTGCAGAACTGAAAAGGGCTGAGATTTAAGGGCACCACACACTGGAGGAGTAGGATAGCTGGGAGAGGTGGTAGAGGGTGGGTGGGTAGGACTGAGAAGGGTGGAGGGAGGGGGCTGTGATGGAAATGTAACTTGAAGTAATACATAAACGCAAGAAAAAAATAAAACAAAATCTTGAATTTTAATAATTATTAAATAATAATTATTATTAAATAAAAAATATTTGGATAATAACAAATGCAATAGATAAAATTGAGTAAAGTGGCTAAAACAAAACTACTCAACTACTTCACAAGCTCAACATATCTTTCAGAGTTTCTCTATTTCTTTCCTCACAAATAGAAAGAAAATCATGGACTAAAGTATCTTTTATAAAAAAAGGAAGATACTGAAAATGGGTAGAAAGTACCAAGGAGTGGAGGAGGAATGCAGGCATTCAAAACAGACAAGAAGAAGAGCAGAAGAAACTCAAGAGCTAAAACCAAAGGCAGAGGGAAAGGACTCCTGGCCACACAAAAAACTAAGAAATCTGTCAAAAAGTGAGCTGTTCTTCATGCCTGCAATGATGATGACCATGCCTCCCATTCCGGTTTAAACATCTGGATTCCCTACCATCATAGCTTTTGCCACCTGTAACTGAAGATAAAATATAGTGTTGTCTTATAGTCATTTTCACATTTAAATAATTTTTTTGTAAAAATGAAAATTGAAAAGAAGGAAAAAAGAAGAAAGGAAGAAGGGGAGGGATACAGGGAAATGAGAATGGGGTGGGGAGAAAGGATGGAAAACAAGAAAATATGTATAACCAATCACTTGTATAGTCATCCTTTGGGACCCTATTATACTTCATAAATCTACAACCCTGTTATCAGTGTGCTTTTTAATCTCCTCATGTATAAGATATAATAAATCACTAATATTCATGGATTCATGATGTGGATGAATCATTATGGAAATTAGGACAAATATCTGTCCTGCTGTTTCCTCAATATCACAAAAACAATAGCCAGTGCCCCACACTCAAGCAGCCAACACACAGAGACAGGAAGCAGTTATGAGATGCAGTCGAAAAATCACTGCCACAGTGTTCCATCCCTAGTTCTGTTTATGGTACTGAGTAAGCCTACAAATTCCCATATGTGACACACTCTTTCCTAGCTACATAACAATTATTATCTAACTACCTGTCATAAGAAGATAATAAAAATTTTAAAATCTCAGAACATCACAGAACAAAAAATACAGAACTATAGTTTAAAACCAAGCAAGCAAAAAGTACCCATCCTGAAATTTCACCACCATCCAAACCAAACACATGTTCTTGTATTTTCTTGTGGTTTCTGGTTGGTTCGTTCTGCCTGTATATGGTTTAATCTACACAGACATACCCTGAGCATCCTGCATTACCCTGAGAGGAACACATGCTCAGCAGGAAGATTTCACTCTGTGTCAGGTTTCAGAGCCATCTGTTTCTTTTTGCTTACACACACATCACACACACTCAAAATCTCTACACACAAACACATGTACAACGAAATACATTCACTGAGTATGAAATCTATGCTGAGAGAATGAAGATGGCAACATGAGGTTCTCCCTTTCTGCAGAAGGGGAAGACCACAGTATTGAAAACTGCTATGGTTCTAGGAAGCTTTCCATCCCTTATGTGATGAAATGGTTTTCTTGCCTTTCTCTTGCCTCATTCAAGTGCCAACTCCATGCTGAAACAGTGACTCTGATAACTGAGATATATTGTACTACTGTATGTCACCAGAATTTGGCTGTGGGTCTGTGTCACAGTCATGGTTGGTTATAAAAATCAGCAAACATTTTAAAAATTCATTTAAAATGAATTTAAGAGAATGAAGGATCAGTGCATTGATATCTCAATAAAGATATCTCACATTGATCTCTCAAAGAAACTTCAATGGGAGCTCTGAAATCAGTCTATTTCACATCAAGTAGTAAAAACAGAAATGTCCTCCTGGAGTAGTTTGATACAGAACAAGCCCAAGTTTGAGTTCTCTACTTCTGTCCCCATTCCTTCCACCTGTCTGTATTCTGTAGTCAGTAGCCTGCCTGTATTGCCTGTCCTTGTGTTGCACCTGACCCTAACAAAGGTCTTTTTTCTCTGTGTTTATTAAACACCACAGAAAACACAGTGTGAGGAAGGGGCAAGGACTTTTTTATAGAAAGCATTAGAGTAGTTTACAAGGGAAGAAGTTACTTTATTGACCAGAACATCAATCAAAACCACAAGCAGCCCACATCCCCTGTGCCACCAGCGCTTGGACACAGAGCCTGCTTGTCTGAGCTAAGAGCTGCACGCCAAGCTACATTGTACCTTCCCTGCCCTGACAAGGTGATAAGGCCTCAATCCACAGGAGCATCCAGCTCCATCCTTTGGATCTTGCACCACCTTGGGTCTCCATGAACCCCAGCACCTAGGGTAGATCTCCCCTTCCCTTATCACACCACCACCCCACGTTGCCCAATGCCCTGAGACCCTCCAAGCTGCTCTGAGCAGTCTCTCCAAACGTCACCTCCCAGATCTGCACCTCCCTCCATTCCCAAACTTTCACCCTCAGGACTACATAGGACTACATAGGAATATCCAGCTCCACCCCTTGGATCCTGCATCACCTTAGGTCTCCCTGAACCCCAGAACCTAGGGACTGCATAGGACTATTTAGGACTAAATAGAACTACATAAGACTACATAGGACCACATAGGACTACACAAGACTACATAGGACTACACAGACTGGGCAGAGCTACAGGTCAACAAGGTTATAAGACCTCCAAACCAACGTTGCTTCCTTGGCACCTAGTTCAGAGGCCCCAGGAGCAAACAACTAAGGAACACCAGATGGCAAAAGGCCAGCAAAAGAACAGAACTTACAAAAGTCAGGGAAATATGACTCCAACAAAACTCAACCATACTAATACAGTAAGCCCTGGCCATTCCACCACAGCTGAAATACAAGAATATGATGACAAATCTATACTTATGAAAATGATAGAGGCCTTAAAAGAAGAAAATAAATCCCTTAAAGAATCTCAAGAAGCCACAATCCTACAAATAAAAGCAATAGAGAATTCTTTTAAAGACTTCCAAGTAACACAACAATGGGAACAAGAGAAAGCTATGAAAGAACTGCAGGCAAAGACAACCAAATTGGAACAGGAAATATATAAAACAGTTCAAGACCTGAAATTAGAAGTGGAAACAATAAAGAAAACACAAGCATAGACAGCCCTGGAGATCAAAAACCAAGGAAGAAGAGCAGAAAATACAGACAGTAGTGTCACCAATAGGATACAAGAGATGGAAGACTGAATCTCAGGCGTGGAAGACTCAATTGAAGAAATCAATGCAATAACTAAAGAGAATGAGAAATCTAAAAATGTCCTCACTCATAACATCTAAGAAATCTAGGACTCAATGAAAAGACAGAACCTAAGAATTATAGGCATAGATGAAAGAGAAGATTCCAGACTACAAGGACCAGGAAATATTTTCAACAAAATCATAGAAGAAAATTTCCCAAACCTAAGGAAAGAGATGCCAGTAAAAATCCAAGCAACATTATAGAACCCCAAACAGGTTGGACCAGAAAAGAAATTCTTCCCGCCAGATATTTGAAATTCCAAATATACAGAACAAAGAAAGAAGATTAAAAGCTGTAAGAGAAAAAGGCCAAGTAACACAATGGCAGACCCATTAGAATTACAACCAGACTTTTCCTCAGAAATTTTAAAAGGCATGGCCTACAAGCCCTAAGAGACCACAGGTGCCAACCCAGATTACTGTATCCAGCAAAACTTTCAATTACCATAGATGGAGAAAAGATATTCCATGACAAAACCAAATTCAAACAATATCTACCCACAAATCCAGATCTACAGAAGATCCTAGAAGGAAAATTCCAACTGAGAGGAGGTAACTACAGCCAAGAAAACACAGGAAACAAATAACTCTACTGAAGCTAAGCCAAAAGAAACACCAAAAGCACTACCACCACCTACATCAAAATGGCAGGAAATAACAAACTAGGGTCATTAATATCCCTCAACATCAATGGACTCAACTCACCAGTAAAAAGACATAGGCTTACAGAATCGATCTGTAAATAAGAACCATCATTTTTCTGCATATAAGAAATCACCTCACCAGCAAAGATAGACTCTATCTCAGAGCAAAGGGTTGGGAAAAGGTTTTCCAAGCAAATGGTCCCAGGAGGCAAGCTGGAGTAGCCATTCTAATATCCAATAAAATAGACTTTCAACCAAAATTAATCAAAAAAGATAGGGAAGGATACAACATACTTGTCAAAGGAAAAATTCATCAAGATGACATCTCAATACTGAATATCTATGCTCCAAACACAAGGGCACCCACATTTGTAAAAGAGACACTACTAAAGCTAAAACCATACATTGATCCCTACACAATAAGAGTGGGAGAGTTCAACACCCCACTCACACCAATGGACAGGACATAGAGACAGAAGGCAAACAGAGAAATAATGAGACTAACAGAGGTCATGAATCAAATGGACCTTACAGGTATCTACAGAACGTTTCACCCAAACACAAAAGAATACACCATCTTTTCAGCACCTCACCAAAATCAACCATATAGTCAGACACAAAGCAAGAAACACTCCCACATTGTTGGTGGGGGTGCAAACTTGTACAACCACTATGGAAATCAGTCTGGTGATATCTTAGAAAACTTGGAATAGTTCTACCTCAAGACCCAGCCATACCACTCCTAGGCATATATCCAAAAGATTCCTCACTAATTCACAAGGACATCTCCTTTGTATTAGCTTTATTTGTAATAGCTAGAAACTGGAAACAACCCAGATGTTCTTCAACTGAAGAATGGATAAAACAAACAAAAAAAAACCTGTGGTACATTTGCACAATGGAATACTACTCAGCTATCAGAAACAAGGAAGCCATGGAATTTGCAACCAAATGGATGGAACTAGAAAAGCTCATCATGACTGAGCTAACTCAGATTCAGAAAGATACACATGGCATATATTCACTTATAACTGGATTTTAGTCATTATAACACAGGATAACCATTGTACAATCAATAGACCCAAAAGAGCAGGAACAGCAACTTGGTTACCTGTCAGTGGGCCACCCCACCCTAGTGGAACTGCCATGTATGCCTCCTGTGCAAGAGGAAGCTCTTAGACCTCATGTGACTAACGAACTAAGGGGGGTTGATACATAGAGACACCCCACATGGTAGGTATGGGAGGGGTGTGAGAGGGGGTAAAGTGTTATGAGGGAGGGGCCAGTAGGAGGTGGAGGAAGGGAGTAGCAATGGAGGTGTAATGAAGTAATAAATAAACGTTTAAAAAAACTACAAGCATATATTATCAACCTCCACACACATGTTGTTTCAAATATTTACAGGGTATTTGTTATTTAAGCTTGCTTTAAACCTGTTGGCTACTCTCAGCAAACAATTACTGCAATGTGCACACATACACACATACATTATTCTTGGTCAGAGACATGGAAGAGTGCATAACTTACTTTAAAGCAATGCATTTAGCTTAGGTTGCAAAAGCCTATTCCATTAAGAAATCTAAGGCATAGTAGGATTAGTTACATTGTTCTCTTAAAGGCAGACTAAACAAATAGGTTGCATAGGATATACAGTAGGATAGCAGGGTCAGTATATAGCTGTAAGTGGTCTCAGGTATATTATTAACTTTACTGCAAGTATACCAGGAGTTCAGTCTCTCTGTAGGCAAGAGGTATTTTCATAAAACTCTATCACCACAGGGAGGTTGGAGAAACAATAAGGAAAATGTGTTCTGGGTGGAGGAACTTTCAATGACAATCATGTGATAGCCAAATTACAGGCCAGGAGATTCTAGGGCTCCTAAAATATACATGAAAGGATGGGACAGAAACCTTCTGTTCAAATTGATCTAGAAGCTCTCAATTGTATATTTTTAGGCTAGTGTCCAAGCAAAGAAATCTGTATACCTGTTTGAAAAATACTATGATTTCATGATTGGTATTTTACTTTTAAAAAAATAATCAAGAAGCTTCAGAAGGAGTTAATTAAAGAACATGGGAACCACTGCTATTTTCTGGAGCCCCTCATCCACTTAGATAATGTGTGTTTTATTTACTTTATATACATTTTCATGCATGACTTTTAATTAAATTTGTCTTTTGGCAAATTCAATCACATACATAATGCACACTGATTATTTTCACATCTCACTCTATCTTATCTAGAAAAGATGATCAGCCCCTGTTAATCACCTCCCATCTCTAAAAATCTCATTCCCATATTCATGTCTTTTTGTTTTCTGACCCATTGAATTTGATTTGGTTTGTAGATGAGGAAATAGAGGGAAGATCAGAAGGCTAACATACTTGCCACAGTAAGTAGTACCAGTGTATATACAATGGAAGACAATGGCTCTCCCTCTCCCAGATCTGTCAGTACTGTAACTGCTCAGTATGGGAAGGGCCCCAATCCATGACTACCTATTGACAGGGCCAGTCTGGTGCATGCCCAGTGCACACAAGAACAACTGCTGTGAATAATGATTGTCATAGCAGTGTCATGTCAAGAGAGAATTTTATAAGCTTTATGTCTACCTTTTGGCTCTTATGTTCTCTCTGCCTCCTCTTCTACACAGTTCCCTGAGCTTTAGACAGGGAGATATAAATATCTTCTTGTTTAGTACTGAGCCCTCAGTTGGTAATTATTCTCAGCATCTAGGGTAACCATGAGACTCTGTATTTACTACCATTCACTGCAAAGAGAGACTTCTCTAATTGGCGCTGACAGGCATTTGTATGCAGATATAAATGTAGATACTTAGGAGGCAGTTTGACACTACATCAATTGAGTTAAAAAAAAAAACAGTAATATGTTCCTCCCTAGGGCCTATGATTTTCTCAAGCAAGAGATATTGATTGGGTTTGAAGCCAATCATGAGGCAGCCATGGACTACCTCTTCCTGTGGAGCAGACATGGAATTCAATTAGAGGGTATTTGGTCCTCCTCATAGAAGTTATTCCACTATTGCACAGGTAGGCACAACTTGGCTGGCAGGTTAGTATTGTTGTTGGTAAGGTTCATGGTTGAGAAGGAACATTAATGCTTTTTCTCCCTCGATCTTGCACTGAATCTTATGCCACTTTGAAAGCTAGTCAACAAAAGAAGTTTCCCAGATCATCTCCAATTTGACATCTGCCTTGCAATTTAAGTGTGTGACAGCTTTAATCATCCAGTTCTGCTGGATAACCAAGAGAAATGGCAGGAGCCTGAATTAATTTGTGAGCCTTTGTGGCAACAACTCCTGTGGAAGTATCTAGTATCTGGCCCCAGGATTTTAGTTTAGTAACTACCACTTCTGGGAGCAGCATTATCTAGCCATGAAAGCCCCCCACCATACTTCAAAAAAAGTGCACTAATTTTTAATATAAATGATGAGTTTGGAATCGATATTCTTCTTTGTAGAAAGAAAATGAGGAGAGAGAAACAAACAAGGAAAAATATAGATTCAGAAAGTCAGAACTCTAATAGATAACATGATTACAACTGAGAAGATAATAGATATGAATATATTGCCAATAAATAAAAAGTCTTGATAGATACAAAAGAATTGTTACAGTAATTTTTATTTTCCTGTGGAATGCAGGACTCACAAATCTACAGTAGAAAGACTAACTTTTCACTTGGCCCACTTTTACATGGCTTAGCTATATACAACCTGGCAGAAGTTGATTATTAAGTAAAAATAACTCCAAGTTCATAATGAGCTACTTGTCAACTGTATTTGCATATAACACAGATATTATAATCTTTATTGCTATTGTGTTGACTCCAGTAAGGGTGCTCAAACTACATAGCATACACACCGCCTTCCTCAGAGATCATCATGGCAGTGACAAACCAACAAGGAATAAATGCCCTAGCCTACCTGGAGATAACAAATGCACCATTACCTCTGTCTTGTAGATGATGAAACTGAGGGTCAGTGGGGTCATGCAATTGGTCAAAAGTTAAAAAAAAAAATAGGGGAGGAAATCAAACAAAATCCACAAACACAGTTGATATAACTCACTGCCAAACAGTAGTTCTGAGAATTCAGGAAAACTGTATTTGCAATGAGTGAGAAGTAAAATTTTTATCAAATTTCAATAGACTATTGTGGATTGGGGAGTATCTCATGGCCTCCCCCTTACTGCTAAGCTACTAAGGTACTCGGAGAGTGAGAGCCACTGTCTTCCATTGTATGCACACTGGTACTACTTACTGCGGCAAGCATTTTAGCCTTCTGATCTTTTGTCCATTTCCTCATCTGTAAACCAGATGGCTGGTCAAATTCAGTGGGTCAAAAAACAAAAGCGCATGAATGTGGTAAGACTTGTAGAGATGGAAAGGGATTAAATGACAGGGGTGGAGGGAGGTAAAATAGGCTGAGACGTGAGAATAATCAAGTAGAATGCTGTTTTGTTCAATGCATCTTTCTCTTCTGAAAGTACTGAAGTCATCGTAGAAACACATACTTGAGTCCTTACATTCCAAATTAGAAGAAGCCTGTAGGGAAAGAAATCACTCCTTAATATGCATAGGGAACTCAGAAACCAGAGGTTCAGGGCTGCTAGACATCTGAGGACTCATAAAGAGTCTTGTAGCTCCATGTAGGCCCCCAGTGCAAGAGGAAGCTCGTAGCTCTCATATGAGTATTGAACTGAGAGAGGATGATATGTAGGAACACTCCACATTGGAGGACTGGATGGGTGGGAGAGGGAGGAGAGGGTAGGAGAGTAGAACTGGGAGGGGTGGAAAGAGGACACTATGATGGAGATGTAACTTGAAGTAATAAATAAACATTTTAAAAATGTCAAAAAAAAAGAGTCCAGCACACTTCATTAAAAAAAAAAAAAAAGAGTAAAACCAAAATCCCAGAAAACAGCACAGTTCTGTTACTCTTATGTATCTGGCACCATTTTTTTAATGAGCTCTCAATCATCAACTGGAAAGAAAACATTCTGAGCAACATCATTAAAAACAGCTCTGATAAAGCACAGTCACTACTACATATCATAAAGCAGGTACAAGCTATGATACAGTACTGTCCTACATCTATAACACTGGATGTCTCTAAAATTTTGTTTAAATGACTGCAGAACCTGGAAAAGCTGTTGCTGCTATTCATGCATAACATACTGCTATTAATGGGCTTTTTATATAAATACATATGTACATATACATAATTTGAATTTTTTAGAAACTTTAGCTGTGCTGTCAACTTTGGAAAAAAATATCCCAGTTTACCATGTTGAGTTGGCATTGTATAGAAATTAACAGCCATATTGGTCTAAAAATGTTGAGCTTACTTTTTTTCCATTTGTACAGGGGTAACACACTGCATTAAATATGTAAGGTCTTATCTAGATGGGTTTGATTATAAAAACTAATAAAGTAGTCTCCAAATTAAAAAAAAAAAGAGTCTTATAGGTGACTATAGGCTCTACCACATGATTTTGGCCCAATTATTGTTCCTCTGTGAGCCTTAGTTTCCTCACTTGTGAAAACAGGATGGCCCAAATGTTTGCCCAAGGAGTCTACTTCAAAGATGAAATGAATGTGAAGTAATTAGAATAGTAACCAGCATAAACAGCAGCTGGCTCAATGACTATTAGTTATATGTTTGATATTTACATGATTCTTACAGTCACAGAACATAAACACATATATACCTTAGCAATTATGTGTTGCCTCTTAAAGATAGTTTGCATACACTCTTACTGCACAATGTATCATTGATACTAAACTTAGTTGTGTGTGAATCATCTATCTATCTCTCTTCTAAATGGGAGATTCCTGAAACCAACATGGAGGTTGTTTTATACAATTTTGTATCCTCAGTTCATAACTACTTGGAAAGTGCTCATGTGTGATTTTTAAAAATATCAAAGTGGAATGACAAATTTTAAGTCATTTAGACCCATGGAATAGTAACTGCAGGCAATATTCTGAAAATTGAAATTCAGTTTCTTTTCATTTTGTTGATATCTTTTTAGATAGTTCTCTATAAAAGCAGTATCTATAAAGCTAATGTATGCTTAGCTGTCTGCTAATGTGCAGACCATCAGCTCTATAACTTTTCTTGATATTCATTCAACTTCATTTCTGAAACAGTTTAAGCCTGCACAGTCAACCAAATGAATTCAATCTGTCAAGATATGCAGCCTGCCACAGACTTATTCAGACCCAATCAACAGGTCTTCCTGGAATGGAGGATGAAGATCCCATTGGCAAGAGCAATCACGGGACTGAGTTATACTTCTAAAAGATTATTGTACGGCAAAAATACACAGAGAAGCTGGCAATAAAAATTCTCACTTGCAGGCACTGTGGCAAATTCCTTACATGGTAATTGCCTTGATGTGTCTGTCTGGAAGAGAGTGAGTTTCTGAGTTCTGAGAGTAAATAACAGACCCCATTCCATTTCTATACAGTACAATCACATCGGTCTGATGCAATTGTGTAGTTTGAGATAAAACACATTACAGTACAGAGATTATTGTCTTTAAATGTAAGACTCATTCATCACCGTAACCAGATTTGTATTGTGCCTAGAGCTAGTAATACATCTTTTGGAAAAAGTACAAACTTTGGGAGTTAATAACCCATTGCATTGCATGACCCATTCATTACAGCATAGCCAACGGCTGGATTCATCTACTGCAGTTACTGAATCCAACTTCATTTACAAAGTACAGTTTGTGCCCACAGAGGCAGGAGAAAAATGGTTCTAGAAGTCATTCATTCATTCATTCATTCACATGTAACAGCTGTTTACTAAATACCTATTATGTACTATGCATAGGTTCTGTTGCCAGTGGAGAAAACAAGACAGGAAAAAAACAAAACAAAACAAATTAAAAAAAAAAAACCCTACCACATGACAAAAAGGCTCATGACTGAACCACCAAGCAAAGAACTTGCATGGACTGGTCCTAGGCCCACCACACATATAAAGCTGATGGACTTCTTGTCCTCAACAACTAGAGCAGAGGCTATCTCTGACTTGGTCTTTGTTGTCTCCCTCTGGACCCCATTTTCCTAGCAGATCTGCCTTGTCTTGCCTCAGTAGAAGAGGAGACACTTAGTTCTGATGTAATTTTATGTTCCAGAGTGGGTTAGTACAGGGTGGCAGGAGAGGAAGGGGGAAGTATGCAGGAAGTAGATGGGAGGGTGGGACTGGGAGGAGGGGGGTTGTGATTGGAATATAAGGTAAACAAATAAATTAATGAAAAAAACTTCCGTTATTGGATTTATGATTGGTGACAGGTTAGTGAGAAGAACAAGGGCAAAAAAGGAAGCCAATTTCAGATGATGTGCTATTTCAAAGAAACGGGAAGATCTAACTAAAGAGAGTGAATGAGAAAAGGGTGTCTATGCAAAGACATACCTCTACATAGAATTTTAAAAGATTTTTAAAAATTATTTCTAAAAATATGTGTGCCCATGTATGTGTGTGAGCGTGCACGCACGTGTGTGTGTGTGTGTGTGTGTGTGTGTGTGTGTGTGTGTGTGTGTGCATATGAGTGCAGGTACTCTCTGAGGCCAGGGACAAGAGATCCCTCTGTAGCTATAAAGTTACAGGTAGCTAAAGAGCTGCCAAACATCAGTCCTAGGAACAAAACTCTACTCCTGAGCAAAAGCAGCATGTGATTTTCACCACTGAGTCATGGCTCCAGCCATCTACATAGAATTTAGTATAGCTGTGCTTATGTGGAACACTGTGGATACCAAACCAATCAATTTGTCACAAAGTCAGGACAAACCATAGGAACTTGAACTCAACTCCATGCATCTGAATACTTAGATCCTCCAAAAGATCTCCTCAAACTCCTGAATGCAGTTCAGACATTTGGAGGTAAAGTCTCAGTTGCTTAACTACTAGTGACTACCAGCCACCTCTTAGGATGTCAAAAAAACAAGGGCTGGTGAGGTAATTTAGCAGGTAAAGTGTGTTCTATTCAAGGCTGGCTCTCTGAGTTTGATCCCTAAAAAGCACATAAAGAGAGAAACAACCTTACAATGATGTTCTCTGATCTCCATATGCATATTACAGCATGTACAAGAACCCTACTTACAAGACACACACAAACACTCCCAAATTTAAAAAAAAAAAATACACCTGAAAATAAATTAGCACTAAAAGATTTTTTTATAACAGTTTAGGGGCTACAAATACGACTTAGTGGTTAAGAGCACTGGCTTCTCCCCCAAAGGACCCAGGTTTGATTCCTAGCACCCACATGACATCTCTGTAACACGAGTACCTGGAGATTAGAGGCTATTTTCTCGCCTCTGTAAGCCTCAGGCATGCATGTGGTATATCAATATATATGCAGACAAAATACCCATATGCAAAAAAATATTTAAAAAATAGTGTTTAGAATGCTTATTATCTCATTAAAGAAAAATACATTGGTTCTAAAGTTTACATGTGGAAGTATGAACTTCAAAGGTAGCTGAGGGGTCATTACCACAACTGTACCTCATTTTGGGGAATGGAACTTTCATCTCTCTCACTCTCAAATCACTTTCCTGGGGAAAACCCCACGTCCAGCTCTAAGAGGACTGCCTCACACATAGCTGGTCAGGATGAAGTTCAGGCACTATCCCCTTC
Organism: Lophiomys imhausi; assembly: GCA_907164525.1. Taxonomy (NCBI): domain Eukaryota; kingdom Metazoa; phylum Chordata; class Mammalia; order Rodentia; family Muridae; genus Lophiomys; species Lophiomys imhausi. The sequence goes on along the minus strand of CAJQZJ010032648.1, from coordinate 920,054 downwards.
CATGCATGCTAGAAAGGGAAGTATGTTTTTTTTTTATTACTGATGAATATAGAACTGGGTCATTAGGAGCCTCACTACAGCAAGTAAATCTGGCCAATAGGAGGGACTAGGCCAGTCAGAGCAGAAGAAGAAGTAAAGTATTGACCCTAGGTACACTCATCTGAACATAGGCCATATCTCAATCCAATCTGCTTCCTGATTCTCAGGAATTTATTAATTCATAAATTAATAAATGATCTTTTCATTTCTTATCCTAATGCAATGTTGGTTTTCTATAGTCTGGCACAGAAAGGGTCTAAATACATACAGTAAGTCAATTATACTTTAATATTAAATAGAGAATATTTCTCAATATATGTAGAGAGCAATTCTAGATTCCTCATAGGAGAGGAGTGAGGTCTCTTGATTTCATTAGTCAGCACTTACTCGGTACACACCGAGTAAATTTTCAGCTCCAATGAAACATTAAAATATATAGAACCCCACTTCCCTTGCGTCAAAGTTAATATCCTACAGTCTATCACTGTGACCAATGCCATGCTGGTCCATAATACTTTACAGGATTCAGGGCACTTCTAAAACACTTGAGTTTATGACCACAGAATGAGAACCAATTATCAAAAACCTTGGCTCATGGGCTGTCATCATTATCCCTGCCTCATCATTTTTTTTTAAATCAAGTATCAAGAAACTCCTTCTTTTATTGTATTATTTAACCTATACTGTTGCACAGAGATATCAGGAGTACAAGACACCAAGCATATTTCAGTCAGCGGGCTTCATTGTTGAGTTTCACTCTAATCTATACCTCTCATGTTCCTTCTCACATGTGTGTAAAAGAAGGGATTCCACCAGTCACATTAGTGGCTGTGTGTCTGACAGGTACAGAACATGCCACTACTGAGCATAAAATCAAAGTTCAGGAGATTACAGATTTAGCATATTTAATATAGTCATCCTAAAGAGACTCCTAATAGAACAACACATGAATTTGATTATCTCCTTCCCCATAGAACAAACTGGTACCTACAATAATACTGAGATGTTCAAACCAGACTCAAATTAAATTCTTTTCAGTTCAATAGAGACTACTTAAGCTATGCATATTTTATTCGATTCTGTGTGCAAATTATCTTCAAGACCAGAGGTCCACCGCAGGTATCATTCTTCAAGAGTCATCAATTTGGTTTTTGTTTGTTTTGAGACAAGATGTCTCATTGCTTGGCCTAGAGCTCATTGATTAGACAAGGCTGGATAGCTAGCAAGAGGAATCTTCCTTCTACTTCCTTCCCAGTCCTGTGGTTACAGAACACAGTATCATACATGTTTTGTTGAGGTGGTGTTTTTTTTTTTTGGGGGGGGAGGGAGTTGGTTTGTTTGTTTGTTTTAATGTTTATTTATTACTTCAAGTACATCTCTATCACAGTCCCCTCCCACCACCCCTCCCAGCCCCACCATTCCACCCTCTCTCCCTTCTTCCAGAACTCATAATTCTTTTTGTTTAATAATTAGGCCACAATTATGAAAATTGTAATTTATAACATACATTCTTAATGTCCAGCTCATACATATTTGGCACCTGATATTAATATTCTATTATCCATCTATCTCCATGAGTTTAAAGTTCCATACCTAACTCAGTTTCCATCCTAAATTGCATTACCAACGTAAAAACATCTTCATAGACCTAGAATATCCTTTTAATTCCTAAACAACTTCAAATTTAACTGTGAGATTATAATTATCTAGTCTTCAACCACATCAGAGACCTGAGAAGGATAAATACATCTGATTACACAGGAAGTGCAGAGCCAGCAACTTCCAAAACTAAGAAATGACGGACAACTGGCTGCCTAGACATCCCCAATTTCTCTCCATACATTAGAACATCTATCTTCAGCCACTTGGCCCAGTATTTCTCACAGACATTAATTGTAAAGCAGGAATTATGAAGGGCTTTCCTACCCTGTCGTAGCAGAGCTAGGATGTCAACTTACCTGCTTCTAAGTTTTGTCCTTTTCAGACAGCATTCTGTCTGTAGTTGAAGCAAGGGATTTTTCTTGCCCAGTGACAGGCTTGCCACTAATGCAACCATCTTCAAATGAAGATTCTTCAATGCTTATCCTCTTCTTGAAGTAGAATAGTGGGTGCTGTCAGGAGCTGACATGTCTCAATATCAAAAAATCTTAAGTTAAGAAGCCTTCTTTTCCTGCCCCTAGAGGCATTACAGATGTGGTTGCAATGTCACATATGCATCAGAAGGTGGCAGAGAGAAGAGAGGCTGTATCTACATTCAGTGTTTTCACCTATGAACATCTAAATGAATAGTAGCCTAATGTTCCTGAAAAAAAAAAAAAAGCAAGCTGGATGCCAACACAACATTGACTGCCATGGGGTAGCCTGTGATGACTACCAGACAAGTACCAGGCAAGCACCAGATAGGCTCCCAGGACAGGAAACCAGCCAGAAACTAGAAGAACTCTGCCTGGCCCTGGATGTGGGGGTTGTGGAGACCCAGCCCTGGGATGAGATCTGGCCCAGATGGGGTCACAAGAGCAAGAGAGTTGTCCTGCCCCTTACATGCTACATCACTCAGGAGAGCAGACCCTGCACCTTATCTGGGTAGCACAGTACAGCTGGTCCTGGATATGGGGGTTGTGAGTGAGCCAGTCCTGAGGGAGTGAGTGTGGGAGAGCCAGCCCTGCCTTTTGTCTGCTATGTGGTGGTGTTGGCTAGGGAGAGATCCCCTCCCCTTCCTTTTGCCCTCACCAACATTGGCCAAAAGAAGATCTGGCCCAGATGGGGTCATAAGAACAGGAGAGCTGTCCCTGCCCCTCACATGCTGCAGCATTCGGAAGAGCAGGTCCTGCACCTTTCCATAGTAGAACTGGTCATGCAAATGGGGGTTGCAGGTCCAGAACCAGGGCTTTGAGTTGGCCCACCCCAACATGTACCCCATGGATGAACTGCTGGAGTGCAAGAAGAGGCCAGTTCCACAATTCAAAGCTACAGGATCTCCATGACACAGGACAGTTATAGCATATTGGAGAGGAGTTCCAGAGAGGTTCCAGTATTGAAAACATAGCAGAAACCAGAAGCCTCGTATCAGACCAAGGAGTCATTTTAATGAACATTTGCAAGCAAAATATGTAGACAAAAGGGAATGTTGTAGGTCACACTGAGACACACTGCAGCTTCCACAATGAGATTTTATTTTTTATGCTGGGACAGATTGCAAGGGTGGAGGGTGGGTCTGAGGGGAGGTGGGAGATGAGAGGGAACAGGGTGCATGATGTGAAATTCACATAATAAAAATTTTTTTAAAAGAAACCTTTGAATACAAAATTCTACAGATCACTTGAGGTTTTTTAAGTCCACCTCTCTATCTCCATATATTTGAATAAGCAAATGTTGCTTTTCTCTTAACAACTTGATTTCTGGTTTACTTAGAAAACATTTGTGATAAACTATACTAGTACGTAACCAAATGACATGTTTGAATGACTATTAGTTTGCATCTCTCAATTATCCTAAACAGTTTGTGACAGTTGCTATCAATGGGCCCAAACTTCACATTGCATTATTAAGCTTTACCTAGGTACAATACCTTAAAAAGGGTTAACCTTAATTTTGTATCAATATACAAAGATCAATACTGATGTAGTCAAATATAATCTTAATTTTGTATCAATATACAAAGATATAAGAGCATATTCAATAATATATCCCTTTTTCTTTGTCATTACTTTATTATGTCTATCTCCCAGTTTTTAAGTCTTTTCCTCACTGCATAGGAAAGAAGGAAGGATAGAGGAAAAGAAAAAGAGAGAAATCCCTGGGTCTAACCTCCAAACCATATTTAACAAGATCATTTAACAACTTGTAACCAGTCCCCCTAAATAACAACAAACATCTATAACCCATCAAATGATCAAAGCGGGGGAGGAAAAATATCACCCACCCCACCTTCTGGGAATGGGATATCACTCTCTTAAAATTATTAAATTAATTCCTGCTGATTTGAGACATAGGTAACCTGTTTGGGGTCTAAATAAGAATGGAAAATGAAGGCATACTTGTCCTACTTGCATGAAAGGAAAAAAGGTCTTAATTTCAGGTTAGAAAGTTAGACTGCAGGGTGCCACATAGCTCACACACTCTTGGATATCAGCTTTTAAGTTCATTTCCTATATATAAATGATATTTTTGTTGCTTGGCTTTAAAAAGGCAGTTAAGAGGCTTAAAAAGTTGTAAGTAAATTAAAGGTTATTACAGTTCAACCTGATTTTCTAAACCTATAAGAGCTGAAGTAATTTGGAAGTAAGGTAAAATATTTGAGAAAGGTGGTGTTAGCCAATACCTTTAACTCCAGCAGAGACAAGAGGATCACTATAGAGTTACTTGTCTTTTAAATTCTAGAGTTACAAAGAACAGGGTGGTGATGGTGCACACTTTTAATCTCATCACTAGAGAGGCATACACCTTTAATCCCAACACACTGGAGACAGAAATATGCAGATCTCTGAGTTCAAGGCCAGCCTGACACAAAGTAAGCTCCAAATAGAGAAATACTTAGATCCAGGGGTGGTGGTGCACACCTTTAATCCCAACAATTGGAAGTCACATGCCTTTGATCCCAATACTTGGAAGACAGAGGCAGGCATATAGGATTTGTAATGATTTAAGTTTAAAAGCTACTCACAAAAGGCATGCTAAAATTCAAAGTGAATTGTCCTTTGTGATCTCAAAATATATACACTTAAAGGTATGTTTAGTTCTAAATATCAAAAGAATTTTTTAATCTCATTTGAAAGATAATACTTTTTATATTGTCAAAAAAAACAATTTGCTCTAGGAAAGATATTACCTACCCCCCCCCAAAAAAAAAGTAGTGCCACAGAGTTAGGATTAGGACAGGGCTCTGTTTTTTCTTTCCAGGAAATTAAAAGCATACATCTAAAGAGTCCAGAGACAACTGAACAACTGAAACCTCTGAAGAAAAGGGGACCAGACACCAAAAAAGACAAGTAGAACAGATGATCCAGCTGCAGAGACTTCCTTAATAGCTGTTTCCTCAAAAATCTACAGAACAACTCAAAACGGCTAAGATTGTTCAGCCTCACAAACTGTTCCAGCCAGGACTTCAGTAAAACCCTGAAGTTCAGCCTCTGACTACAAACTTCTTAGGACATTTAAATATCTGAGCACAAAAAGACTGAACATCAAATGTTACTATGAACTTGCTTAGCCATTTTTCCATTCTTACTTGGTTGTTTGTTTTTAATGTGAGTGCTAGGGACAAAATGTGGGTGCTAGTGTTTGTGCACTGCCTTTGTTAATGTTTCTATTGCTGTGATGAAACAGCATGATCAAAAGCAAGCTGGGAAGGAAAGGGTTTATTTGGCTTATACTACCATATTGTAAACATCATTAAAGGAAGAAAGGACAGGAACTCAAACAAGACAGGAATCTGGAGGCTGGAACTTATGGAGAGGTCATGGAAGAGTGCTGTGTACTGGCTTGTTCCTCATGGCTTGCTCAGCCTGCTCTCACATAGAACCCATGGACAGCAGCCCATAGATAGCACCATTCACAATGTTCTGGGCCCTCATACATTGATTACTAAATAAGAAAATGGACAACAGGCTTGCCCACACCCAAATCTTATGAAGGCATTTTCTCAATTGAGATTCCCTCTTTTCAGATAATTCTAGCTTGTGCAAAGTAGATATCAAACTAGCCAGGAATTGCAGCAAGCAATTGACCAAGTGAGCCATCTCCTCATCTTTATTAAGATACTTTTTAAAATGTTATTAGTTCCTTTCTTTAACATCATTTTCTTTTATTTTAATTGACCCATAAGGTGACATTTTCTTTTTGTAGAGCAATAATAGGTCCTTGTGCCTTTCCTGATTCCAGTGATTCTGGACAAAGCCAGTCACATAATAAAGACTACAAGAGTTTCATTGTGCAATGGGAAAACAAAATCACTTAAGAAAATGATTCAAACTTTTATAGATTACTTCTATTTCTTTGCCTGAAAGTACTGTCCTTTTCCCTGTCATGTTCATTGTGGGGAGCAACTTTTTTTTTTTTTATGGAAACAGCACTCTCTAGAAAAATTGATGTGATCTTCACTGGCCAACCACTTTTGAAAAATAGGCTCAATTCAACCTAAAACACAACATCTTCTCTCTCCCTACACAATGCAAAGAGTGAAAAGAAAGAAATGTTTCTATAGTATTGGTATTTATACAGGATGTAAGCCATGGCTTGGATTCAGATTCTTCAAACAGTACCAGCAGGCATAGGTCAAAAGCTTAGTGTTTTGGCACGATCCCTGTGCCAGACCTGTCACAGTTGGTACTGGTAGTACAAGATAGATTGGTGCCATCTTCTTTAAGATGACAAAAGGGCAATGTTGGGAGAGTATTGTCCTATTCACCGACCACAGTAGGAAACAAAATTCCCTAAATGAGTAAGCTAAGCCTAGACAGGGAACATAATTGATGCTGAGAAGGTGAATTTGTGGCCAACAAAGATGACAAAGGAAGAGAAATTCATGTAATGGAAGCCCTAAGCAGAGTGGGGCAGCACTAATTACCTTTACTCTGCTACTCTGAAGCTATAATGCTGTAGTAAAACAAAAATACCAAGAGCTTATTTTCAGGCAATCAATACTACAGAGAGAGTCACCCGGCTTCCTCCTCTTCCTGCTTCCTTTCTATGATGGTCCTTGATCTCTTTGCTGTGACATATCTTAGGTTTTGTGGTGGTTTGAATGAGAATGGTCTCCATATAGGGTCTCTCATAGATTTCAAGACATCCCAATATTGACTCTGTCATGTGGTCATTAGCAATCACTGTTAAGTAGTTTTGCAATGAAAATGAGCAAGTGGGACAAGAAGAACTGCAAATTATACAGTTAAATATGGAAAAGAGCACCAGGAAATTTACCTGAAGCAAGACTTGTATTGAAAGAGATGAGAAGATTAAAGAAAAGCCTGGTCTGAGATGCAACAAAAGGAGGGATGCCTTCAGGATAAGACCTCACACAGCAAAGTTTCCAACTTGTAAAAAGGAAATGCCTGAGGGACTTTCTCTTCCTAAAAAGCAACTAGAAAGAAAAGCTTCTACAAATGTCTACTACATCTCAAACAGGCAACCATATTTGGTGGTATTGTCCATGAAATTCTGTCTTTATTGTTTAATAAGGGATACACAAGTAAAGGTGTAGTAGAATCTTCCTCCATTGTTAAGGATAATCACTGAGGACATACATGTGACAGGAGAGTCTCAGCATGGAGGCCTAGAGAAACCATTGGGTAGTTATAAAAATAACTCTGAATTATGTTGGAGACCCTAAAATGTTGGAGATGCTAGAGGTATTAGACATTTTCCAAGGTGGGCTGAAAACAGAGTGGAGCCAACCCAAGAGAAAGAAGTATGTTGCAGGCAGCAACACTGGAAAGGTAAAGTCATCTATGCCCTTTGACATCAGGCTTGGAACTGCAGGATTTGTACTTTGTCCTGATGGGTTTCAGTATGCTTTGGTCCAGTATTTTCTCACTATGCTTCTATTCTTCCCTTTTGCAACAATAATAAATATTCTGTGCATACTGGAAGCATGAAATTTGTCTCTTATTGTACAGGAGGTTACAATTAAGTAATTGCCTGGAGTCTCAGTTGAGAGTTAGTAATTTTAAACAGTGTTGATGCTGTGGAAATTTGTGTAGACTTTTGAAGTTGGACTAAATGCATTTTACATTTACATATGGGCATGAGCCTATGGAGGTCAGGGAGTGGATGTGGTTGTTTGAAACATGCCTTCTGTAGGCGTATATGTTTTAAAACTTGGTGCCTGGTTGATGGAACTGTTTGAAAAGAATTTGGAACTGTGACCTTGTCAGAGCAGGTGTGCCACTGGAGTTGAGCTTTGAGGTTTCAAAAGACTCCTGTGATTCCCAGGGCTCTCCTGCCTCATGGTTGTGAATCAAGATGTAAACTCTCACTAGTCTGTATGGAGAGTTTAAATTATTATAAATTAGATTTAGTACATATCTAGGGGTTTATGATACAGTCTCTTAATCTGGGGCATGAAGATCAACTTGACTGTGGGCAATTAGCTTATCAGCTTATGGACTAAAAAAAAGAATAAAGCCAGGTGAAACAAGAGGAGTCTCTATGGACTAAACAAGGAGGAAGCCAGGTGAAACAAGGAGAGACTCTATGGACTAAAAACAAGGTTTATGGCCTGGCATTGTTTACAGCTGCTAAGTGGGCAGATCCCAGAGGCTGAAAGCACATGGAACAAGGAGAGATCCTATTTAAGGACAAGTGGATGGAGCCTGGGGAACCCCATGCTAGACAATCCTCATGCTAGAAAGGACAATGAGTAGTTTATATCATCTGATGGAAAAAGTGCTAGTGGACTGATGGCCAGATTTTCCTGCAAAAGAAAGAAGCTGGTGAGCAGAGAAAGTCTCAGAAAGACAGCAAAAGGCCAAGGACTAAACCTTGTGGCTCAGCTTTTGCCTAGAGGGAGTTAACCTGTCCAAACAGTGGCCTGAATGGAACTGTGGCCAGCTTTAAAGACTGAGATGGAGCAGCAGAGTTGCTGATACAAAGGAAATAAGTTGGCCTACAGACGGCTGAGGTCTCCCAGAGAGAAGAAAACCTCAAGCTTTATTTAAGGTGAAATCGCCATAGCCAATTTACCCTGACTGATCTACATCTGAAATATTCCAGAAGAAAGACTGCTAAGTGCATTAAAGGATCTACTCCAGAGACTGTGTTCCTGATGACTGAGGACCTGCCCCAGAGACTGTATCCTTCTAAAGAGTTATGAAAATAGTTGTAATAGTTATCAGTAGGTTTAGTGGTTAGGTAATAGGGGTTGTAGGCATTCATTGGGCTAGTAGTTAAGTAAGTCTTCATGTTTGTTATAAGTGAATATAGTTATTAATAAATAATAGTTGAATAATTAAAAGATTTGGTTACACTATTCCTCTCTCTGTCCTATCGGCTCTAATCTCCTGAAACTATAAACCATATTAAGCACTTTCTTTTATAAATTGCCTTAGTAATGGTGTATTATCACAGCAACAGAAATGTAACTATAATAGACTTGATGCTATTCAAGCACATGTAGAAGGACTAAACTAGTGAACATAGAACTCTGAATGTCACAAACAACAGTTTTTCATTAAATTAGTCTAAATAATTCTATTGAGATCTAGGGGGACATGGGGTGATAGGCCTTAGGGGTGGCGTGGGACAGAAATTGTACCTAAAACAGTATTGGTCCAGAGCAGACACTCAAAAATATGTGTGTGCTGAAAGGTTAGATTCAATTTTTTAAGATTTTCTTTTTTAAAAGAATGTCAATAAAAGTAAAATATAACAAATAAAGATAAAATAATCAACATACTATGGAAAAGTATAATTAAAAGGTTTCAGAGAGACTTTCAAAATAATTGGTAGAAATCTGTTGTTTAACTGATCACTAACTGAGGAATAACTATAATCAAAGTATCAAAATAATGTACATCATCAATTTTAGTCTGGTCTCTAAGAACAACTATAGATTCAAGCATATGAATTCATGTGTACATGATGATAAACCAAAAGAACACCATGGTTATCTAGCTGTGTCAATTAGATGCTAATTGACTGTAAAGTATCAATGACATTACATAAGTTATTTCACATAAAATATATACATATGCATGTATGTATGTATACACAGGCAGTAAGTGAGAAGACTAAATTTATTTTGATATCTTTAAGAATCTCTTCAAATTAGACAAGGATGAATATATTTTTAACTTAGATGTTGTTGAATTCAAGGTTATGAGGAATAATGATTCCCTCCATTTCTGACCAGAATGAAAAATAATTGCAGGATTTACCCCATAAGAAATAATATACTGTAAAGGAAGAAGTTAAATTATTCCTATTCAGAGATGATATGATAATACACATAAGTGACCCCAAAAATTCCACCACAGAACTACTACAACTGATAAACACTATCAGCAAGGTGGCTCAATAAAAAAAATCAATTCAAAAATATCAGAAGCCCTTTATATAAAAGAAAAATGGGCTGAGAAAGAAATTAAGGAAACAACACCCTGCACAATAGTCACAAACAATATAAAATACCTGGGGGTAACTCTAACCAAGCAAATAAAAGACCTGTATAACAAGAAATTCGAGTCCTTAAAGAAAGAAATTGAAGATTTCTTCAATGTCAAGATATCTTCAATATCTCCAATGCTCAAGGATAGGTAGGATCAACATAATAAAAATGGCCATCCTACCAAAAACAATATACAGATTCAATGCAATTCCTATCAAAATATCAAAGCAATTCATTACAGACCTTGAAAGACCAATTCTCATCTTCATACAGAAGAAGAAAAAACCCAGAGTAGCTAAATCAATTCTGAACAACAAAAAAACATCTGGAGGTATCACAGTCCCTGATTTCAAGCTATACTGTATACAGAACAATAGTAATAAAAACAGCATGGTACTGGTATAGAAACAGACCAGTTGATCAATGCAATCAAATTGAAGACTCAGAAATAAACCCACACACCTAGGTCAACTTTTGACAAAGAAGCCAAAACCGTACAGTGGAAGAAGGACAGCGTCTTCAACAAATGGTGCTGGTCTAGTTGGATGTCAGCATGTAAAAGAATGCAAATTGACCCATACTTATCACCTTGCACAAAACTTAAGTCTAAGTGGATCAAAGACCTTAACATAAGGCTGGACACACTAAATCTAAAAGAAGAGAAAGCGGGGAAAAGTTTCAATCTCATTGGCACAGGTGACAACTTCCTGAACAGAACACCAATAGCTCAGGCTCTAAGATCAACAATCAATAAATGGAACCTCATGAAACTGAAAAGCTTCTGTACGGCAAAAGACACTGTCACCAGAATAAAACGGTAACCTACAGACTGGGAAAAGATCTTTACCATACCCACATCTGACAGAGGGCTAATTTATAAATTATCCACAATTTATAAATAACTCAAGAAATTAAATACCAAGAAACCAAATAATCCAATCCAAAAAAAAAAAAATGGGGAACAGAGCTAATCTGAGAATTCACAAAGGAGGAATTTCTAATGGGTGAGAGACACTTGAAGAAATAATCAGCAACCTTAATCATCAGAGAAATGCAACTCAAGAGGACTCTGAGTTTCCATCACTCACCTATCAGAATGACTAAGATCAAAAACTCAAATGACAGCACATGCTGGTGCGGCTGTGGAGAAAGAGTATCACTCCTCCATAACTGGGGGGAGTGCAAATTTGGACAACCACTATGGAAATCAGTCTGGCGATATCTTTGAAAACTTGGAATAGCTCTACCTCAAGGCCATAACACTTCTGGATATACATTCAAATGATTCCTCACCAAACCACAAGGAGATCTCCTCATCTATGCTCATGACAGCTTTATTTGTAATAGCTAGAAACTGGAAACAACCCAGATGTCCCTCAACTGAAGAATGGATTAAAAACAAAAAAACTGTGGTATATTTACATAATGGAATACTACTCAGCTAACAGAAACAAGGAAATCATGCAACTTGCAGCCAAATGCATGGAAATAGAAAAGTTCATCCTGAGTGAGCTAACCCAGACTCAGAAAGATGCACATGGCATTTATTCACTTATAAGATTTTTTTTATTTAAATACTTTATTATTTTTTTGTCTTCAAGTTACATCTCAGGCACAAACCCCTCCCTATTACTCCTTCCTATCCTGCCCTTCCACCCTCTTCCCCCCAGAAGTTTCCCCTTTCAGTCCAACAGATGGTTCCTTCTCTTATAACAGTAAATATTATACAAAACAACAGATATAAATATGCCACATTTATGAGAGTTAAATGGCCCAGTATACCTTCCCAATGTCCAGTTTATACATATTTGGCCCCAGACTTTAACATTCTACTATCTAACCATCTCCATGAGTTTAAAAGTCTATATCTGACTCAACATTCATACTAACTTGCAACACACTTTTAAGAGTATCTTTTTAGATCTATAACACCCTCTTGATTCCTAAACAACTCAAAATTTAACTATGAGACTCTAGCTGTCTATTCTTCAACCACCTCAGAGACCTGAGAGGGATAAATATATCTGCTTATATAGGAAATGCAGGGCCTGCAGCTTCCAAAACTAAGAAATGACATACCAATGACTGCCTGGACAGTTCCCATTTTCTCTCCATACATTCCTGCATCAGTCTTCAGCCTTTGGGTCCTGTTTCTCTGACAGACATTTGTTGTAGAGCAGGGATTATGAAGGACTTACCTACCCTGTCTTGGCAGAGTTAGGCTGTCGACTTCCCTGCTACCAAGTTTTGTCCTTTTTGGACAGCAGTCTGTCTGCAGTTGGTGAAAGGGGTTTTTTCATGCCAAGAGATAGGCATGCCACTAATTCAACCATCTTACAGTGGAGATTCTTCGATGCTTATTTTCTACTTGGAGTAGAATAGGGGGTGCTGTCAGGAGCTGATATGCCTCGATATCAAAAAAAAGAAAAACTTAATTTAAGATAACATCTTTGAATGCCATATTCTGCACATCTCTTGGGGTTTTTGAAGATGCCCTATCCATCTCTTGTACTTAGATAAGCAAATGTTGCTTGTCTCTTAGCAACTTGATTACTGGGTAGTTTAGAGAATATCTGTAATAGACTGTCATAGTAGCTAACAAAGTGACATGTTTGCATGATTAAGAGTTTGTTTTACTTAACTATCCTAGACCGTTTTAGATGGTTGGTATCAAGAGGTCAGAGCTTCAAATTTTAATTTTAAGTATCTCTAGGTATGATACCATTAGGAAGCGTTACCTTTAATTTTGTATCAATATACAAAGATCTATTCAATTGTGGTTAAATATACTCTTAATTATGTATCAATATACAAAGATCAATGCCTATGTAGCCCAATACAATCTTAATATTACGTCCATATACAAGGGTCAATACCATTGTGGCCAACTATAATCTTAATTTTGTATCAATATACAAAGATCAATACTGATGTAATCCAATACAATCTTATTTTTGTACAATAAACAATGGTCAATACCTCTTTAGCCAAATAAACTACTAATTTTGTATCAATATACAAAGGTATAAGGGCATATTCAATAATCTGCCCCTTCTTCTTGGACCTTCCTGTGCTATGTCTATATATCATTTTTCTCAAGCCTATGCACTCCTACATAGGAGAGGAAGAAGGACACAGAAAAGGAAAAGTAGGAAGTCCCTGGGGCTAACCTCCAAAACCCATTAAACAGGACCATTTATCAGCTTGTAATCTCTTCCCCTAAATATCAGAGTTTTCAGTTATCTTTCAAATAACCAAAAAGAAGGGCAGAGAAACACATTCCCCACCCTCTGGGCATGGGACGTCGCTCTCTTAAAGTGACTTCCTGATGATTTGGGTCATAGTAGACCTGTTTGGGGCCCGAACCCAAATGGAAAAAATGGTTAAAAATGTTAGTACACTCCTTTTATGTTCAGTCCTTCTGTTCTCAGCTGTTTAGATGACCTAAGGGGTTTGTAGGCAGAAGCTGATCTTGCAGGCTTCACTAAGGTTCCGACCGGGGCATTGTGTAGAGCTGAACAGTCCCAGAGACATTGGATTGCCGTGGTTGCAGGCCCCCAATGGAGACAGCTATTGAGGAAGTCTGCCAGTCAGAATCAACTGGGTCACTCGTCCTCCCTGGTGCCTGATTCTGCACTCTGCTGAGGTTTCTGCTGTCCAGCCGTCCCCAGGCTCCCCTAATGGACACTTCGATTCTCCTGGAAAGATAAGAACAGAGCCCTGCCCCAATCCCAACCCTGGGACCATTACCTTCTTTTTTTTTTTTTTTTGTTTTGGGGGGGGCTAGGTAATACTTCTCCTGAAGCAAATTTGGCCTTCTGACAACATACAAATCATTATCTTTCAATCCGGGTTAAAGAAGAAATCATTCTGTCACCTTGGAGCTAAACCAGCTCCAGTGTATATATTTTGAGATCCCAAAGGACAATCTGCCCGCATCGAGAAGGCCTTTTGTAAGTAGCCTCCAAACCTAGGGCTCTCCAAATCCCATGTGTGTGCCTCTGAACTCTAATTATTGGGATCAGAGACCTGTGGTTCCCATCTGAAGGGATCAAAGATGTGTTTCACCACTCCTGGATCGAAGTCTTTCTCTATTTAGAGTTTGCCCTGCATCAGGCTGACCATGAGCTCCGGGATCTGCCCATTTCTGTCTCCAGTGTGCTGGGAGCTGGGACCAAGGGTGTACTCTTCTTGAATGGTGGGACCAAGAGTATGCACCCTCACCACCCCGCTCCGTATGACTCCAGAATACATAAGACCACCAACTCTACGGTGCCCCCCCCCCATCTCCTCTGAAGACAAAGGCATGGGCAAACACCACAATTCTCTTGTATTTTACCTTAGCTCCACGTCTTCTCGATACCTGGAGGTCTGCAAAACCAGGCCGAACGGCTGTATCCTCTATTCCATTCACAGTGTTTCAGCCCTGTACCTGCCCTTTTTTTTTTTTTTTTTTTTTAGTTAATAAATTTATTTGTTTGTTGCTTTAGGTTACATCCTTATCATATTGTCCTCTTTTCCCGCTTCCCAGCCCCACCCTCCCATGCTCTACCCCCTGACCCTTCCATCTTGTTCCTCTGGGGTGGAGTGTCCCTGCCTAACAGTCTCTCACCACAGATCAGGAGTCATATGAGGGTCAAGAGCCTCTTCATTCACCGGGGGCCTACGAGGCAGTACTGCCAGTGAAAGGTGTCTCCTTGCTACTGGGGGAATACTAAAAAAAAGACCAACAAACACACAAACCCACAAAAACAAAGAATATCAACAAAAAAAGAGAGGAAAAAGAGAAGGGAAAAGGAAAAAGAAAAAAGAAAAAAAGGAGAAGGAAAAAGAAAAAGATAAAAAAAAAAATTATGTCCATGTTCCTTTTGGTGTGTTGGTTGTAGTACAGATATCCTGTACGATATAGCTAAAATCCTACTATAAGTGAATAGATGCCATGTGCATCCTTCTGAGACTGGGTTAGCTCACTCAGGATGAGCTTCTCTAGATCCATCCATTTGGTTGCAAATTGCATGATTTCATTGTTTCTGATAGCTGAGTAATATTCCATTGTATAGATGTACCACAGTTTTTTAATCCATTCTTCAGTTGAGGGACATCTGGGTTGTTTCCAATTTCTAGCTATTACAAATAAGGCTGCTATGAACATAGATGAGGAGACTTCCCTATGTCTCCGTGAGAGGTCCTTTGGGTGTATACCCAGAAGTGGTATGGCTGGGTCCTGAGGCAAGGTTATTCCTAGACTTCTAAGATATCGCCAGACAGACCTCCATAGTGGTTGCACAAGCCTGCACTCCCACCAGCAATGGAGTAGGGTTCTCCTTTCTCCACACCCTCGCCAGCATGCGCTATCATTGAGCTCTTTATCTTAGCCATTCTAACAGGTGTTAGGTGGAATCTCAGGGTTGTCTTGAGTTGCATTTCTCTGATGATTAAGGATGTTGAACATTTCTTCAGGTGTCTCTCAGCCCTTAGGGATTCTTCCTTTGTGAATTCTCTATTTAGCACCATCTCCCATTTTTTGATTGGATTATTTAGTTTCTTGAGTTCTTTGTAGATTTTAGAAAATAGCCCTCTATCAGATGTGGGGTTGGTGAAGATTTTCTCCCAGTCTGTTGGTTGCCGTTTTGTTCGAATGACAGTGTCCTTTGCCTTACAGAAGCTTTTCAGTTTCATGAGGTCCCATTTATTGATTGTTGATCTCAGGTCCTGAGCTGCTGGTGTTCTGTTCAGGAAGTTGTCACCTGTGCCAATGAGTTCGAGGGTTTCTCCTACTTTTTCTTCTAGTATCTTTAGTGTGGCTGGCCTTATGTTAAGGTCTTTGATCCACTTGGATTTAAGTTTGGTACAAGGTGATAGTAATGGGTCTAATTTCATTCTTTTGCAAGTGGACACCCAGTTGGACAAGCACCATTTGTTGAAGTTGCTGTCCTTCTTCCATTGTGTGGTTTTGGCTTCTTTGTCAAAGATTAGTTGGCCATAGGTGTGTGGGTCCATGTTAGGGTCTTCAATTCGATTCCATTGATCCACTGGTCTGTTTCTATACCAGTACCATGCTGTTTTTATTACTGTTGCTCTGTAGTACAGCTTGAAATCTGGGATGGTGATACCTCCAGATGTTTTTTCATTGGACAGGATTGATTTAGCTATTCTGGGCTTTTTGTTGTTCCATATGAAGTTGAGAATACCTTTTTCCAGATCTATAAAGAATTGTGTTGGTATTTTGATAGGAATTGCATTAAATCTATATATTGCTTTTGGTAGGATAGCCATTTTTATTATGTTGATCTTACCTATCCATGAGCATGGGAGATCTTTCCATTTTCTAAAGGCCTCTTCCATTTCTTTCTTCAGGGGCTTGAAGTTCTTCTTGTATAGGTCCATTACATGCTTGGTTAAAGTTACCCCCAGGTATTTTATGTTGTTTGCGGCTATTGTGAAGGGGGTTGTTTCCCTTATTTCTTTCTTGGTATATTTGTTTGTTGTATAAAGAAGGGATTCTGATTTTTTTGAGTTAATTTTGTATCCAGCCACCTTGCTGAAGTTGTTTATCAGCTGAATGTGTTCTTTGGTGGAGTTTTTGGGGTCGCTTATGTATATTAACATATCATCTGTGAATAGGGATAATTTGACTTCTTCATTTCCAATTTTTATCCCTTTGATCTCCTTTAGTTGTCTTATTGCTCCAGCAAGGACTTCAAGTACTATATTGAAGAGATATGGTGATAGTGGACATACTTGTCTTTTCCCTGAGTTTAGAGGAAATGCTTCAAGCTTCTCTCCATTTAATTTGATGTTGGCTACTGGCTTGCTGTATATTGCCTTTATTCTTTCTAGGTATGGTCCTTGTATGCCCATTCTCTCCAGAACTTTTAGCATGAAGGGGTGTTGGATTTTGTCAAATGCTTTTTCTGCATCTAGCGAGATTATCATGTGGTTTTTTTTTTTCTTTCATCTTGTTTATATGGTGAATGACGTTGATAGACTTTCGTATGTTGAACCATCCCTGCATCCCTGGGATGAAGCCTACTTGATCATGGTGTATGATACTTTTGATGTGTTCTTGAATTCGGTTTGCTAGTATTTTATTAAGTATTTTTGCATCTATATTCATGCGGGAGATTGGTCTGAAGTTCTCTTTCTTTGTTGGGTCTTTGTGTGGTTTAGGAATCAGAATTACAGTGGCCTCATAGAATGAGTTTGGCAGTGTTCTTTCTGTTTCTATGTGGTGGAAGATTTTGAAAAATAATGGTGTTAGTTCCTCTTTGAAGGTCTGGTAGAATTCCGTGCTAAAGCCATCTGGCCCTGGGCTTTTTTTGGTTGGGAAATGATTAATGACTGTTTCTATTTCCTTGGGTGTTATTGGGCTGTTTAAGCTGTTAATCTGATTTTGATTTAGTTTTGGTAGGTGGAATTTATCGAGGAAATTGTCCATTTCGCTTAGGTTTTCAAATTTAGTGGAATCTAGATTTTTAAAGTAATGCCAAAATATTTTCTGGATCTCCTCAATGTCTGTTGTTATTTCTCCCTTTTCATTTCTGATTTTGTTGATTTGGGTTCTGTCCCTTTGCTTTTAGTTAATTTGCTAGGGGTCTGTCTATTTTGTTGATTTTCTCAAATCACCAACTCTTGGTTTCATTGATTCTTTTTATAGTTCTGTTTGATTCTAAGTTGTTGATTTCAGCCCTAAGTTTGATGATTTCCTGCCTTCTGCTCTTCCTGGGAGTGTTTGTTTCTTTTTTTTTTTCAATTCACCCAGCTTAGCTGTTAGTTCACTAATATGAGCTGTCACAATTTTCTTTTTGAAAGCCCTTAGTGCTATGAACTTTCCTCGTAGCACAGCTTTCAATGTATCAGATAGGTTTGGGTATGTTGTGTCTTCATTGTCGTTGGATTTTAAGAAGTCTTTGATTTCCTTCTTTATTTCTTCCCTGACCCAGTGGTCATCCAGTAAGGAGCTGTTCAATTTCCATGTGTGTGTAGGCTTTCTGTTGATTCTTTTGCTGTTGAAGACCAGCTTTATTCCGTGGTGGTCTGATAAGATACAAGGTGTTATCTCAATTTTCTTGTATCTATTGAGACTATACTGTGAACAACTATGTGGTCGATTTTGGAGAAGGTTCCGTGGGGTGCTGAGAAAAAGGTGTATTCCTTTGTGTTTGGGTGAAACGTTCTCTAGATATCTGTTAGGTCCATTTGTTTCATGATCTCTGTTAGACTCAATATTTCTCTGTTTGTCTTCTGTCTTGAAGATCTGTCCAATGTTGTTAGTGGGGTGTTGAAGTCTCCCACTACTAATGTGTTGTGATCGATGTGCGCTTTAAGTTTTAGAAGTGTTTCTTTTACGAAAGTAGGTGCCTTTGAATTTGGGGCATAGATGTTCAGTATTGAGATTTACTCTTGATGAATATTCCCTTTATTGAGTATATAACGCCCCTCTTTGTCTTTCTTCATTAACTTCAGTTGGAAGTCTGTTTTGTTTGATATTAGGATGGCTACTCCAGCTTGCTTCCTGGGTCCATTTGCTTGGAAAACCTTTTCCCAGCCCTTTGCTCTGAGGCAGTGTCTATCTTTGGTAGTTAAATGTGTCTCTTGTATACACCATAAGGAAGGGTCTTGCTTGCGGATCCACTCTGTAAACCTATGTCTTTTTATTGGGGAGTTGAGTCCATTGATGTTGATGGATATTATTGACCTGGGGTTGTTATTTCCCATTAGTTTGGTATAGGTGGTGGTCCTGTGCCTCTTTTGGTTTAGTTGCTGAGGGTTTTTTTATTCCCTTTGTTTTCTTGGGTGGAGTTTTCTTCTCTAGGTTGGGATTTTCCTTCTAGGATTTTCTGTAGGGCTGGGTTTGTGGGTAGATTTTGCTTAAATTTGATTTTGTCATGGAATATCTTGTGTTCTCCATCTATGTTGATAGAGAGTTTTGCTGGGTAAAGTAGTCTGGCTGGGCACCTATGATCTCTCAGGACTTGTAGTATATCTGACCAGGCCCTTCTAGCTTTTAAAGTTTCTGAGGAGAAGTCAGGTGTAATTCTGATGGGTCTGCCATTATATGTGACTTGACCTTTTTCTCTTACAGCTTTTAATATCCTTTCTTTGTTCTGTACATTTGGTGTTTCAATTATTATGTGGCGAGAGGAGTTTCTTTTCTGATCTAATCTGTT
>CAJQZJ010032648.1:873000-900343 GCA_907164525.1 Lophiomys imhausi | reverse complement strand
GGTGTTCTGTAAGCCTCTTGGATTTTTATTGGCATCTCTTTTTTCAGGTTTGGGAAGTTTTCCTCTATGATTTTGTTGAAGATATTTCCTTGACCTTGGAGTCGGGAGTCCTCTCTTTCCTCTATACCTATAATTCTTAGGTTCCGTCTTTTCATTGAGTCCTTGATTTCTTGGATGTTGTGGGTGAGAGATTTTTTTAGCCTTCTCATTTTCTTTGGATGTTGTACTGATTTCTTCCATCGAATCTTCCATGCCTGAGATCCTGTCTTCCATCTCTTGCATCCTATTTTTGATACTAACATCCATAGTTCCTGTTCTCTTCCCTTGATTCTCCACTTCCTCTTTTAACTCTGACTGTGTTTTCTTTATTGTTTCTATTTCTATTTTCATGTCTTGTATGGTTTTGTTCGTTTTGTACATTTCCTTCTCCAGCTTGCTTGTTTTTGTCTGAAAATCTTTCATTGCTTTGTCCTTTTCCTGTTCAAGCTCTGTCACCTTGGCTTGGAACTCTTTAATGGTGTTGTTCCTTGTTTTGACTTGTAAAATTGTGGCTTCTTTGAATTCCTTCATAGATTTAAGTTCTTCTTGCAGGGACTCTATCACTTTCTATAATGCAGTGTTGTGAACGTTTTCATGTGTTTCTGTTGGTGTGAGGTCATCCGAATTGGATGAGGTAGGATAATTCTGCTTTGTTGGAGTCATATTTCCTTGATTTCTATTTTTTTTTTTTGGACCTTTGACCATTGGATGCGTTTAGCTGTCTCGTCTTGTCGTTTTCTGTGCTTGGATCCACAGTGGATGCTTTGGTGCAGGGGACAAGTTACTTGGCTATCTGTCGTTGCTTACAGAGGGATTTCAGGGTCACTGTGGTTTTAATCGCCTGAGGCACTGTGAACTGGTGCAGCCTATTCCCATGTTGTGAGTAATGGACCGGGATTGTTTCACTGCTCCCAATTCAGACTTCTCTATGTTGCGCTCTGAGTTATCAGCCTGTAATGGTTCTGATGGTATGGACCTGTTTGCCCAGGCACAGATTTTGTGGGCTTTGTTTGTCGTCACGGAGGCTGACAGGGTCTGGCTCCACATCTGATATGTCTGGATTTTCCAGAATACAGCTATGGTCCCCTGATTTCTGGTTTCTCACTAGGCTTCTCGCCACAGGCCTGACCTCTGTGCCTGATTCCCTCCCTGTCTGTGCAGCCGCGAGTCTCCCTCCCTGGCTGCTTGGCCGTGGGTGCACCGAACCCCGGATCCTCCGGCTGCCTGAGTGGGCCTCCCGCCCCAGCAGCTCAGCTGTGGGTGTGCGAATCCCTGGCCCTGCCCGCGCCTGGCTCCCTCCCCAGTTGACCTGCCGTGGGTGTGCAGATCCCTGACCCCACCCACGCCGGGCTCCCTCCCCAGTTGTCCTGCCGTGGGTTCACGGGGATTTGGCCCTGCCAGCGCTGGGCTCCCTCCCCAGCTGCACTGCTGTAAGTGCCCGGGGATTCGGCCCCTCCCGCCCGCCTTTGGCTTCCCGGCTTCCCGCTCTCTCAGAACCTCCGCCCTCCGCGTCTGGATCGGCCACGGACCACCCGCTGAGCACCCTGTTTGTTCCTTGCTAAGACTTCCACTATCCCACAAAATTTCTTAAGTGGCAATAAGTTCTTCCTGAGGTGTGGGGAGCCCAGTAGGCTAGTGATCGATTGCCAAGTGGCCTCTGATTCTGCCTGCTGTGAGTTGGGGTCGACCTTACCAGGCGCCTCTCCAAATGGGAGTTCCCGAATTCCGGGTTTAGTGGCTTCCGTGTCTGTGAGAGATGGGGGGAGAGCCTTACCCTGGGACTTTTAACAGTCACTTGGGATCTGTGAGTGTTCCCGGGGGGGTCTAGCTCCTCCGGTTTTTGCACAGTGCCCAGTAACTCTGTGTTTTTTATGGCTCTTTTTCCCCCCCGCATTCAAAATGCATCACTGTAGGTCGCAGCCATCTTGCCCCCCCCCCACTTATAAGCTTTTAATCATGTAGTAGAAAATAACTACCGTACAACCAACATGCCAAGAGGAACAGGAACATAGACTTTGTTTCCCATTAGTGGGACACTTTTCCCTAATATAGTTGCCATATAGGCCCCCAGTGTAAGAGGAGGCTCTTAACACTCATATGACTGTTGAATGTAGGGGGGGCTGATATGTAGGGGCAACCCACTTTGGAGGAGTCGGATAAGGTGGGAGAGGGGGAAGAAGGTGGGAGGGTGGGAGCAGGAGGGGTGGAGAGAGGGGATTATGATAAAAATGTAACTTGAAGTAATAAATAAACAAAAAAATTAAAGAAATAATATAAAACATAACACAGAAGTCAAATTATCCCTATTTGCAGACTATGTGATAGTATACATAAGCGATCCCAAAAATTCCACCAGAGAACAGTTACAGCTGATAGACACCTTCAGCAAGGTGGCTGAATACAAAATTAGTTTTAAAAAATCAGAAACCCTTCTTTATACAAGAAATAAATGGGCTGAGAAAGAAATTAGGGAAACAAAAACATCCACAATAGACACAAACAATATAAAATACCTGGGGGTACCTCTAACCAAGCAAGTGAAAGACCTGTATGACAAGAACTTCAAGTCCTTGAAGAAGAAAATTGAAGAGGCCATCAGAAGATGGAAAGATTTCTCATGCTCATGGATAAGCAGGATCAACATAATAAAAATGGCCATTCTGCCAAAAGTAATTTAAAGATTCAATGAAATTCCTATCAAAATACCACCACAATTCTTTATAGACCTGGAAAAAGTAATTCTCAACTTCATATGGAATAACAAAAAGACCAGAATAGCTAAATCAATCCTGTACAATAAAAAAAAATCTGGAGGTATCACCATCTCAGACTTCAAGCTGTACTACAGAGCAATAGTAATAAAAACAGCATAGTACTGGTATAAAAACAGGCCAGTGGCTCAATGGAATAGAATTGAAGCTCCAGAAGTTAACCAAAACACTTATGGTCACTTAATTTTTGACAAGGAAAACCAAAACCGTACAATGGAACAAGGACAGCATCTTCAAAAAATGGTGTTGGTATAACTGGATGTCGACCTGTAAAAGAATGAAATTAGACCCATACTTATCACCTTGCACAAAACTTAAGTCCAATTGGATCAAAGACCTTAACATAAGGCCAGACACACTAAATCTATTAGAAAAGAAAGTGGGGAAAATCCTCAAACTCATCAGCACAGGTGACAACTTCCAGAACAGAATAGCAGCAGCTCAGGCTCTAAGACCAACAATCAATAAATGGGACCTCATGAAACTGAAAAGCTTCTGTAAGGCAAAAGACACTGTCATTTGAACAAAACGGCACCCTACAGATTGGGAAAAGACCTTCACCAACCCCACATCTGACAGAGGGCTAATATCTAAAATTTACAAAGAACTGAAGAAATTAAATGCCAAGAAACCAAATAATCCTATCAAAAAATGGGGAAAAGAGCTAAACAGATAATTCACAGAGGAGAAATCCCTAATGGATGAGAGACACTTGACGAAATGCTCAGCATCCTTAATCATCGGAGAAATGCAACTGAAGATGACTCTGAGATCCATGTCACACCTGTCAAAATGGCTAAAATCAAAAACTCAAATGACAGCACATGCTGGCAAGGTTGTGGAGAGAGGGGAATATTCCTCCATTGCTGGTGGGAATGCAAGCTTGTACAACCACTATGGAAATCAGTATGGAGATATCTTAGAAAACTTGAAATAGCTCTACCTTGAGACCCAGCCATACCACTTCTGGGTATACATCCACGATTTCTCACCAAACCTCAAGGACGTTTCCTCATCTATGTTCATAGCAGCCTTATTTATGATAGCTAGAAACTGGAAACAAACCAGATGTCCCTCAACTGAGGAATGGATTAAAAAAACTGTGGTACATCTACACAATGGAATACTACTCAGCCATCAGAAACAATGACATCATGCAATTTGCAGCCAAATGGATGGAACTAGAGAAGCTCATCCTGAGTGAGCAATCCCAGGCTCAGAAGGATGCACATGGCATCTATTCACTTATAATAGGATTTTAGCCATATAGTACTGGATAACTATACTACAACTAATGCACCAGAGGGAACAGGAACATAGACTTTTTTACCTATCTGTGAGACATTTTGCCCTAGTGGTGCTGCCCTGCAGGCAACCAGTGTATGAGGAGGTTCTTGACCCTCATATGACTGCTGAACTGTGGCGAGGGACTGTTATGTAGGGACACTCCACTCCAGAGGAGTGCGTTGGAAGGGATAGGGGGTATAGGGTGGGAGGTTGGGGCTGGGAGGGGTGGAAAGAGGGTAATATGAGGAGATGTAACCTGAAGTAATAAATAAACATTAAGAAAAAACATAACATACATAAAAGGATGGTTTTCAAGACACTGGGTAGCAGACCAGATAATGAAGATAATGTAGGGTGTGTCTGAGACATAAGAGACAAATAAAGGGAGTGCTGTGGCTTCCACAACTCATAGCCTGTCGAAGCTCCCTGAGTGTGGTTCACTCACAGAAATCCGTGGATTTCTACTCAAGAGATGGCTAGACATTTTAATGGCACTAAGGTAGTTAGAATTCTCAGGACAGAGTCCTTATGAAAAGAGAATGACATGAAGAGAAAACAAACAAGAACTTCAGCAAAATCTTCTATTCTCAACATGCACCTAAGGAACAATCAGGAAGTGTGTTTGTGGATCATCTGTTTGCTTGTGTTCTATACCAACTAAGCTGAGTGGAAGCAGAGAACCTATGCTCAAGTTAAAATATCTCTTTCTGATCCTTACACAAATGTATACTAGCATCAGACTTATCAGTCTAAGATTAATTGCTTTCTTCTCAAATTCCAGAATAAGACAAGGATTCTATTCTTATGCATGAAGAATGATGCATATTGTTCTGATGGCTGCATGCAGTGCTTTAAGGCAACACAAAGAAACAAAAGAAAGCATACATATTGAATGGGAGAAACTAAGCCTGGGTTTTATTTACAGTCAACGTGCTCTTTTATATAGAAAGATTGATGGCACAAAAAGCTACTAGAACTAATCAGTTCAGTTAGCATACATAAAGGATATGAGATCGTCATATAAAAATATCATTTCTATATACTATACAGAATGAAAAGTTTAAAATAATTCCATATATCCCCTCCCAGCCCCTTATTATCCAGTTCACCTTGAAGCCACATAGTTGCTTTCCAGGGACCAGTACCTCCTTGCAGATATTCACCCTTCCTTTGGGATTCACCAGATCTCAAAGAATTCCCCACAGGGACCATCCAGCCTGCCCAGGTACTGTGGGGACATGTGTAGATTACCTGTGCTCTCCTTCCCACCTTCCTCTATTTGAATCACCCAAAGCTTCAAAGCTGCCCCCTAGGTGTTACTACTACCTCCCAGTAGCCCTCTCCTTCCTGTTTCCCACAAGGGACTCTCCTGGAAGACTTAGGCTACTCTCCCTCTTTGCAATTCACCAGACCATTGCTGGTCTAAGACACTCCAGTTGCCCTGTCTGACCCTAAGATCAAGAACCAGTGTAAAAATTGTTCCAAGCTCCTTACCTAAGTCATTTAAGTCATCAGACTGTAGCTGACAAGGGTGAAAAGTTTAGATAGGGCCTGTAGCTCCAAATACTAGCAAAGCAGAAAAAGTCAACATCTCAAACTTTCTATTAATTAAGGCCCTTTCTCAACGTGGTAAAGAAACTTGTTGCAAACAAACAAACAAAAAATGAAGTGGTTTGAATAAAAAAGGAAGTAAAACTCACTGAACAAATTAATTCTAGATGTACACATACCAATTCAAAAAATAGAACAATGTTAAAAACAAAATAACATAATACTAGATCTCCTCCAAAAACCACAAATCTTATAGTAATGGCTCCCATTGAAAATTGACTTCGAAGAACTTCAAGATAAAGAATATAAAAGAGAGAATCCGAGAGAGCGGGAAGCCGGCAGGCAGAGCAGTTGGGGAGGGAGACCCGTACTGGCAGCGGGAGGGGCCAGGGATCCGTGCACCCACGGCCGAGCAGCTGGGGAGGGAGACCCGTACTGGCGGTGAGAGGGGACGGAGATCCGCGTACCCACGGCTGAGAAGCTACAGAGGGAGGCTCGCACAGGTGGCAGTAGGGGCCGGGGCTACGCGGACCCACAGCAAAGCAGCAGGGGAGGGAGACCCATACAGGCGGCGGCAGGGGCCGGGGCCCCGTGCACCCATGGCTGAGCAGACAGGGAGAGAACCCCGCACAGGAGGGCGGGGCTGGGGGGCCAGGCCTGTGGCGAGAAGCCTAGTGAGAAACCAGAAGTCAGGGGACCATAGCTGTATTCTGGAAAATCCAGACATATTAGGTGTGGAGCTGGGCCCTGTCAGCCTCCGTGATGACAAACAAAGCCCACAGAATCTGTGCCTGAGCAAACAGGTCCATACCATCAGAACCATTACAGGCTGATAACTCAGTGTGCAACACAGAGAAGTCTGAATTGGGAGCAGTGAAACAATCCCAGACCATTACTCACTACCTGGGAATAGGCTGCACCAGCTCACAGTGCTTCAGGCTATTAAAACCACAGTGACCCTGAGATCCCCCTGTAAGCAACAACAGATAGCCAAGCAACTCATCCCCTGCATCATAGCATCCCCTGTGGATCCAAGCACAGAAAACGACAAGAACAGACAGCTAAACGCATCCATATGGCCAAAGTTCCAAGAAAAAATAGAAATCAAGAAAATATGACTCCAACAAAGCAGAATTATCCTAGCTCATCCAATTCGGATGACCTCACACCAACAGAAACACATGAAAAAGATGACAATTCTGCATTATGGAAAGTGATAGAGTCCCTTCAAGAAGAACTTAAATCTATGAAGGAATTCAAAGAAGCCACAATTTTACAAGTCAAAACAACGAACAACACCATTAAAGAACTCCAAGACAAGGTGACAGAGCTTGAACAGGAAAACGACAAAGCAATGAAAGATTTTCAGACAAAAACAAGCAAGCTGGAGAAGGAAAAGCACAAAACGAACAATACCATACAGCACATGAAAATAGAAATAGAAACAATAAAGAAAACACAGTCAGAGTTAAAGAGGAAGTGGAGAATCAAGGGATGAGAACAGAAACTACGGATGTGAGTATCAAAAATAGGATGAAAGAGATGGAAGACAGGATCTCAGGCATGGAAGATTCGATGGAAGAATTCAGTACAACATCCAAAGAAAATGAGAAGGCTAAAAAATCTCTCACGCACAACATCCAAGAAATCAAGGACTCAATGAAAAGACGGAACCTAAGAATTATAGGTATAGAGGAAAGAGAAGACTCCCGACTCCATGGTCCAGGAAATATCTTCAACAAAATCATAGAGGAAAACTTCCCAAACCTGAAAAAAGAGATGCCAATAAAAATCCAAGAGACTTACAGAACACCGAACAGATTAGATCAGAAAAGAAACTCCTCTCGCCACATAATAATTGAAACACCAAATGTACAGAACAAAGAAAGAATATTAAAAGCTGTAAGAGAAAGAGGTCAAGTCACACACAATGGCAGACACATCAGAATTACACCTGACATCTCTTCAGAAACTTTAAAAACTAGAAGGGCCTGGACAGCTATCCTACAAGTCCTGAGATATCATAGGTGCCCAGCCAGACTACTATACCCAGCAAAACTCTCTATCAACATAGATGAAGAAAACAAGATATTCCATGACAAAATCAAATTTAAACAATATCTACCCACAAACCCAGCCCTACAGAAAAACCGAGAAGGAAAATTCCAACCCAGAGAAGAAAACTTCACCCAACAAAACAAAGGGAATAGAAAACCCCTCAGCAACTAAACCAAAAGAGGCACAGAACCATCACCTATACCAAACTAATGGGAAATAACAACCCCAGGTCACTAATATCCATCAACATCAATGGACTCAACTCCCCAATAAAAAGACACAGGTTCACAGACTGGATCCGAAAGCAAGATCCGTCCTTTCGCTGCATACAAGAAACACATCTCACTACCAAAGATAGACACTACGTCAGAGTAAAGGGCTGGGAAAAGGTTTTAAAAGCAAATGGACCCAGGAAGCAGGCTGGAGTAGCCATCCTAATATCAAACAAAACAGACTTGCGACTGAAGTTAATGAAAAAAGACAAAGAAGGGCATTATATACTCATTAAAGGGAATATTCATCAAGAGGAAATCTCAATACTGACCATCTATGCCCCAAATACAAAGGCACCAACTTTCGTAAAAGAAACACTTCTAAAACTTAAAGCGCACGTCGATCACAACACATTAGTAGTGGGAGACTTCAACACCCCACTCACAACAATGGACAGATCTTCAAGACAGAAGACAAACAGAGAAATATTGAGTCTAACAGAGATCATGAAACAAATGGACCTAACAGATATCTACAGAACGTTTCACCCAAACACAAAGGAATACACCTTTTTCTCAGCACCCCACGGAAACTTCTCCAAAATCGACCACATAGTTGGACACAAAGATAGTCTCAATAGATAGAAGAAAATTGAAATAACACCTTGAATCTTATCAGACCACCACGGAATAAAGCTCGTCTTCAACAGCAAAAGAATCAACAGAAAGCCCACACACACATGGAAATTGAACAGCTCCTTACTGGATGACCACTGGGTCAGGGAAGAAATAAAGAAGGAAATCAAAGACTTCTTAAAATCCAACGACAATGAAGACACAACATACCCAAACCTATGGGATGCAATGAAAGCTGTGCTACGAGAAAAGTTCATAGCACTATGTGCTTTCAAAAAGAAAATTGTGACAGCTCATATTAGTGAATTAACAGCTAAGCTGGGTGAATTGGAAAAAAAAGAAACAAACACTCCCAAGAAGAGCAGAGGGCAGGAAATCATCAAACTTAGGGCTGAAATCAACAACTTAGAATCAAAAAGAACTATACAAAGAATCAATGAAATCAAGAGTTGGTTCTTCGAGAAAATCAACAAAATAGACAGACCCCTAGTCAAATTAACTAAAAGGCAAAGGGAAAGAACAAAAATCAACAAAATCAGAAATGAAAAGGGAGAAATAACAACAGACATTGAGGAGATCAAGAAAATATTTTGGTTCTACTTTAAAAATCTATATTCCACCAAATTTGAAAACCTAAGCGAAATGGACAATTTCCACGATAAATTTCACCTACCAAAACTAAATCAAAATCAGATTCACAGATTAAACAGCCCAATAACACCCAAGGAAATAGAAACAGTCATTAATAATCTCCCAACCAAAAAAAGCCCAGGGCCAGATGGCTTTAGCATGGAATTCTACTGGACCTTGAAAGAGGAACTAACACCATTACTCTTCAAACTCTTCCACCACATAGAAACAGAAAGAACACTGCCAAACTCATTCTATGAGGCCACTGTCATTCTGATTCCTAAACCACACAAAGACCCAACAAAGAAAGAGAACTTCAGACCAATCTCCCACATGAACATAGATGCAAAAATACTTAATAAAATACTAGCAAACCGAATTCAAGAACACATCAAAAGTATCATACATCACGATCAAGTAGGCTTCATCCCTGGAATGCAGGGATGTTTCAATATACGAAAGTCTATCAATGTAATTCACCATATAAACAAGATGAAAGAAAAAAACCACATGATAATCTCGCAAGATGCAGAAAAAGCATTTGACAAAATCCAACACCCCTTCATGCTAAAAGTTCTGGAGAGAACGGGCATACAAGGACCATACCTAGAAATAATAAAGGCAATATACATCAAGCCAGTGGCCAATATCAAATTAAATGGAGAGAAGATTGAAGCATTTCCTCTAAACTCAGGGACAAGACAAGGATGTCCACTTTCACCATATCTCTTCAAAATAGTACTTGAAGTCCTTGCTAGAGCAATAAAACAACTAAAGGAGATCAAAGGGATAAACATTGGAAATAAAGAAGTCAAATTATCCTTATTCGCAGATGATATGTTAGTATACATAAGCGACCCCAAAAACTCCACCAAAGAAATCTTACAGCTGATAAACAACTTCAGCAAGGTGGCTGGATACAAAATTAACTCCAAAAAATCAGAAGCCTTTCTTTATACAACAAACAAATATACCGAGAAAGAAATAAGGGAAACAACCCCCTTCACAATAGCCACAAACAATATAAAATACCTGGGGGTAACTCTAACCAAGCAAGTAAAGGACCTATACAACAAGAACTTCAAGCCCCTGAAGAAAGAAATGGAAGAAGCCTTTAGAAGATGGAAAGATCTCCCATGCTCACGGATAGGTAAGATCAACATAATAAAGGTAAGATCAACATAATAAAAATGGCTATCCTAACAAATGCAATATATAGATTCAATGCAATTCCTATCAAAATACCAACACAATTCTTTATAGACCTGGAAAAAGCTATTCTCAACTTCATATGGAACAACAAAAAGCCCAGAATAGCCAAATCAATCCTGTACAATAAAAAAACATCTGGAGGTATCACCATCCCAGATTTCAAGCTGTACTACAGAGCAACAGTAATAAAAACAGCATGGTACAGGTATAGAAACAGACCAGTTCAATGGAATCGAATTGAAGACCCTAATATGGACCCACACACCTATGGCCAACTAATCTTTGACAAAGAAGCCAAAACCGCACAATGGAAGAAGGACAGCATCTTCAACAAATGGTGCTGGTCCAACTGGATGTCCACTTGCAAAAGATTGAAATTAGACCGATACCTATCACCTTGTACAAAACTTAAATCCAAGTGGATCAAAGACCTTAACATAAGGCCGGCCACACTAAATATACTAGTAGAAAAAGTAGGAGAAACCCTCGAATTAATTGGCACAGGTGACAACTTCCTGAACAGAACACCAGCAGCTCAGGACCTGAGATCAACAATCAATAAATGGGACCTCATGAAACTGAAAAGCTTCTGTAAGGCAAAAGACACTGTCATTCGAACAAAACAGCAACCAACAGACTGGGAGAACATCTTCACCAACCCCACATCTGATAGAGGGATATTATCTAAAATCTACAAAGAAATCAAGAAATTAAATGCCAAGAAACCAAATAATCCAATCAAAAAGTGGGGGACAGAGCTAAATAGAGAATTCACAAAGGAGGAATCCCTAATGGCCGAGAGACACCTGAAGAAATGCTCAACATCCTTAATCATCAGAAATGCAACTCAAGACGATCCTGAGATTCCACCTAACACCTGTCAGAATGGCTAAGATAAAGAGCTCAAATGACAGCACATGCTGGAGAGGGTGTGGAGAAAGGGGAACCCTACTCCATTGCTGGTGGGAGTGCAGGCTTGTTCAACCACTATGGAGGTCTGTCTGTCTGGCGATATCTTAGAAATCTTGGAATAACCTTGCCTCAGGACCTACCCATACCACTTCTGGGTATACACCCAAAGGACCTCTCACGGAGACATAGGGAAGTCTCCTCATCTATGTTCATAGCAGCCTTATTTGTAATAGCTAGAAATTGGAAACAACCCAGATGTCCCTCAACTGAAGAATGGATTAAAAAACTGTGGTACATCTATACAATGATATATTACTCAGCTATCAGAAACAATGAAATCATGCAATTTGCAACCAAATGGATGGATCTAGAGAAGCTCATCCTGAGTGAGCTAACCCAGTCTCAGAAGGATGCACATGGCATGTATTCACTTATAGTAGGATTTTAGCTATATCGTACAGGATATCTGTACTACAACCAACACACCAAAAGGAAAATGGACATAAACTTTTTTTTTCTTTTTCTTTTCCTTTTCCTTTTTTTCTTTTTCTTTTTGCTTTTCCCATTTCTTTTTCCTCTCTTTTTTGTTGTTATTCTTTGTTTTTGTGGGTTTGTGTGTTTGTTGGTCTTTTTTTAGTATTCCCCCAGTAGCAAGGATACACCTTTCACTGGCAGTACAGCCTCTTGGGCCCCCGGTGAATGAAGAGGCTCTTGGCCCTCATATGACTCCTGATCTGTGGTGAGAGACTGTTAGGCAGGGACACTCCACCCCAGAGGAACAAGACGGAAGGGTCAGGTGGTACAGCATGGGAGGGTGGGACTGGGAAGCGGGAAAAGAGGACAATGTGATAAGGATGTAACCTGAAGCAACAAACAAATTTATTAATTAAAAAAAGCAGGTAACAATGCTAAAACACTGTAAATAAAATAAAGGATACAGCCGTTCAACCTGGTTTTATAAACCTCCAAGTGTCGAAAAAACGTAGAGCTAAGGTAAAATACATGAGAATTGTGGTGTTAACCCATGCCTTTAACTTCAGCAGAGACGGTATGAGCACCATAGAGTTAATGGTCTTATAAATTCTAGAGTTACACGGAACAGGGTGGTGAGGGTGCACACCCTTAATCCCATCATTCAAGAAGAGTACACCCTTAAATCCAACATACTAGAGAGAGAAACAGGAAGGTCTCAGAGCTCAAGGTCAGCCTGATACAAAACAAACTCTAAATAGAGAAAAACTTCGATCCAGGAGTGGTGGAACACATCTTTAATTCCTTCAGATGGGAACCACAGGTCTCTGATCACAATAATTAGAATGCAGAGACACACACATAGGATTTGGAAAGACCTAAGTTTAAAAGCTACTTACAAAAGGCCTACTCAATACAAACAAATTGTCCTTTGAGATCTCAAAATATATACACTAAAGCTGGTTTAGCTCCAAAATAACAAAATAATTTCTTCTTTAACCCAGATTGAAAGATAACACTTTATGTATTGTGAAAAAAACAAATTTGCTTCAGGAGAAATATTACCTAGCCCTCCCCCTGAAAAAAGAGGGTAATTGTCCAAGAGTTAGGATTAGGGCAGGGCTCTGTTCTTATCATTCCAGGAGAATCAAAGCATCCATTTAAGGAACCCAGGGACAACTGGACAAGGGAAACCTCAGCGGAAAACAGAATCAGACACCAAAGAAGACAAGTGACCCAGTTGATTCAGCCTGACAGACTCCCTCTATAGCTGTCTCCATCAAAAGCCTACAACCACAACAATTCAATATCGCTAAGACCATTCAGCTCTACACAATGCCCCAGCCAGAACCTCAGTAAAGCCTGCAAGATCAGCTTCTGCCTACAAACTCCTTAGGACATCTAAACAGCTGAGAACAGAAGGACTGAACATAAAAGGATTGTACTAACATTTTTAACCATTTTTCTATTTTGGTTCAGGCCCCAAACAGGTTTTCTACGACCCAAATCAGCAGGAAGTCATTTTAAGAGAGCGACGTCCCATGCCCAGAGAGTGGGGAATGTGTTTCTCCGCCCGCCCCCTTTTTGGTTATTTGAAGGATAACTGAATACTCTGTTATTTAGGGGAAGAGATTACAAGCTGTTAAATGGCCCTGTTTAATGGGTTTTGGAGGTTAAACCCAGGGACTTCCTACTTTTCCTTTTCTGTATCCTTCTTTCTCTCCTATGTAGGAGTGCATGGACTTGAGAAAAATGAGACATAGACATAGCACAGGAAGGACCAAGAAAGAAAAAGGGACAGATTATTGAATATGCCCTTATACCGTTGTATATTGATACAAAATTAGTAGTTTATTTGGATAAAGTGGTATTGACCATTGTTTATTGTGCAAAAATAAGATCGTATTGGACTACATCGGTATTAATCTTTGTATATTGATACAAAATTAAGATTATAGTTGGCCACAATGGTATTGACCCTTGTATATGGACGTAATATTAAGATTGTATTGGGCTACATAGGCATTGATCTTTGTATATTGATACAAAATTAGGAGGATATTTAGCCACAATTGAATAGATCTTTGTATATTGATACAAAATTAAAGGTAATGCTTCCTAATGGTATCATACCTAGATATACTTAAAAATAAAATGTGAAGCTCTGGCCTCTTGATACCAACCATCTAAAACTGTTTAGGATAGTTAAGAAAAACAAACTCCTAGTCATGCAAACATATCACTTTGTTAGCTACTATGACAGTCTATCACAGATATTCTCTAAACTACTCAGTAATCAAGTTGTTAAGAGACAACAACATTTGCTTATCTAAATACAAGAGACGGATAGGGCATCTTTAAAAACCCCAAGAGATCTGCAGAATATGGCATTCAATGATGTTATCTTAAATTAAGATTTTTTTTCATATCGAGACATATCAGCTCCTGACAGCACCCCTTATTCTACTCCAAGTAGAAGAAAAGCATCGAAGAATCTCCAGTGTGAGATGGTTGAATTAGTGGCAAGCCTATCTCTTGGCATGAAAAAACTCCTTGCTTCAACTGCAGACAGACTGCTGTCCAAAAAGGACAAAACTTGGTAGCAGGGAAGTCGACAGCCTAGCTCTGCCAAGACAGGTTAGGTAAGTCCTTCATAATTCCTGCTCTACAATCAATGTCTGTCAGAGAAACAGAACCAAAAGGCTGAAGACTGATGCTGGAATGTGTGGAGAGAAAAGGGGAACTGTCCAGGCAGTCACTGGTTTGTCATTTCTTAGTATTGAAAGCTGCAGGCCCTGCACTTCCTATATAATCAGATATATTTATCCCTCTCAGGTCTCTGAGGTGGTTGAAGAATAGACAGCTAGAGTCTCATAGTTAAATTTTGAGTTGTTTAGGAATCAAGAGGGCGTTCTAGATCTAAGAAGATGGTTACAATAGTGATGCAAGTTAGTATGAAAGCTAAGTCAGTTATAGACCTTTAAATTCATGGAGATGGTTAGATGGTAGAATGCTAAAGTCAGGGGCCAAATATGTATGAGCTGGACATTGGGAAGGTATACTGGGCCATTTAACACTCATAAATGTGGCATATTTATTTCTGTTGTTTTGTATAGTATTTACTGTTATTAGAGAAGGAACCATTTGTTGGACTGAAAGGGGAAGCTTTTGGGGGGAAGAGTGTGGAAGGGTGGGACAGGAAGGGGGAATTGGGAAGGGTTTGTGACTGAGATGTTACTTGAAGAAAAAAATAAAGTATTTAATAAAAAAAAGAATATAAAAGAATAATTATAACTATAACTATGTCCAAATAACTCAAAGAGACAAGCTAGAGACAGGAATAAAATAAGAGGGTCAATTCAATATATAAAAATGGACTTTGCATTTTCAATGAAAACACAAATAGAAATAATGCTGTAAATGAAACAATCAATAAGCCAATTAAAAACCTCAATGGACCAACACCACAATTCTCTTGTATTTTACCTTAGCTCCACGTCTTCTCAACACCTGGAGGTCTGCAAAACCAGGCCGAATGGCTGTATCCTCTATTCCATTCACAGTGTTTCAGCCCTGTCACCTGCCCTTTTTTTTTTTTTTTTTTTAGTTAATAAATTTATTTGTTTGTTGCTTCAGGTTACATCCTTATCATATTGTCCTCTTTTCCAGCTTCCCAGCCCCACCCTCCCATGCTCTACCCCCTGACCCTTCCGTCTTGTTCCTCTGGGGTGGAGTGTCCCTGCCTAACAGTCTCTCACCACAGATCAGGAGTCATATGAGGGCCAAGAGCCCCTTCATTCACCGGGGGCCTACGAGGCAGTACTGCCAGTGAAAGGTGTCTCCTTGCTACTGGGGGAATACTAAAAAAAAGACCAACAAACACACAAACCCACAAAAACAAAGAATATCAACAAAAAAAGAGAGGAAAAAGAGAAGGGAAAAGGAAAAAGAAAAAAGAAAAAAAGGAGAAGGAAAAAGAAAAAGATAAAAAAAAAGTTTATATCCATGTTCCTTTTGGTGTGTTTGTTGTAGTACATATATCCTGTACGATATAGCTAAAATCCTACTATAAGTGAATAGATGCCATGTGCATCCTTCTGAGACTGGGTTAGCTCACTCAGGATGAGCTTCTCTAGATCCATCCATTTGGTTGCAAATTGCATGAAGACTGATGCAGGAATGCATGGAGAGAAAATGGGAACTGTCCAGGCAGTCATTGGTATGTCATTTCTTAGTTTTGGAAGCTGCAGGCCCTGCACTTCCTATATAAGCAGATATATTTATCCCTCTCAGGTCTCTGAGGTGGTTGAAGAATAGACAGCTAGAGTCTCATAGTTAAATTTTGAGTTGTTTAGGAATCAAGAGGGTGTTATAGATCTAAGAACATACTCTTAAAAGTGTGTTGCAAGTTAGTATGAATGTTGAGTCAGATATAGACCTTTAAACTCATGGAGATGGTTAGATAGTAGAATGTTAAAGTCAGGGGCCAAATATGTATAAACTGGACATTGGGAAGGTATACTGGGCCATTTAACTCTCATAAATGTGGCATATTTATATCTGTTGTTTTGTATAATATTTACTGTTATAAGAGAAGGAACCATCTGTTGGACTGAAAGGGGAAACTTCTGGGGGGAAGAGGGTTGAAGGGCGGGATAGGAAGTGGGAATAGGGAGGGGTTTGTGACTGAGATGTAACTTGAAGAAAAAAAAATAAAGTATTTTAAAAAAAGATTACAAACCCCATTTATGATATTTAAAATATACTAGAAATAAAGTGAATAAAATAAAAAAAATTTTTAAAAACCTCAATGGAAAGCCTCACCAGCACAATGGATCCTGTCAAAAAGCAGAGATTTAGGGTTAGAAGACAAAGTAGAGGATCTGTCCCATTCAATGAAAGTCAATCAGAAGGGTTTTTTTTTTTTAAGTGTAAATAGAATATAGGACACTTTGGGAACAACACTGTGCTGACTAGCTTCATGTGAACTTGATACAAGCTAGGATCATCTGAAAGGAGGGATCCTTAATTGAAAATATGCCTCTATAAGATCTGGCTATTAGGCATCATCTCAATTACTTATTGAAATGAGGAAGGTCTAGCCTATTGTGGGTGGGGTTATCTCTTAGCAGGTGGTCTATAGGCATATAAACCAAAGCCACTTTCCTCTCTCACTTGATTTTAATCATGGTGTTTCATCAAAGCTATTGTAATCCTAAGACAAAGACTTAACCTCCAAATTATGTCCATAAAAAAAGAATACCATAGCCAAGAAATGGAGATCACCTGCAGTAAAATCATAGAAGAAAATTTTCCAAACATTGAAAAGGAGATGTCTATCCAGGTACAAAGGCCCACAGAATACCAAACAGAAAAGAAACTCTTCACAAAATATTATAGTTAAAATATTAGAAACACAGAATAAAGAATAGCTGCAAAAGCTACAAAAAAGAAAATCCAAGTCACTTACAAAGGCATTCCTCAATAGAATAACACCAGATTAATCTGTAAAAACTTTAAAAACTTGAGGAGCTTGGCAAGGTGTGTACTCCAGCTCCTGAAAGCAACATCAATCAAATTATATACCCAGAAAAGGTATCTATTAAAACTGAAGAAGAAGCCAGGCAGTGGTGTTGCATGCCTTTAATCCTAGCACTCAGGAGGCAGAGGTAGGCAGATCTCTGTGAATTCAAGGTCAGCCTTAGTCCATAGAGAGCTAGTTCCAGGACAGTACACAGAGAAACCCTGTCTCAAAAAAACAAAACAAAACAAACAAACAAACAAAAAACCATAAAATTGAAGAAGAAATAAAAATAGATTAAGGAATTTATGACTACTAAGCCAGTTCTGTAGACAACATTAAAGGGAATACTTCAATTATTTCATTTAAATATGTAATATTGACAAACCTTTAGCCAAATCAAAAAAGATAAAAGATGAATTTTTTAAAAATTAGAGATAAAAAGAAAAGAGAGACATTACAACAGACCCTGAAGAAACTCTGGAATCATAAGGCCACAGTTTAAAAAACTATTTTCTACAAACCTTGAAAACATTTTAAAAATGGACAAATTTCTAGATATCTATTCTCACAAAAACTAAACCAAGATGGAATAAATAATTTAAATAAACTATAACATACAATAAGACAAAAGCAGTAATAATCTCTCTAACATTTTTAGGGAGAAAAAGTAAGAAATTAAGAAAGAACAAGGTCAGAAGGATTCAGTGCAAATACTGCCAGACCTTCCAGGAAGAACTAATACTAATATTCCTCATTATTCCATAAAATAGAAAATGAAGAAAAAAATCCCAATTTTGTTTTATGGAACTTCTATTACCCTGAAAAAAAAAAAAAAAAAAAAACCAACAAAAAAAAAAAAAAAAAAGAAAAGAAAAGAAAAGAAAGAAAGTTATAGGCCAATATCTCTGATAAAGATAGAGGTTTAAAAAAATTATATAAAATATTTGCAAATCAAATTCAAAAATATATTTGAATGATTATCCAATATTATCAAATCAATTTTGTCTAAGAAATCCAGGGTTAGTTCAACATATATAAGTCAATAAACATAATCTACAACATAAATAGACTTAAAGACAGAAAAGATATGTTTATTTTATAGGACCAGAAAAGATTTTTGACAAAATCCAAAATTCCTTTATGATAAAAGTCCTCCAAAAAAAAAAAAAAAAATCCAGGTGTGGTGGCGCATGCCTTTAATCCCAGCACTCAGGAAGCAGTGGCAGGCAGATTTCTGCGAGTTGAAGGCCACTCTGGTCTACAAAGTGAGTCCAGGACAGCAAGGGCTACCCAGAGAAACTCTGTCTCAAAACACAACAACAACAACAAAAAAGTCCTGGTTGTTTTAAGGATATGGGGGTGCCCTGGCTACTTTTATGTCAACTTGGCATAAGCCTAAAGTCAGAGAAGAGGAAGGAATCTCAATTAAGAAAATACCACTATAAGACTGGGCTGTAGGAAGTCTGTAGAGCGTCTCTTTAATTAGGGGTTGAAGTGGGAGTGCCCAGCCCATTATGGGGCAGTGGTCTCGACTTCTATAGGAAAGTAGGCTTATCAAGTCATGAGGAACAAGCCAGTAAGCAGCATTCGTCCATGGCCTCCGCATCAGCTTGTGCTTCCATATTCCTGCATTGCTTGAGTTGCTGCTCTGACTTCCCTCAATGATGGACTGTTACTTGGAAATGTAAAGGAAGTAAATGTAATTTACAAAGCCCACAGCCAACATCATTCTAAATGAAAAGAAACCCAGAGAATTTCCATTAAAATCAGGAACAAGATAAAGGTATCCACTTTCCACAGCTTATTGAATATAATACTTGAAGTCTTATCTAGAGCAATCAGACAAGTAAAGGAAATTAAAGGAGATTATAAATAGGAAAGGAAGAAAATGGTGAAAATGATATTATTGTATATATAAAGGATCCTAAATACTCCACCAGAAAACTACAGCTGATAAATCCATTCTGCAAAGCAGCAGAACACAAAATTAACACACAGTCTGTAGCCTTCCTATAAACAAATGTCAAACACAACAAGAAAGAAATCAGAAAACCAATACCAAAAAAATAGATAGATAGATAGATAGATAGATAGATAGACAGACAGATAGATAGATAGATAGATAGCATAGAATGATAGAATATCCTGAACTAAATATACCCAAGGAAGTAAAACAGTAAAAGACATTGACAAAAAGAAATTTAAAAAGACACTAGAAGGTGAAAAGTCCTCTCATGCTCATGGTTTGGTAGGATAAATATTGTGAAAATAGGCATTCTACCGAAATCAATCTATACATTCAACTCAGTCATCATCAAAACTCCACACAATTCTCCACAGAAATTGAAATAATCTTAAATTTCATATGGAAACACAAGAAGCCCAGGTTAGCCAAAACAATCCTGAATAATGAAAGAACAGATGCAAATATCAACATTCATGATTTTAAGATATACTACAGAGGGGGATCCAAGATGGCGGCGGCCAGCGCAGACATATTTTGATTTCGGGGTCAACAATCACAAGGCGGCAAGTGTTCCAGGATGCTGTACAAAGGGCACGACCCCTTCTAAATCTCACCCAGCTACACAGGGTGCTTCGACAGGA
This sequence comes from Lophiomys imhausi, assembly GCA_907164525.1. Classification (NCBI taxonomy): domain Eukaryota; kingdom Metazoa; phylum Chordata; class Mammalia; order Rodentia; family Muridae; genus Lophiomys; species Lophiomys imhausi. Next base: position 880,433 of record CAJQZJ010032648.1, on the reverse strand, counting down.
TACCCCTTCCAAATCTCGGACACGCTAGGAAGCCTCTGGACCCGGGAATCGGGATAACCCATCCCCCCCAAAAGGAGAGACCCCCAGTAAGTTCCAACCTAATACCCAGCCAGCAGATTCAGAAAACACACAGAGATAATCCCCACCCTGCTGGGCATCCCAGGTCTCACACACACGATTAGATTATCTAGCGAAAGGTTGCGATCCTTGGAAGTGAGCAGGAGATCCCCTGAAAGTGCCTTCAGACCACAGATCACAGTCTGTGACGTCACTGGCGAGTTTCCAAGCCGCGGGAGGAGCAAGGCTACTGCAGCTGAACTGCAGACTTACCGCTACAGGAACCAACCCTGGGCAAACTACAAGATATTTGAAACGGTCCTATATCAGTCTTATGTACTAGTATAGGCCCTTCTGGCAGGGAATCAGAGCTTACATGTAAACAGCTCCTCCACCACCTGAATTAATTAGGTCCCCACCTGGGAGGCAGGACTGAATGACTCACCTTATAGGGGTGGAGTAAGGCAATTCGAATCCTACACCACACTGCCCCCTTTGGACCCAAGTCCAGAAGACAGCAAATTCCACATGGCCAGAGGCCCCAGACAAAAAAAAAAAAAAAAAAAAAAACAGAGCGAAATGTCTCCAACAAAACAAAGCAACGCTATTCCGTCGAGCCCGAACCACCCCACCACAACTGAAACACATGAAAACGATGATAATTCTACAGTATGGAAAGTGATAAAGTCCCTTCAAGAAGAACTTAAAACTATGAAGGAATTCAAAGAAGCCACAATCTTACAAGTCAAAACAACGAATAACATCATTAAAGAGCTCCAAGCCAAGGTGACCCAGCTTGAACAGGAAAAGGATAAAGCAATGAAAGATCTCCAGACAAAAACAAGCAAACTGGGGAAGGAAATGAACAAAACGAACACTACCATTCAAGACATGAAAATAGAAATGGAAACAATAAAGAAAACACAGTCAGAGTTAAAAGAGGAAATGGAGAATCAAGAGAAGAGAACAGGAACTACGGATGTGAGTATGAAAAATAGAATGCAAGAGATGGAAGACAGGATCTCAGGCATGGAAGAGTCGATGGAAGAAATCAGTACAACAACGAAAGAAAATGAGAAAGCTAAAAAATGTCTCACCCACAACATCCAAGAAATCAAGGACTCAATGAAAAGATGGAAGCTAAGAATTATAGGCATAGATGAAAGAGAAGACGCCCAACTCCATGGTCCAGGAAATATCTTCAACAAAATAGAAGAAAACTTCCCAAACCTAAAGAAAGAAATGCCAGTAAAAATCCAAGAGGCTTACAGAACACCAAACAGTTTAGATCAGAAAAGAAACTCCTCTCGCGACATAATAATAGAAACTCCAAATGTAGAGAACAAAGAAAGGATATTAAAAGCTGTAAGAGAAAAAGGCCAAGTCACATACAATGGCAGACCCATCAGAATCACACCTGACTTCTCCTCAGAAACTCTAAAAGCAAGAAGGGCCTGGACGGATGTCCTACAAGCCCTGAGAGAACATAGATGCCCAGCCAGACTACTATACCCAGCAAAACTCTCTATCAACATAGAAGGAGAAAACAAGATATTCCATGACGAAATCAAATTCAAACAATATCTCCTCACAAACCCAGCCCTACAGAAGATCCTAGAAGGACAATTCCAACCCAGAGAAGATAACTACACCTAAGAAAATAGAGGAAATAGAAACCTCCACAGCAACTAAACAAAAGAGAAACACAAGACAGCCAGCTAAACCAAAATAATGGGAAATAATAACCCCTAGTCACTAAAATCCATCAACATCAATGGACTCAACTCGCCAATAAAAAGACACAGACTTACAGACTGGATCCGTAAATAAGACCCATCTTTTTGCTGTATACAAGAAACACACCTCACTATTGAAGATAAACAGTACCTCAGAGTAAAGGGCTAGGAAAAGGTTTTCCAAGCAAATGGACGCAGGAAACAAGCTGGAGTAGCCACCCTAATATCAAACAAAATAGACTTCCAATTAAAGTTAATAAAAAAAGACAGAGAAGGGCATTACATACTCATTAAAGGAAATATACACCAAGAGGTCATCTCAATATTGAACATCTATGCCCCAAATACAAAGGCACCTACATTTATAAAAGAAACGCTTCTAAAACTTAAATCGCACATTGATCCAAATACTTTAATAGTGGGAGACTTCAACACCCCACTCACAACTATGGACAGATCATCAAGACAGAAGCCAAACAGAGAAATAATGAGTCTAACAGAGATCATGAACCAAATGGACCTAACAGATATCTACAGAACGTTTCACCCAAACATAAAAGAATACACCTTCTTCTCAGCACCTCACGGAACCTTCTCCAAAATCGACCATATAGTTGGACACAAGGATAGCCTCAACAGATACAAGAAAATTGAAATAACCCCTTGTATCTTATCAGACCACCATGGAATAAAGCTGGACTTCAATAGCAAAAGAATCAACAGAAAGTCTACACTCACATGGAAATTAAACAACTCTTTACTAGAGGACCACTGGGTCAGGGAAGAAATAAAGAAGGAAATCACAGACTTCTTAAAATCCAACGACAATGAAGACACAACATACCCTAACCTATGGGACACAATGAAAGCTGTGCTACGAGGAAAGTTCATAGCACTAAGTGCCTTCAAAAAGAAAATTGTGACAGCTCATATTAGCGAATTAACAGCTAAACTGGGTGAATTGGAAAAAAAAGAAGCAAATACTCCAAAGAGGAGCAGAAGGGAGGAGATCATCAAACTTAGGGCTGAAATCAACAACTTAGAAACAAAAAGAACTATACAAAGAATCAATGAAACCAAGAGTTGGTTCTTCGAGAAAATAAAAAAATAGACAGAAACTTAGCCAAATTAATTAAAAGACAGAGGGAGAAAACACAAATCAACAAAATCAGAAATGAAAAGGGAGAAATAACAGACATTGAGGAAATCCAGAGAATATTTGGATCCTACTTTAAAAATCTATACTCCACCAAATTTGAAACTTAAGTGAAATGAACAATTTTCTTGATAGATTCCACCAACTGAAGCTAAATCAAGATCAGATAAACAGATTAAACAGCCCTATAACCCCTAAGGAAATAGAAAGAGTCATTAAAAATCTCCCAACCAAAAAGCCCAGGGCCAGATGGCTTTAGCACGGAATTCTACCAGACCTTCAAAGAGGAGGTAACATCAATACTTTTCAAACTCTTTCACCAAATAGAATCTGAAAGAACATTGCCAAACTCATTGAACGAGGCCACAATCACCCTGATTTCTAAACCACACAAAGACCCAACAAAGAGAGAACTTCAGACCAATCTCCCTCATGAACATAGATGCAAAAATACTTAATAAAATACTAGCAAACTGAATTCAAGAACACATCAAAAGTATCATACACCATGATCAAGTAGGCTTCATCCCAGGGATGCAGGGATGGTTCAACATACAAAAGTCTATCAACGTCATTCACCATATAAACAAGAGGAAAGAAAAAAACCACATGATAATCTCGCTAGATACAGAAAAAGCATTTGACAAAATCCAACACCCCTTCATGCTAAAAGTTCTGGAGAGAACAGGCATACAAGGGCCTTACCTAGAAATAATAAAGGCAATATACAGCATGCCAGTAGCCAACATCAACATAAATGGAGAGAAAGTTGAAGCATTTCCTCTAAACTCAGGGACAAAACAAGGATGTCCACTTTCACCATATCTCTTCAATATAGTACTTGAAGTTCTTGCTAGAGCAATAAGACAACTAAAGGATATCAAGGGGATAAACATCGGAAACGAAGAAGTCAAATTATCCCTATTTGCAGATGATATGACAGTATACATAAGCGACCACAAAAATTTCACCAGAGAACTCTTACAGCTGATAAACACCTTCAGCAAAGTGGCTGGATACAAAATTAATTCAAAAAAATCAGAAGCCCTTCTTTATACAACAAACAAATGGGCTGAGAAAGAAATAACGGAAACAACCCCCTTCACAATAGCTGCAAACAACATAAAATACCTGGGGGTAACTCTAACCAAGCAAGTAAAGGACCTGTACAACAAGAACTTCAAGCCCTTGAAGAAAGAAATGGAAGAGGCCTTTAGAAGATGGAAAGATCTTCAATGCTCATGGATAGGTAGGATCAACATAATAAAAATGGCCATCCTACCAAAAGCAATATATAGATTCAATGCAATTCCTATCAAAATACCAACACAATTTTTTATAGACTTGGAAAGAGCTATTCTCAATTTCATATGGAACAACAAAAAGCCCAGAATAGCTAAATCAATCCTGTAGGATAAAAAAACATCTGGAGGTATTACCATCCCAGATTTCAAGCTGTACTACAGAGAAATAGTTGTAAAAACAGCATGGTATTGGTATGGAAACAGACCAGTAGATCAATGGAATCGAATTGAAGATCCAGAAATAGACCCACACACCACACTTATGGCCACCTAATTTTTGACAAAGAAGCCAACACAGCACAATGGAAGAAGGACAGCATCTTCAACAAATGGTGCTGGTCCAACTGGATGTCCATTAGGAAAAGAATGAAGTTAGACCCATACTTATCACCCTGTACAAAACTTAAGTCCAAGTGGATCAAAGACCTTAACATAAGGCCGGTCACACTAAATCTACTAGAAGATAAAGTGGGAGAAACCCTCGAACTAATTGGCACAGGCGACAACTTCCTGAACAGAACACCAACAGCTCAGGACTTGAGATCAACAATCAATAAATGGGACCTCATGAAACTGAAAAGCTTCTGTAAGGCAAAGGACACTGTCATTCGAACAAAATGGCAGCCTACAGACTGGGAGAAAATCTTCACATCTGACAGAGGGCTAATGTCCAAAATCTACAAAGAACTCAAGAAATTAAATGCCAAGAAACCAAATAATCCAATCAAAAAATGGGGGACAGAGCTAAATAGAGAATTCACAAAGGAGGAATCCCTAATGGCTGAAGAAATGCTCAACATCCTTAATCATCAGAGAAATGCAACTCAAGACGACTCTGAGATTCCATCTCACACCTGTCAGAATGGCTAAGATTAAAATCTCAAATGACAGCACATGCTGGCGAGGGTGTGGAGAAAGGGATAACCTACTCCATTGCTGGTGGGAATGCAGGCTTGAGCAACCACTATGCAGGTCAGTCTGGCAATATCTTAGAAAACTTGGAATAGCTCTGCCTCAGGACCCAGCCATACCACTTCTGGGTATACACCCAAATGCCTCTTCACGGAATCATAAGGAAGTTTCTTCATCTATGTTTATAGCAGCCTTATTTGTAATAGCTAGAAACTGGAAACAACCCAGATGTCCCTCAACCGAACAATGGGTCAAAAAACTGTGGTACATCTATACAATGGAATATTATTCAGCTATCAGGAACAATGAAATTATGCAATTTGCAGCCAAATGGATGGAACTAGAAAAGCTCATCCTGAGTGAACTAACCCAGACTCAGAAGGACACATATGGCATCTATTTACTTATAGTAGGATTTTAGCTATATAGTAGAAGGTATCGATACTACAACTAACACACCAAAGGGAACTTGGACATAGACTTCTTATTTTTAATTCTTTTTCTTTATTTATTTTTGATATATTAGTTATATTTTTTTCTATTTTTTAGTCTTTTTTATCTATTGTATGCTTATTGGTTTGTTTGTTTAGTAGTTCTCTCTCCCAGGCAACGAGACACTTTTCACTGATGGTACTGCTTTGTAGATCCCCAGTGAATGAAGAGGCTCTTGGCCTCATACTACCTCTCAACTGAGATGAGGGACTGTTATATAAGGACACCCCACCCCAGGGAAATGGGATGGAAGCGTTAGGAGGTAAAGAAAAAAAATGAAATGTGATGTTTTGGCCTTTTACTACTAATTTTCCTAAACTGTTTAGGATAATTACGAAATGCAAACTAATGGTTATGCAAGCCGGTCATTCAGTTAGGTACTATGACAGCCTATTATAGTTACTTTCTAAGATAATCCGAAATAAACCAGCAAGAGACAAGCAACATCTGCTTACCCTAATATAAGAGATAGATAGGGCCTCTTCAAAAACCTCAAGAGATCTGCAGAAAATGGCATTCAAAGATGTTTTCGTAACTTTAGATTTTTTTATATCAAGACATATCAACTCCTGACAGCACCCCCTATTCTCCTCCAAGTGGAAGATGAGCCTCAGAGAATCTCCAGTGGGAGATGATTGAATTAGTCGCAAGCCTATCTCTTGGTAGGAAAAGCCCCTTGCCCCAACTTTAGACAGAATGCTGTCCAAAAAGGACAAAACCTGAAAGCAGGTAAGTCGACAGCCTAGCTCTGCCAAGACAGGGTAGGTAAGTCCTTCATAACCCCTGCTCTACAATCAATGTCTGTCAGAGAAACAGGTCCAAATGACTGAATATCAATGCTGTAATGTATGGAGAGAAAATGGGAACTGTCCAGGTAGCCACAGGTATGTCATTTCTTAGTTTGGGAAGCTGCAGGCCCTGTACTTCCCATAAAATCAGATATATTTATCCCTCTCAGGTCTCTGAGGTGGTTGAAGAACAGATAGCTAGAGTCTCATAATTTAATTTTGAGTTGTTTAGGTGTCAAGAGAGTGTTATAGATCTAAGAAGATACTTTTAAAATTGTGTTGCAAGTTAGTATGAATGTTGAGTCAGATATAGACCTTTAAACTCATGGAGATGTTTAGATAGTAGAATGTTAAAGTCAGGTACCAAATACATATGGACTGGTCACTGGGAATGTACGTTAAGCCATATAACCCTCATAACTGTGGCCTAATTACCTCTGTTGTACTCTATTTTATTTGTTATTATAAGAGAAAGAGCCATTTGTTGGACTGAAAGAGGAAACTGTAGGGGGAAATAAGATATACCTTAAACTTAAAAGAAAAAAAAAGGAAAGAGGATGGGGGGTTGAGGGTGAGAGGGTGGGACTGGAGGGGGAATAGGGAGGGGACTGCGATTGAGATGTAACCTGAAAAAATAAAAAATAAAGGAAAAAAAGATATACTACAGACCTATTGTAGTAGAAATAGAACATGGTACTAGCATAAAAACAGACTTACTGATCAATGGAATAGAATTAGGCATAGTATTAATAAAGGTTCTATAGAAAACCAAACTGGTAGCATTAATGAATACATGTATATAAATATATACACCAAAGACCAAAAGCTTCCTTCTTGCACATCTTTTTATGTACACTGCCATCAGGAGATATGGCCCAGATTTAGGATGCATCTTCCTACCTTAAATGATCCAGATTTAGGGCATAGATAGATAGATAGATGATAGATAGATAGATAGATAGATAGATAGATAGATAGATAGATAGAT
>CAJQZJ010032648.1:842874-872990 GCA_907164525.1 Lophiomys imhausi | reverse complement strand
GATAGATAGATAGATAGATAGATAGATAGATAGATAGATAGATAGATAGATATAGATATATATGTGTGTATACGTATACATATGTGTGTATATATGTATATATGTATATTAAAGTGGATTTATGAAAGTGCCTTACAGGCTGTGGACAGACTAATTCAACAATGACTGTCTACAATGGAAAGTCCAAGAATACATGGTTAATTTTCAGTTTACATTGGAATCCTGAAAAACTAGGTATTAATACCAGTGAAAGAATGCCTCAGCAGCAGGAGAGGTGAACTTGTCAGCAACAGTGCTGGGAAACAGGCAAAGACCAAAAGCTTCCTCCTTGCACATCTTTTTATGTACACTGCCATCAGGAGATATGGCCCAGAATTTGGACGCATCTTCCTACCTTAAATGATCCAGATTTAGGGCATGTCTACATACCTCAAATGATTCAAACAAGAAACATCCCTTGTGAGATGCCCAGTTGCTTGGGTTTTAGTTATTTCAGATGTAATCAAGCCAAGATTAACCATCACAAATACCCACCTATAAGCCAATGCTCCTACCCACCTGATTTTTTTTAACAAAGAGACCAACAATACACATTGTAGAAAAGACAGAATCTTCAACAAATGGTGCTGGTCAAGCTGGACAGCTACATGTAGAAGAACTAGATTCTTATCTCTCACTGTGCATAAATCCATCTTCATTGGAGCTTTTTGGACTTGTTGGATACAGAGGAGCCATAGACTCCCAAGTATTATAGGTGATGGACAATGGTCCTGGTTTCCCTCCAGAACTTAACAGTAAGCCCCTATTGTTGAAGACACCACATACTCAAGTCTTAGAACACAGAGAAGTCAAAGTGATTCTTGACTAGTGGATATCTAATGTTGGAAGGTGTTATTCACATTACCTGAGAAGAAACGTAATTATCAATCTTACCTAGCTGTAAACCCTAAGAGTTACAGTCATGACTATGTTAACAAGATGTCCTCACTGGTAAAATGGTGGCATGAACATCATGAAATCAACTAAACACTTTCTGACTAGATTTAAGTCACATTCCATAAAATGAAACCTATACCTAGTAGATGAGAACTTATGAGTAAAATGGTCATAGGCCATAGGGGAGAACCTACTACTAATTATGCTGCTAAATGAGCATGGTATCACACTAGTTCCTAATGACTTTATCATTATAACCAAAGATGAATACATATCTCAACACTCATCAGAGACACATCTATTTGCATTTAGATGGCAATTAACACAGACTCATGACTGGTCAAGTACAGAGAATAGAGACTGTGAAATGTTTAACCCTGAATGAGACATCTATGTCACACCCTCTCTTCTCAAGACTCAGGGGTCATTGTAGAAGAGGAAACAGACAGCATATAAGAGCAATAGGTGGTAGATGACTATGAGAAAAAATGTCTTCTGGACACAGAAGGCCAGCTGCATTTGGGAACTCACAGCAGTTGGCACAGCATGTACAAAAACAGTGAAGGGCCAACAAGATCAAATGCCAGCATGAAGAGAGGAGGTGGACATGAGATCTCACTTCTAACAGAGAGCTGTTGGCAACTGTTAGCTGCTGGAAGAAGAAGAACCCATTCTCATTAAGGATGTGCCCACCCCCTAGTAGATTGACTAAACTCCAGTGAAATGCCATACATCCAAGAGTATATGGGTGGCACAAACTACACTCACCAGGCTTCAGAAAAAAAGAGGAGAGTGGGAATACAAAGTTAAATGAGTTAGTGGAAGCATATTTGGAAAGATTTGGGGAGAGGTATGAAAATGATCAAAACCAATTGTACAAAATTGTCAATGGTCTAATATTTTTAAATTAAATTTTAAAAGAAGAAAAGAAGACACATCTAAAATCTAGGAAGCTTTTAGAAGAATTTAAAAAGACAATTACTCTAATAATTATGCCAGACTGGGTAAAGTAAGGCAATAAATTGGCTAGTTTTACTAAAAGTTCTAGAAAATCATCTAATTCTCTAGAAGGATTCCTAAAAAGGAAGCCATTTTATAACATCAAAATATAAAATGCTAATAAAAATATAGCAGTTTATCAGATTTATTTATTATAAAATCCTGCTGAAAGAAATAAGAATAAACAGTGTTTATAAGCTAAAAAAATATGATCTTGTAGTAATGATGTTTCCCAAAATTTATCTATAGGTTCAACACAATCTTACTGAATAAAATCACAAACAAACTGATTCTAAAATTCATATGGAAATGTAATTGACCTGAAGGATAAAGGCAAGCGTGAAACACTGTAACTTCATTTCAATATAACTTAAAAGCCTACTGCAATGATGGTACTTTAATGTTTGTGTTAAAAATATGAATATTATGGGACCAGAACAGAGAGTTGTAAAAAAATTAAATATGTACAGAAAAGTGCTTTTAGTATGGGATAGATTTGGTGGGAAAGAATAGTCTTTTCAACAAATGGGGCCAGATTGCTCCCTGATAGTCTGTAATTAAAGTTCAGTGCTCTCTCTCAACAAAGGGGTTGAGAGTACTGATATCCACATGTGAAACTGTGTTTCTGCCAGCGGGATCCTGTTAACATGAATGTCAATTCAATGCACCATAAATATGACCTATGTCTCAAGCTATCCATTCCTGTTTGTTGGTTGTCACAAAGTACCAAGTTCTTAAGATGCAATGAAAATTAATTCTCTTAGTTCTGGATGTTAGAAATGGGAAAACAAGGTGCTCACAGAGCTGCTTCTTTGTGAAGAAGGTAGCAGGCAGGTCTACTGCGGGCCTCTCTGCCTGGCTGAGACATAGCCAATTCCTCTCCCACTATCCCAAATCTTTGCATCATTTCTTGCATATGTCATTGTCAAGTTTCTGCTTTTTAGAATAATACCAAGTTGTATTGGTTTAGGGTCATGCTGATGACTTGATGACCTTCATTACATCTATAAAGACACTTTCTCTAAATAATGTTACATTCTGAGGTACGAGGTGGACACCAATAACCCTTTTATGCAGATAAAGCTCAGAACAGGCACAAGAGGCGCAATCTATTTTTTTATGGATAGGACCACCAAAATTAACAACATCAGTTCTTCAAGAGATAGTGTCAAGAAAATAGAAGGAGGATGGAGAGGCAGTGGCTTAGTGGCAAAGTGCAGGCCTGCTGCATGCATGGGCCTGAGTTTGACCCCAGCACTGCAAAAATAAAAAGAGAAAATTTAAAACAATCCACAGACAGATGGTATGAAAAGTATTTCTAAATCACTTGTCTGGTGAAAGATTCATATCTCAAACACTCAACATTCAAGAACAGTTTCTCAAAGGCAGAGGTGCACATGAAGGACAAAGTTATTGGATGACAGAGGAGCACAAATCAAAGCCACAGTCAGATATCCCTGGCTACTGATTACGAAGGCTAAAATAGAAAACTCTGGCCATGGCAAGCACTGACAGTGAGGGAGCGACCATAGCTTACAAGGACATGAAAGGGCATTTGGGGGACAAAGTTCAGCAGGGCTTGTGTGTTTTATTCAGGCTGTTTGCTTGTTCATTTGTCTCCTTGACCCTGCTGGGGATTCAGCCAACACCACTAGGCATGCTAAGGAAATGTTCTCTTATTGAGCTATAACCCCAGGCTAGGAGTTTCTTAAAATGCTAAACAAACGTGCAACTGTTATAGGATCTATCCATCCTACTTTTAGGAGTTTACTTCACAGACGTGAACATTTATATCCACACAAAGGTTTACATATGATTTTTTTAGTTATTTTATTCATTTTATTCATATAGTACCAAAGTGAAAACAACCAAAATGTCTACCAACAGTAAATTAATTAGGATATATAGTCTATGGGACAGAATAGTATTCTATTCTCTAAGAAGAGGACCACTGATTCATGTAACACCACAGATAACTCTTGAAACAGTTACTCAAGCTGAGTAAAGGCACCAAGAAGATGGCACATATTGCATTAATTTATTCGTGTGAAAATCTGTAAAATGCATATAGTCTGTACTGCTAGGAAGCACATAGGTATGTGCCTGGAATGGGTGTATAAGAAAGATGGTTCATTAAAAATGGTCAGTGAAGTTTGGGGATGCTCAGTGGGTAAGAGCAGATGCTGCACAAACATAAGTACCCAGCACCCACAAAAATATAGGCATGACTAGGCACATACCTGTAACCCCAGCACAGGACAGAGACAGGAAGATCATTGGGGTGTACTAGCCATAAGTCTAGCTCCAGGTTCAATGAGAGACCCTGTCTTAAGAGCATACAGCACAGAGTGAAAGAGCTGGACACCCAGTGGCCTACCTTGAGAAGTGAGTATATACACGAATGCATTGGGTGTACACACATATACGCACAAGGGTGTGGGAGGTCAGGAGAAAAGCTTAGAAGGTGATGGATATTTTGAATACATTAATAGTTTTGATGTAGATATATATCAGATCTGATCATATTGCACATCATGTTCAGTGTATTTATATACGCTCCACACACTGATTTAAATTTTGGGCAGGGTAGCTTTGTTTTTGTTGTTTAAGATAAGGTCACGCTGTGTCATCTGAGGTGATCTGGAACTCACTATGTAGACCAGATTGGCCTCAAATTTGTAATTATCCTCCTCCCTATACTTCTTAAGTGCTAGGAGCACATGTGTGAACTTCTGCAGTAAAACTGGTTAAAATATGCATTTCATATGCAGATGGACTATAGTTTCAAATCCTGGCTCTACTTTTTCTACTTTTGTTATGTTAAGCAGGTTATCCTTGAATCTTGGTTTTTTCAACTGTAAATGTAATTCAGACCATTCATTTCATGTTGTATTAATTAATTCAGACTCTGAAAGCTAGACCCAGTAAATTATAGTTATTACTAATAAAACAAATAATAAAACAATTTTTCAACTTCCTGTACATATAATTTGAGTGAAATATACAACTCATATTTTTAGGATCTAGAAAGATGACTATCTTCAGAGTCTGGTAGTACATTCTTATATTACGAGCACCCAGAATGGGGAGGCTAGAGGGTCAAGAGTTCAAAGTCAGCTTCTGCTACATGGTAAATTAGAAGAGACCCAGTCTCTACAAAACAGATATACTTTAGTCTGAAATATTTCCAATAGTGACACATCCCCTCCCCCTCCGAAAAACTCAATGTGCTTTCACAGCTATGCAATCTCAGGAAATCCTGTTCCTTACAAGCTACAAACTTCCACTTTTTTTTTGTCAAAAATTACATTTTCAGATGTGCTGGTTTGAATAAAATGGTCCCCATCAACTTATGTATTTGAATGCTTAGGGGATGTCATGATTGTTGGAGTAGATATGGCCTTGTAGAAGAAAGTGTGTCACTGAGGGTGGACCGTGGGATTCCAGAAGCCCAAGCCAGGATCAGCAGCTCCTTACTCTCTTCCTGCTGCCTGAAGATCTGGATGCAGACCTCTCCATCATGTTCCTTCATACCACCATGCTTTCCTGGTGTGATGATAAGGGACTAAACCTCTGAACCTGTAAGCCAGCCCCAATTACATGTTTTCTTTTATAAGAGTTGCCATGGTCATGGTGTCTCTACACAGTAATAGAACACCAACTAAGACACCAGCTTTGAAAAATATACACATATACATGAACTCTTGCAGTATAAAGGTTATTGTTTTATTTAATTTCTGTGTGTGTGTGTGTGTGTGTGTGTGTGTGTGTGTGTGTGTGTGTGTGTGTTGATGTATGTGTACTACTACATATGTGTAGGAGCCAGAGGACAATTACAGGAGTTGGTGGTCTCCTTCTACCCTGTGAGTCTCAGGGATCAATCTGTGATCACCAGCCTTGGCTGCAGGAGCCCTTGGTCAATGAACCATCTTAGGGGCCCCCTTAAAGTTGTATTTTATATGAAATTTAATTTAAACCCTGACCAAAGAGTAGAAGAAAGTGCTAGTTTCTCTTCCTCCAGTAGATGATGTAGTTGGGCCATACTCTGTGCAGAGAAGAGCCATCCTGGTAGCCCCCTTATAATATGTGGGTAGATGGAAACTATACCGAGGAAGCTTGATAAAACTTTACAATAATTGGCAAAACTCTAAGTCCCACAGTTCCTATATTCTGCTGATATTTTACAAGTGAAATTAAAGAAACTGCCATACAGAAATCATTAAACATCCAGTCAATAAGATGGTAACTTGAAAATACTGAAAAGTCATAGTCAAGAAAACACAAGCTTTCTGGTAAAATCTGATGCAAGGTATCACCCATGCGGAGCAGTTTCTGAAGCGGCACTGTAGGAATTAGAGCACACAAATATGGTTCAATTGCTAGAAAGCACCTTTAAAGCCTGTCGTTTACAGTGATGTCTTTAGAAGTACACTAAACCCTTTTTAATCATGACATTATGAAGTACCCATTTATTCCTATCACATATATTTTGGGAATGGGGATTGTCAGAGTAAACATTATAAATACAAGCTGGTCTAGAACTCATTATTGAGGCTGGTCTCAAACTCACAACCATCCTTCTGCCTCAGTACTCCTGAATGCTGGAATTCCAGGCATTAGGCCCTGCATACAGCTCCTTATCATATATTTCCAAGATTCAATGACAGAGAATCAAAGTATACATATGTGTTTAGAAACCTCAATTGCCATAAATGCTGTTTAAACTCTAGTGTATCCATGTAAGCATTTATAATTTCAGAGTCTAATTACAACGGAAATAACCAAAAACAGACATAAGCAAAATTCTGCATTTTTACTCATTGTATTTTATATGTAGACAAGAATAGAGATAATTTAAATTTCCAAATTCTCAATTCACTTTAATAAAATAGGAATTCTTACGAAGCACAAAGACTTCCAAAAATGCCTAAAAATTTTATAAGTCCTTTTCTCAAAACTGAACATTAACCAAATCCCATTGAACCAAAACACAGAATAGTGGGGATGCTTTAAAAATAAACAAAGAAGCACAGATATCTGTTTTACAAGATAAAAATGTTTAGTGTGAAATTTCAGTTAAGTTTCTGAAAAGCACATGAGAGCCTCAAGTTCTGGAAACTGAACAGCAATGAACTGTACTCAAAACAAGGCCCAGAACAGTTCAGTGTGTGTCAGACTCACTTCACACAAATCTATATTTTACTCTGGGGAAGAAATCCAAACCTTCCAGATGACACACAGATCCTACGGCGGTTGTTAGTTGTTTTTGTTGCAATTGTCAGGAACACGGAAAACACGCCTGCTTTGCCCTGCAAAGCCCTTCAGACCTCAGTCTGTCAAAACTCTTAACAGGCAAGCAGCATGTCTCCTTGTTTCCAGATGCTCATCTCAGAAATGAATGGAAGGAGGAAGAACACAGGAGACCAGGGAGTGTGGTGTGTTCAGACCTAAGTCTCCTTCTCCTTCCTGCAGTTTCTCTGAGTCTAGAGCTACAGTCACCCTTCCCACAAGTCTGTTCTAAGGCTGTCTGGATCCCAAGATTCCCTATCCCCCTGTGACAACCCCATATTCACAGTTGTAAATATTTTCATCCATTATGTTACAAAGAGAATTTCCCACAGATTTTACTGGGTGGAAATGAAATCTCTCAGACTGCAGTTTTCACTAAGACCCAGGGCACTGAGCTTTGACAGCTCATCCCCATCTGGCTGACCCTTCCCTAAACAATTTATACTTAGTGGAGATCCCCCACTTCATGTACAGTCTTTTCACAAAAACTTTTTCTGAGCAGAGAAGAGAGCAAAGATGAATTAAAAGTGTATTTAGTAGATGTGCCATTTTATCATGTCCCTCTGCCATGTTCCAAGACACAGATTTAGATATGGCCCAGGTAAGTGAGCAGCAAACCAGTGCTTCTTCTCCGCTCCTGCTCTTTTCTTGGAGTACATTTTTATACATGGAGACACATTCTTGGCTGAAGCACTGCACACACCAATCATTAGTTACTTGGATGTATAATTGGAGTCAAGCCCATCTAACTGTTCTCAGTTTATATCATGCAGACGGCAGTATCTGTCAACACAACTTGAAAGACTATTTCTTGTAGGTTTGAAGAGCCCTAGATTAAAAGCAAAAATGGGTTCAGTCTGTTGCCATTAAGGCAGACAGTGTTTATATTACTTTGTCTTGAGAAAGAAGGATAGTTTACCTTCCTTTAAAATTTCTGAACATGAATATTCAATATAATTTCTGTAGATGTCCTTCATTTACAAATCTAATGGTCTAAAAGATCTTTTAGTTATTCATACTCCACTTAAACATTAGGTCAAATATCTCAGAGCGCTAATTTGTGTTTACTTCCTTCTATATGAACCTCTGGTCACAGTGTCTGATGCATAGCAAGTACTCAGAGGGGTGGGGTATAAGGAGGGAGAGAAATACAGAAAGGTTGAAGATAGAGTGTGAAGGAGGAATGAAGAAAGGGAAGATGCAAGAACAGATATTTCTGAGAACCAATCATGAATCCTTCTCACAAGAAGCCAGCACTGGAGTAGCAAAGTAGTGCCACACGTGACTCACCATCACATAGAGTAAGAACACATCAAAAATATATTTTCAGTAGCCCAAGTTTGGAAAAATCAGAACACAGCTATGTAATTTCCATCTGGGAAATGACAGAAGTCAGTTAGTAGAGGAGATGATAGTTGAAGTGAGCTTTGTAGGTAGACTTCAGGCAGACAATCTCGAGAGACAGTGTAAGCCCACAGAGAGGTCGTGAATGTGGGAACAAAGTAGCATAAGAGAAAAATGGGATATGGGATGAGGCTTCTATAGGATCTAGACTCAAGTAGAAGCATTAATAACTACCTAGAATGCTACTTGAAGAGGAAAATGAACAAAAACAAAGGAGCAAAGAAACGGATTAGCATAGGCCTGGCCCTTTAAAGGTTAAAGAGGGTCTTGAATACCCCCATCTGCTAACATTGATTATGAAGCAAACCTCTGCCTTTGTAAACAGCCTCACAGACAAATCTTCTTCCTTCAAAAATAGATGCGTTTGAAAAGTAAAATTAATCTAGAATTTTAATCTGTTTCTAAATTTGCATAGCACTTTATTTTAATCCCAAAGATTTGGGACATCAATTTAAAAAATCCTTTTTGTTTTTGTTTTTCTATAACAAAACAAGTAATCTATGTAATTTTGCTTTCTTTGACTTTTTTCTATTTCTGATATTTTTAACACTTAAAAGCAAATAAAACCGGCACTATCCCTTACCTTTCCTGTTTCTAACTTGTTCCATGAACTATTACTCAGTAATAAACGTGAAAGAAAGTAGTAACATGCACCTTTTAATGGAGTTAGCATCAAAGACGGTCCAGCCTACTGGCTAAGCAAAGATCCAAGAAACAGACCCATTACCACAAAGCTGGATCTGGCCAAGATGTCAACTCTGGAACAAGACAGACACAGAGTCCATAGAATAGGCAGAGGAAAGGTGAAAGAAAGCCTTGGCATACAGCTTGCAGCTGGAGCCTCTTATGACCTGTTTTGTTAAAGGTTATACTTGGTATAAAATACCTTAGCTACTGACCTTACAGTCTGTTTTTTCTCTACAACTGTCCATCTTCCTGCACAACAGGATGACTCTTTTCAAGAGTAAGCACAAATGGGTGTCAAGACCTATACTAGAAAAATGTAATCATGTTTTTTCCATACAGGAGCTTATGCACAAATATTCTCAGCAGTCTTATCTGTAATTAACTTTAAACTGAAAACAACCCCAATGTCCTTTAAATAAGTGAGTGATTAAACAAAATAATATGCCAACATCATGGACTATGACTCAGTATTATACAATAAACAAGGAGTCAACACACATAAAAACATAGACTCATGAAGAAATTGTGCAAAATGGTTGAAAAATCTTAGATGATATTTCATATGACTTCATCTATGTAGCATACATAAATTTAAAAAGCAACAGGGAAGAAGTGGTTTTCAGAGATTAAGGATGAGCAGAGAGAATGGTTGTGGCTATAGAGGAATAAACCAAGTGAGTCTTCAGGTGATGCTGTCGTAGAGGTCCTTGACTGTGGAGTGGCTACTCGAGGCTGCACACGTATGGCAAAATTCTCCAGAGTTACACACACTCCAGTGAGTATGTGAATAACCAGAGAAAAATGCATAAGCTCTTTTGTTTTCATCAATGCCAGTTCATTGGCTTTGAAACTGTACTACAGTCATATCAGCTAGAAACTCCTGGGAAGCTAGACAATGCTCAGAACTTCCCCACAATCATCATTTAAAGGTAAAATATCCCAAAATACATCACCAATTAGCTTCATGATCCATGAGGTTTCTCTATCATGAGGTACAGAGTGACCACTTACTATAAAACTGAGTGCCAAATAAGGACCAAATTAAATATTTTCTGAAGGAAAGAGGTAAGGGAAGGAGAAAGGTGTATCATTTAATGTCAGTGAAAACTTGATTTGGGTAATATTTCATAAAATCTTCTTAAGCTTTCAATATACCTTTATATAATGGGGTCTTGAAACTCAATTCTGAAAGGCAATTACGCAAATTAAAGAAATACATATATGTCACATATACTATTATGTACAATTTCTACATATATATGCATATACATACAAAAAGAGGAAAAGGAAGTAGCAGAGAACAATGGAGGGAGAGGGAGGGAAAGTAAGAGGAGCCTGAAACTCAAGAACATTTTTAAAAAAAGAAAAAAGAAAACAAAAGACAAAAATTCCTGCCTTACTTACTTTGTCCTTCATTTCCTTAGCCTTCAGACAGTACTGATTAAGCACTAGCCAGCATTCTTGTCTAGGTACTTCTGCAGCAGGCCTATGCATAATCACAGGGCTCTCAGAATCATGGAGCACAGGTGCACATTAGACAAGGGGCTACAATGCTGTGGGACTCTAGCAATACTCACATGTTGAACATGTAACACCTAAGAAACTCTTGGTCTCCTGGAAACTTCTGTCCTACTTCCCTTAGTGAATATAGTCTCCCATCCAGTCCTGTCTTGTGTATGTTGTTTGGCCTGCATGTGTGTCTCTGTAGCATGTTCATGCAGTGCACACAGAGGTAAGGAGAACACAGTGGATCCCCTGGAACTGGAGTTACAGGTAGTTGTAAGCCTCCATCTGGGTGCTGGGGGTCAAACCCAGGTCCTCTGTAAAAGCAGCAAGTGTTCTTAGTTGTTGAGTCATCTCTCCAGCCCAAATCCAGTCTTTTCTTATTGAATGAACTGACATGACTTGAAGTAAAGAGAACACTGGGAAAATGTTGTCTTCAAATACTGGCCTAATGAAGGACGTTATCAAGGGGCTTAAAATGAGACACCCATGCAGGAAAAGGAGCACCAAGGCAGAAAATGGCCCCAGAACCAGCATCTATCGCCCAGAGTAGAGATGGACAGAGCAGAAATTTGGCAGCAAGGTCATGGTCATCCTCATGTAGGGTGAACCTCTTTTTAGAAGAAGTTTCCAACCTCTAAATATGCCTTTTTATTTCTATGAATTTGTGTGTCAGATATCAAAAAGACAATGGACTATAAGAGAGTAGACACAAGGGTGGCCTGAAACCCAAGGCCAGGGACTACGTAGGGCAGAGAAGTGGAGATGGAAGATAGGGAGACTCAGTAATAACTAATGTGGCAAGGAGTCAGATTTTGGAGCTTGAAGACAACATTGAAACAGATACAGGCCACTCCTTAGGACATAAGGTCAGTGACTGGCTGACTCAAACTGACTTGCCCATGATTACAGCATCTATGTGACAAACAGAATTCCAATCCAATACTCCAAAGTCAAAAGACTTAGCCCCACTCTACTGCTTTGTTCCCAAGTTTACAGTTTCCTTTGGTAATAAGGAAAAGGATCAAGCACCTAACCAGCTGTGCCAATTTCTAGCCAGCCAAACTCTGGCAGCTTCCATTTCTTTGTAATGATTCCCCAGAATCTGCTCTGATAGAGGCCCTTCCCATCTGAAAGATGCCATCAGAACGAAAAACATTATATGTTGAAGAATCCAGGATTCCCCACCACAGAGAACACACACACACACACACACACACACACACACACACACACACACACCTATCTCAGCAAAGTTCAGAAATTGTGCTTAGACAAAACACTGAAGATAAAAAATTATTTTCTTTCAGGTAATTAAATTCTCATTGAGTTTTTTTTTTTTTTTCTAGTTTAGACTAAGCATTGCCACCCTTTGGTTTACCAGACCCAAGCATGTACTATTTTGTTAAATGGAGCAGAACTACCCACCCCTTGCAGTTTTAATGAAATGCTGGTGTCCAAACCAACAATTTATCTTGTCCTCAATAATCACTAGAGAAGGGAACCACACACCCATCTCAGAACATCAAGAATGTCTCAGATTTCCTAGAACTGAATTTTATTGGATCAAATAATTACTCCTGAGCCACTGGTTTGGTTATATTGCAGAAATGTTGACCACTACACACCTTTGAATGGCCAAATCCAAATGCTGACACACTAAATATTGGTGAGGGTCTGGAGCAATAAGAGAACCCATGCTGCACACTAATGGGAAGACAAGGTGACAGCCATTTTGGAAGACCTCTTGGCAGATTTCTTCAAATCTAGATTTATACTTTAACATATGATGAAGCAATTATACATCTTGGTATCCACATGAACTGAAGACACAGATGCACACAAAACCCAAAACACATGTTTGTGGAGAAGCTATATTCATAAAGGACAAAATATGGGATCAAGCAAAATATTCACAGGCCAGTGAGATGATGGTTTGACCAGCAAGGCTTTTGTTGCCAAGTCTGATGCCCTGAGCTCTGTTCTTAGGATCTATGTAGAAGGAGGGAACCAACACCTACTAGTTGTCCTTTGACCTCTCAGTGTATATTATGACATGAGCACACACACACACAAGATAAATACAAATGTAAAGATGTCTTGCAGTAGGTAAGTAATTAAACTATATTCATTCAGACAATATCAAAGAAAAGACCTTTCAAGCCATGCAGCCACAGAGGAATTTAATACATGTTACTGAGTAAAAGAAGCCAATTAGAATGGCAGAACTACAAGACCCCAACTGTACAACATCCTTGAAGAGGCAAAACTAGGGAGCCAGGAAAATCAATTCAGTAATTACCAGAGGTTATGAGGAAGAAAAGACAGAAGACACAAGCAGCAGAGTTTTGGGGCAATGATCCTTGTTTTGGGCATGTACAGAAATAACTTTCTGAGCTTCCCAAGACTGGCCACAAGATTTGGAAAGGGCTTTGTGTCTGACCCTAAAGCAGGCTGTGAGTCCATGAAAACTGCCTTCTACACTACCCGAAGAAAGGTGCAGATATGTATCCTGAGATATGTAGAGGCAAAGGAAGAGAATCTCAAGCAATGGCTTGTTCCTCAGTTCATTGTACCACTCAGCCCATTATACTGCTGTGGCTACATAACTTCTACCCCTTATCAGCCTCAAAGCAGTCATATAAAATCAGTCTGTCAGCTCTTCACTTTCTCCTGTGCTAAATAAAATACATATCAAGTCAATCTGTACATTTTTCTCACGTTAATCTCTCTTTTCAAACAGTAGCCCTAGCCATGACATATATAAAAAAAAAGTATCTTTTCTTCATTATACTGTACACATATAAGATCCTGGTACTATTATAAAATAACACAAAATGAAGAAATAAATCATGTAGTAACCTTGATACATAGCTATAACCATGATTTGAAACCTCTCTTCTTCCTTTAGCTAATTTCATTACAAACCTAGTTAAGAATTTATAATAATCCTGATTTAAATGTATAAGACAAATGTAAGATATGGTAGATGTTGCTAAAGTTGGCTAATGTGGTACCTTTGTCCTTTTCTTTCCCTGTAATTCCTACACTGCCCAACCCACTGGTGTCAGAGTTCACCATGAGATGTATTTTGTACAGATAATTTTGAGTCATGATATACACTAAAACCAAACAAAATCTTAAAAGGTGGCCAAGTAAAAATTTTGCTTAGATTCTCTGCCACAAGAGACATATCCCATGTAGCCTGTGAGTTATTTGATAACACTGTATTTTGCAAATATTGATGGCAATATACAGTAATTCTTTTCCACAGACATATGTGCCTATTCTGTCTGATGAAGATTCAGTCAACAGCCTTCCCCCTGCTGGGAAAAGGTTTGATGTATATCTGCACATTCTTAATCTACAAATTTTCCTATTCTTTGGGCTACTACAACTAGTTAAATAATAAACTATTAATATTTTAAAACATGCAATCTCTTTATATTGGCATGACAGTATAGTTTTACTTTCTTTTGAAATTTATCTTTTTACTTCAATTAAAATACCATTGCATCAGATCCCCCTTTCCTTTTTTTCCTCCAGCCTCTCCCATACCACCATATAACATCTCAAATTGATGGTCTTTTTTTCATACATTCACAAAGAGAGGGAAGAAGAGAGAAATGAATAAGTATACAAATACAAACTGTTGGATTTGTTTAGTGTTGTTTGTTAGTGGGTTCATTCCTGAGAGAGACTAATTTTTCTTTTCTCTACAGTCTAAGGGTGGAATCTAAGGATATTTCTGATATTTACTCCATTCATGTAATTGTTCAGGCCTTGCCTAGCAGTCATATTCTTGAGGTATCCTGGGCATTTCTGGTCATTTGAAATTTTTCATAACATATGCTAGATTGCTTTTCTATAGATTTTATCCCTTTCACAATCCCATCTTTCTCTAAAGGAAAATGAAGGTCTATGGAGATTAACATCATGCTTAAAACTGCACATTGAATAATGATCAGCTTTCATCTAAGCTTTTTGTCTAACAGACACCTTTTCTACAGTCTAAAGAGCAACTACTCTGAGAAAGGAGAGACTGATCCATGTGTAATTCAGATAATATGAAGTCACAAAAACTTAAAGGCCAGTTTCCCTTTCCATCTAGGGGGCACAAAGGGCATATAATATATATATATACACACACACACATTTATATGCATACATATAATGCCCATGACACACATCTTCTTTATGAATGGAACTGGGAATGTACTGCTTTTACTCTCAGCCTGGAATCCTGGGTTCAAAGATAAAGTTGGCATGAACTAGAGCCTTGGTGAAAATATAAAATCATACTGTCAGGACCCAGGAAACAGGCAAGAACACATTTTGATCTTCAGGGGGGACTACAGAAGCATGTGCCTCTTGCACTAGATCCAAGGAATTTGTACAACAAAAAGGAGGAGAATGGGTAGAGTGAGAACCCAATGCCTGTGTAGAGATCTTATGAGAGACACTAGGCAGTAGATGGTCCTGTGGGGCAGAACTCCTGGGTGGAAGAATTCCAATCAGGGAAATAAGTTCTCTGAATCCTACATTTCTGAAGACTGGGTCATTGACCTTCTAACCTTGGGAAACCTTTTTGCTATTTGAGCTTATTATTTTCACCTAAGGATGAACAAGACAATACCCAAGACTTCTAGGCCCAACAGCTACAGGAAAGTCCAAAGAGTAAGACATACTTCCCTGTAAGGTGATCATGCTGGTGTGGGATATAACCCCATTTAGGACAGAAACCTGGAGTACTGTAACAAGTTAGGAAAGCCCATGGGCAGCTGCAAAGAACAGAGCATATCAAGGGTATTTTCAGAGGAACAGGTAGACCTCACACACTAAAAAGAAAACAAAGGCACTTTCCATCACCTGCACATGGTTGAGGCATGCCCAATCAGTGGGAACAAAGCACGTTTTGTTTTATTTTGTTTTGTTTCTGGTTAGAAGATGTATTTCTGTTAAGAATTCCTCCCACCTTGAGAGTTTTCCCTACTCTCTGTCTTTGGTCATTCCCTACTTCTCATAATTTCAAGGCAAGAATCAAGTTCCCAGTGAATCTGTTCTCTACTGGGAGTGGGTAGAAAAGACCACTGACAGGAAACAGCAACTTTTATTTCCAACACAGACATCTAAAATATAAGATGAAATATGGATGGGGACTCCCAGCCATAAAATGATTTAATTACTACTTCATAACTGTAATTTTGCTACTGTTATGAGTTGTAACATAAATATCTGAAATGCAGGGTATGTGATACTTCATAACTGTAATTTTTCTAGCATTATAACTCACAATGTAAATATCTGATATGCAGGGTATCTGATGTATGACCCTCTCAAAGGGGTTGCAACCCACAGGTTGAGAATGCTCTCCTAAAGGAACGGTGATTACTGATTCCTTGATGCAGATAAACTCTAACATTCATGGTCACATACTAGGTGTCCTTAAACAAGCAGACAAGGATCTCTTATCACCTCCACAGAAACTCAAGTGGTTAGGGATAATCTCTACTCAAAGAATAGCCAAGGTCTAGAGTCATCAGCATCACTTATTTCAAATGCAGAAACCCATACCCCAAGCTTAGTGGGTCAGGACCCCCTTTTCAAACCTGAGAACTACTGTTTATAAAAGTCCCAGGAACAATACAGCAGAGAGCTACAGATGAGGGAACAAATTTGTGAACTGCAAAACATAAACTCTGTTACCAAACAGAATTTAGAAGGCAGCTCCTCAAAACACATCTCCTAGTGAGGTCAGCTGGCACTAAAACTTCCTCAGAATGAACAGAGTACTGAAACCCCAGGAAGGGAGAAGTAGGAAGGAATAGCAAACCCATTTGATAGCATCATCAAAGGATTAAATATCAGCTGCCAGAGCTGTCCTAGGATACGTGATTCTCTGTGGTCAATTTACTGCCTTTGTGGCTCACCCACAATGAATGATCTTACAGAAAAGGGAGAAGTGACCCATGAAATATAGTCAATTAAAGCTTAATCTTCCTCACCCTGGAATCCATTCAATAGCTTTAATGAACTTACAGTGTGGAAGGCGGGGTGAAGAATGCATAAGAAATACAACTCAGGCCACCCTGGCACCATGGAAGACCAGTTCCCTTTGTTATTAAGAAAGAAGTGTTCTCCCTCCTGTAAGTACTTTGGAAAAGAAAAATGCAAAAACCTGTTTCCCATTATCATTGTTTCCTGTTATAAAGCTCCAAAGAATGCATAGTATTAAGGGATTATTAGAATGCATGACTTACAATACCACAGTGCACTTTCTTGAGTCCCTGTTTCCACCCTGCAACATTGAAACAGCAGTCCTAGCTGGCTTTCTGATTCTATCATAACACTGACCAAAAACAACTTTGGGGAGAAAGGAGTTTATCCATCTTACATGTCCACATCACAGCCCACCATTGAAGGAAGTCAGGGCAGAAACTCAAGACAGGAACCCGTAGGAGAAATTGAAGGAGGCTATACAGGATGGCTGTTTACTGGCCTCCTCATTGATCTATCTAATACATCCCAAACCTGCCTCCACTGGAGGGTGACATCACTCACAGTGGACTATGCCTTCCTACATCAATCAGCAAGTAAGAAGATTCCCCACTTACCAAACTGATGGAGGCAATTCCTCAGTTGAGGTTCCCTCTTGCCAAATGACTCTAGTTTGTTTAAGGTGACAAAAACTAACCTGCATAATAGGCAGAGACAGAAGCCCTTAACAATCACCTTAAAACCACACCAGGGTAGGCAAGTCCTTCATAATTCCTGCTCTACAATCAATGTCTGTCAGAGAAACAGGGCCAAACGACTGAAGATCGATGCTGTAATGTATGGAGAGAAAATGGGAACTGTCCAGGCAGCCACTGGTATGTCATTTCTTAGTTTTGGAAGCTGCAGGCCCTGCACTTCCTATATAATCAGATATATTTATCCCTCTCAGGTCTCTGAGGTGGTTGAAGAATAGATAGCTAGAGTCTCATACTTAAATTTTGAGTTGTTTAGGAATCAAGAGGGTGTTCTGGATCTAAGAAGATGTTTTTAAAATTGTGATGCAAGTTAGTATGAAAGCTGAATCAGATTAGAACTTTAAACTCATGGAGATGGTTAGACAGTACAATGATAAAGTCAGGGGCCAAATATGTATGGACTGGACATTGGGAATGTATGCTAAGCCATATAACTCTCATAATTGTGGCCTATTTATTTCTGTTGTTTTGTATTGTATTTGTTGTTATAAGAGAAAGAGCCATTTGTTGGACTGAAAGGGGGAACTATTGGGAGGAAAAGATATACCTTAAACTTAAAAAAAAAGGAAATGGATAGGGGGGTTAAGGGAGAAGAGAGTGGGAGAATGGGACCAGAGGGGGGAGTATGGAGGGTATTGTGACTGAGATGTAACTTGAAGAAATAAAAAATAAATTTAAAAGATAAAAATAAAATACAAGCAAGCTGAATACACACATATCAAAAAGATGATCCACAGCAATAAAGTTATTTTAGTCTAGAGATCCAGAAAATGCTCCACATACATAGATCAAAGAATCTAATAAATTGTGTAAATGAACTTAAAGACAAAAATTATATAGCATCTTCTAACTGAATGTCGACATGTAAAAGAAAGAAATCAGACCCATACTTATCACCTTGAACAAAACTTAAGTCCAAGTGGATCAAAGACCTTAACAAGGCCTGACACACTAAATCTATTAGAAGAGAAAGTGGGGAAAGCCCTCAAACTCATTGGCACAGGTGACAACTTCCTGAACAGAACACCAACAGCTCAGGATCTAAGACCAACAATCAGTAAATGGGACCTCATGAAACTGAAAATCTTCTGTAAGGCAAAAGACACTGTCATTCAAACAAAATGGCAACCTACAGATTGGGAAAAGACCTTCACAAACCCCACATCTGACAGAGGGCTAATATCCAAAATTTACAAAGACCTCAAGAAATTAAATGCCAAGAAATCAAATAATCCAATCAAAAAATGGGGAACAGAGCTAAACAGATAATTCACAGAGGAGGAATACCTAATGGCTGAGAGACACTTGAAGAAATGCTCAGCATCCTTAATCATCAGAGAAATGCAACTCAAGATGACTCTGACATTCCATCTCATACCTGTCAGAATGGCTAAGATCAAAAACTCAAATGACAGCACATGCTGGCAAGGTTGAGGAGAAAGGGGAATATTCCTCCATTGCAGGTGGGAGTGCAAACTTGTACAACCACTATGGAAATAAGTCTGGTGATATCTTAGAAGACTTGAAATAGCTCTACCTCAAGACCCAGCCATACCACTTCTGGGTATACATCCAAAAGATTTCTCACCAAACCACAAGGATGTTTCCTCATCTATGTTCATAGCAGCCTTATTTGTAATAGCTAGAAACTGGAAACAACCCAGATGTCCCTCAAACGAGGAATGGATTTAAAAAAACCGGTGGTACATCTACACAATGGAATACTACTCAGCCATCAGAAACAATAAAATCATTCAATTTGCAGCCAAATGGATGGAACTAGAGAAGCTCATCCTGAGTAAGCTAACCCAGGCTCAGAAGGATACACATGGCATCTATTCACTTATAATCAGATGTTGAGGGAAGGTCTAATATCATTGCTTCTGATAGGTTGAATTCACTGCTAAGATCTGGTTACCGCCCCTTCTGAAGCATTCTCTTGATTGGTTAATAAAAGTTGCTTATGGCCAATTAGCTGAGCAGAAAGAATATAGGAAGGCAGGACTTCCTGATATTAGAACAGGAACCCTGGGCACACACAGAGATTCTCTCTCTTTCTGCCAGGAGACACAGAAGGAGACAGATGTCTGGAGAATGCTGGAAGGAAATCACAGGCACATGGTGGTTTGGGATTAGGTGATCTGGGTTAACTTAGAGTAGCTAATTGAGAGTTTGCCCAGCTAAGGGCTAAGTGTTAAAACATTAAAAGGTCTTGGTGTATTTAATTATTGGGGAAAAGACTGAGGCGGCTTAAAGGCCCTCAGTCCAAGCAATCGCGGGCCATTGGACTTCCAAACTCCCGGACTCCCCTAGGGCCCAGGCAAAACTCCTGCCAAGCTGCTGGTAATTCTACTGACCTAATATAGCAACTTGTATTAATTAACAGAGTTACAGGTGGTGTAGGCCACCCTTGTTCCTGGGGCTTTTTCTCCAGAATAAGTTAGGCAACCAGTTAAGGCACATGGGCCAGGCTGCCGCTCCTCTGCCAAGTGCCGGCTACTCCGCCAGCCTAATCTTACAGTTTATATTTACTAATAACAACAATAATTAATTAATTTTCAGATTCAATCAGATTTTAGCCATATAGTACAGAATAACTATGCTACAGCCAATGCACCAAAGGGAACAGCAACATTGAATCTTTTACCTGTCCGTGAGACACTTTGCCCTAGTGGTGCTGCCTTGTAGACTCCTCCAGTGTATGAGGAGTCATTTGGCCTTCATATGACTGCTGAACTGGGGCAAGGGACTAATAAGTAGGGACACTCCACTCTGGAGGAGTGGGTTGGTAGGTATAGAAGGTAGAGAGTGGGAGGGTGGAACTGGGAGGGGTGGAAAGAGAGGGTACTATGTTGGAGATGTAACCTGAAGTAATAAATAAAAAAAATAAATCATATGACATCTCAATAGATTCAGAAAAGACCTTTGATATAATTTATCACACTTTCATGATGAAAGTGCTAGAAAAAAGTAAAGGGAATATACCTCAACATAATACCTAACCATGCAGGTGAAATACCTTTACAATGAAAACTTAAAAATCTCTAAAAAGATGGTGGAAGACCCTAGAAAATAGAAAGATTCCCCCATGCATAAATATTGCTGGAATCAATATTGTGAAAATGACTGTCCTATCAAAAGATAATTATAGATTCAATGCAAAATCCCCACAATATTCATCACAGAAATAGAAAAAACAAATCTTAAAATGCATAGGGAATCACAAAAGACCATGGGTAGCCAAAAGTAATCCTTAGATATTCTTTTAGCTTAAGGAATTACCATTCCACATTTCAAAATACATTATTTCACAGCTACAGTAATAAAGATAGCATAGTACTGGCACAAAAACAGACATAGAGACAAATGGAATAAAATAAAACACCCAAACATAAATGCACATAAGTATAGCCATTTGACAGTTGACAAATATGCCAAGAAAAAAAAACACATGGAGAAAAGATATCCTCTTCAACAAATGGTTCTGGGAAAACTGAATGTCTATATGTAGAAGAATAAAATTAGATCTGTAGCTATCACCTTACACAAGAATTAACTTCATATGGATCAAAGACCTATGTGTAAAACATCAAACACTGAAACTGATTGGAGAAAACACAGGTAGTACTCTACATGATAGAGGAATTAAAACCAACAATTAAGGTTCAAGGAACAGCACAGAAAAGGAGGCAAGCAGATTCTAAGAGCCAGTGGATCAAAATGTCTGCTGATAGTGATTTCTACATATGACAGGGAAGCTATACCCATGAAATCTCAATAATATAGTCACCTAAATAACACCTGCACAGTTACCATACCAACTGACATGGATGGCAGAAATGTCACAAGTTTCCACCAAGATGAAGACCTACAGGTAATTAATGACTACGGGGGGGGGGGGGGGGGGGGGGGAGAGGGAGAGAGAGCGCCAGTCTTCCCCAGGGACAAGTCCCCTAATTGATTTCTAATTGATTTCCATTGCCAAGTGGTCAGACTTAAAAACATATGCACAGCACTAAATGAACTCAGCAGGTTACATTTGCACACAAACCTCATTAATCTTTACAATGTGTGCACTGTGGAGATCCATATTAGCACTTAGGTGGTACAAGAAAGATCCTTCTGTTACAGTCTTCTCCATGAGCTCATCTCCTATACCCAGATAAAGAACAGCCAGTCTTCCAGTTCTCTCAGGACCTTTCACCTTCCCTCCTAATAGTGCATGCCCTTGCTCTAATACGCTCCAGATCCTTGCCTTTACATCAATCCTCCAAAGTTCTCTTCCACTAAATTAGTAATTTCTATTTCTAATAATGTGAGCACCATTCAATGAAATACAATATCCATATGAAATTTTCAAAAAATAAGATAAAATATACAAACATATTAGTAAAGGTACCATATTTATAACTCTCTAAATCTTAAACTATTTCAAAATGATTAAGTTAAAAATATAAAACTAAAAATCAATTACTTATTTCTTCTAAATAAAATTTTTATAACATAGTTTCACATCTGGCTGATGCTCTTATTTATATTAATTTAGATGTTTTTATCTGTAGGATGAAGGGCACATTTTTGCCACAGCAGAAGACAATTTTAGTAGTTGGATCTCTCCTTCCAACCATGAGTCCTGCAGACAGAACTGAGGTTATTGAAAATGTCTCTATCCATTGAGCCACCTCATGGCCCACTAACTGACTTTACTTGTTTATCCTTAAGTCTCAGATGTCCTCTTGAGAAAGCCTTTTCTTGTCCCCCAAGCTAAGCAAAGTTACACGTTTGATATATGCCAAAGAACCTACAGTGTGTGTGGGTATGAGTGTATCTATCTCAGTCCCGCTCTCCCTCTCCCTCTCCCTCCCCCTTCCCCTCCCCCTCTTCTCCCAAAGAATAAGAATGACTTCTTGCTCTTTGCTGACTCTTTAATACCTCTGGGTATGTGGTCACACAGGGTTACGCTCAGCACTATGTAAGTGAAATAAGAGTCTGGAAGTAGAGTCAGGTAAGTCAAACTTTACATCATTAAATAAAAATATTGTATTGATATTTTTGGTAAAACTCATTTAAAAAAATAAATACTGTACTTCAAAATATCTCTTCATCTAACATTTCAGATGCACAGTTAATGTGAAGTATGCTGACTGACTTTCATCGTATAGATCTTAGGTCTATATCTAGGCTAGACCTGTTCAGTTATCCACAGACCCACACATCACCAATCCTGTAAGAGGATGAACACAGAAGAGTATCAATGAAGACATGCCAACTAGGATTTCCAGATCAAGGGATCAGATTTGAGGTCACCATTCTGCAAAGCTGTACTTTGTTTTCTAATCCTTGGGGTATCCATGTGAAGTATAACATAGCAGCTTTCCCCACCTTGGCATATTACTTGCTGGCACTGTTCTAATGATTCTGACAAGTGAGACTCTGAAGGACTGTAAACGCAAAGGAAGTCCCAAAAGAACTAAATTTTGCAAAAAATTTGCAAGATCTTGCTCTGAATTATGATGGAAGATGGTATTCTATGGCCATTAACTGCTGCTGGGGGGTAGTGCAGTGAGTTAAGAGCTAATATTTATTAAGCCTTTACTATGTGCCTAGAATCAGCCACACACTGTACACATATTGTCTTGTTTATTTTATATAGTACACTGGGTACTATGAGCAGCCACTCCACTGAAAATAGTATTACTTAACTATCTGAAGAATTCTGTTAAAGAAGATTGGGCATTGTATTTAAGCTTAAATTTCAGACCTTCAAATTTGCCAAATTGGCATTTGCCAAATTCAGGCAAATCTGAATGCCACTGTGGCAATACCTTGTGTTTGGTCTCTTGGTATAATTATGCTGCTCCAATGCTGTACACAAGACAATGAAACCAGCAAGCCACTGATGCCAAGGATGGGAAATCATCTGTCCCATCAATCTAAAGCCACAAGTATCCTTTGAGCAGGATTCACTCTCCACACAAGAGACTAATGTGACGAAATTTTCTTTTTATTCAAAATAATGATGGTAAATGGGGAGCAATTTAAGCTTCACAATGGCTTCATCAGACCTCATCTTTAAGCTACAAAATCACACTCCAAGAGCACATTTCTGGATGCGGTGAAATCATCAGGGGAGGCAGATGCAAAGCAAACAGGTGAAAGCATGGAGTTAGCAAACCCCGTTGGGCATAAAACAGTTTTAATGGGGGTCTGTGCTCATGAGCCTCCACAGCATCATCTCACTGTTAGCAGCACTGGTATTAAACAGTTTCAGGGATCCTTCATTTCCAAAGAGGAACAGCTTTCCCCTGAAGGAATGAGGCTTCTGTTTACCTATCAGTTGGGCACTTTACCAAAAGGGTTAATTTTCTCCTTCCTTCTCTCACCCTCTTCTTTCTTTATTAGTGCCACACCATAAGTGAGCATCACCAACTCTTGAAGATGGTACTGCTACTAACATGGCATGCTAGTAGTTACTAGCATCCTCATGGCACCTTGACAAAGGTACCACCAATCTGGAATTACTATGGATCCAGCCAAAGAGCAGGACAGGATCTCACAGTAGTCATCATCATTTTTGAATTCTCTTAAGCTCTTTAGTTGCTATGCTGATCCTAGGGAGCCCTTGATAATTATCTGATGATAGACACATCCTGTAGAGTAAGGGGTCGATTATAGAAGTCAATCTACAAGACTTTCATTTGCACTTAAAGAGGCAACAAGACAGCAGGGAGGATCAGTCTAGATCTCAGAGCCAAGAGCAACTTGCAGGATTCCTTTGTTAGCCTTGCTTTCCAAGGGACCCATCTTGCTACTGGATAGGCTCTAATTTCAATGGATAATTTTGTAGCCTGGATATACTAAGGAGGAATCAGCTCAGTATATCTTATGGCTTGCTTTGCAGCTGTTAATACTTGCTAAAAGTGTTCTGATAATTTCCTTTCTAGGATGCGTTCTTTTATTGCCTCCTTGGTGAATTTGCAATGATATCAACTGTTTCTGTTAAGATCTGTAACTTTATGATTTGGGGGAACAAGCTTATGGAACTCAGGATTTCTGAATTTTTTTTTTCAGGATAGAGTATGCTGAATGTACATAAACCAAACCAAAGTATCCCTTTAAATTACTTGAAATCCCCTTTCAGGCATTATAAAAGCAT
The DNA here is from genome assembly GCA_907164525.1 of Lophiomys imhausi. Classification (NCBI taxonomy): domain Eukaryota; kingdom Metazoa; phylum Chordata; class Mammalia; order Rodentia; family Muridae; genus Lophiomys; species Lophiomys imhausi. Next base: position 848,264 of record CAJQZJ010032648.1, on the reverse strand, counting down.
TTAAAATGATTTTTCTTGTGAAATTGTAGTATACTTACTAAATCTTGAAAATATTATATTAAGCTACATATGCTATGGAATATAATCTATCGATGTGATACATTGGGCTAATATTAAGCTAAAATGGAACAATTAATAACAGCTAAAATCCTATGCATTTATTAAGTCATGAAGGTACATATAGTGTTACCTTTATTCATTTAAATTCACCATAGTTTCATAAGGTAAATACGATGATCTGTCTCTCTCTCTCCCCAGTCTCCCTCTCCCCTTTCTCTTTCCCTTTCCCTCTGCCTTCCCTTCCTTTCCCTATTCTGTTTCTTTTTCCAATGTTGTGGTTGTTACGGTTTTGAGACAAGGTCTTGCTATATTGCTCCAGCTGGCCTCTGGCCTCAATTCCCTGGCTCCTACAATTCTCTTTCCTCTGTCTCCCAAGGAAATGGGACAACAAACATGTAACACATTGGAGGAGTGGGATGGGTGGGAGAGGGAAAAGAGGGTGAGAGGGTGGAACTGGAGGGGTGAAAGGAGGGCACTGTGATAGAGATATAGCTTGAAGTAACAAACAAACAAAAAAAAGTACCATCATGTCTAATTATCATTCAATTTTCAAATTACTAAAGTGAAGTTTCATTTTTTCATTAGTGTGTATGTTCAAATGTGTGTGCGTTTGTATGGGTATCCATACAATGTGAGTTTGTATGGGTAGAAGCCAGAGGGTGACATTGGGTGCCTTTTTCAAGTGTTCTCCACCCTACAAATTGAGATAGGATCTACCACTGGAACCTAGAGCTCCATGATTCAGCTATTCTAGCCATCCACTTTGCTCTGGGGATCCTTAGTATTCATCCCCAGAGTTGCTGGGGTTACTGATAGCCACCAAACTACCATTTATTTGGGTACTATGTATCTGTACTCTGCTCCTCATGTTTGCAAGGTAAATGCTTTACTCAATGAGCCATCTCTCCAGTTCCAAAGTAAAGCTTTCATCAAGATTTTCAACCTCAGCACTACTAATATTTTAGATAATTCTTTATTCTTTTCAGCCAAGGTAACAATTCACTAGATGTCAGTAGTCAGCCTCAGAAGGAACAGCTGGAGTGCCTGGCTGCTCTCTGACCTCCACATGTGTGCCACAGTGCAGATGCCAATAATAATAAATAGAGCTTAAAGAAGAGAGAAATGACAACTAGAAATGTTTTTATATATTGTCAAATGTCCTTTGGGGTGACTTTCTCTACTCAGTCAAAAATTTCTGGCTTAGAGAAAGCAAGTTAATTCATAAAGCCTGTGTACATCACAAAAGATAGGTCTAGAAGGTGGGCATCCTGAACCTAGAATGCATGCTTGGACCAGTGAAATACAATGCTGTTTACACTGTGGGGAGTTAAAGGGCATAGTTTCTCATTCAAAAACAGGAAAGTATCAGAGAACATGACTGCAAATGCCTTCCCATGAGGAAATATTCATAGCCAAACAGCAAGGGCCCTGGAAAACTTTCTTTCTACTTTAGGACCCGTGTAATTTGCTCTCCTGCACCCCCCCCCCAACCCTCCCATCTTTTAGTCCTATTCTATGTACTTTGAGTAATTTATTGAGACTGATTTAAAAGTTTAGTAAATGATACTAAGTGCTGCTCTCACAGAGTCAGTGAAGTTCAAACCTACTCATCCCACTGGCTCTCTTGGGTTTCCTGAGACAGAACACAGTGTTGCCCAGGAGCTCCTGAACCTCTGTGGCCTCTCTGAGGGTGGCCTAAGCAGTCAGGACTAACCATCATCCATGTACCAACAATTTCCCATGTTTATGGGAAATTTATACAAGCTATTTCTATTTCATTCTGGGCTCATAATAACCCTAGAAAGAAAATCCATTTGTATATGAGAGAGAAGAAAGGAATTCTTGTAGTTAAAGGAAACCATACATACCCCTGAACATCACATGGGGTTACTGCCAGGACCTGAATTCCAGCTCAAATATCCCAAGCTCCAGCACTCTAATCATTACCCTAAACTTTTACCCCACTAGCTCTTTAGCTGAGCAACAATGCAGATATGCCTTTTCCAAAGCACATCCTCCACTTACTCAACTCTATCCAGCTTGCTTGGATTCTTCATTCTAATTCCCTTTTCCTGGCATCCAAAATTTAAAGGAGCAAATGGTCCAAATTCCACTTGTGGTGAGAATAGGAAAAAAGTCAAGCAATGATCTCATAAATCCTGAAAAGGTGGTAATACATCAGACAGGATAGAAAATGCAGCAAGAATTTCCTTTTCTCTGTTTCTGGTTTTTTTTTTTTTTTTTTTTTTTTTGGTTTTTCGAGACAGGGTTTCTCTGAATATCTCTGGCTGTCCTGGACTCACTTTGTAGACCAGGCTGGCCTCGAACTCACAAAGATCCGCCTGCCTCTGCCTCCCAAGTGCTGGGATTAAAGGCGTGCGCCACCACCGCCCGGCTTGTTTCTGTTTTTTATGAACAAAAAGTTATGGATTTATGAATGACTGATCATGTGGGCTCAAAATCCTTGAAGATGTTAAACAAAAACATTGATGACTTGTAAAAATTAAGAAGAGAGTGCTCTCTTCAGCAGCACACACACACATATTTATTTATTTATATATAATTTATTTATATATATACTAAATATATATATTTATTTAGTATATATATACTAAATTTGGAACAATTCAGAGAATATTAGAATGACCCCTGTGCAAGGATGACATCCAAATTCATGAAGCATTCCATTATTTTTAGACCACAGATGTCAACCTAAACTACTATACCCAGCAAAACTTTTAATTACCATAGATGGAGAAAACAAGATATTCCACGAGAAAACCAAATTTAAACAATACCTATCTACAAACCCAACCCTACAGAAGTTACAAGAAGGAAAACTCCAATCCAAGGAGGATAACTACACCCAGGAAAGCACAGGAAATAAATAAGCCCAAAACCAAAAGAAAGTAAACACAAACACACACACACACACACACACACACACACACACACACACACAAAACCACAACCAACACCAAAATAACGGGAAGTAACAATCATTGGTTACTATTATCTATCAACACCAATTCCCCAATAAAAAGACACAGACTTATAGAATCAATTCAAATATAAGATCCATCATTTTGCTGCATACAAGAAACACATCTCAGCAACAAAGCTAGACATTATCTCAAGGTAAAGAGCTGGAATAAGATTTTCTAAGCAAACAGACACAAGAAGCAAGCAGGAGTACCCATTCTTGTATTCAATAAAATTGATTTTCAACTAAAATTAATCAAAAGAGATGGGGAAGGACATTTCATACTTAGTAAAGGAAAAATCTACCAAGATGGCATCTCAATTCTGAACATTTATGCCCCAAGTGCATGGGCACTCTCATTCATAAAAGAAACATTACTAAAGCTTAAATCCCACATCAATTCCCCACACATTAATAGTGGGAGACTTCAACAATCCACTCTCAGCAGTGGACAGATCATTGAGACAGAAACTAAACAGAGAAATAATGAAACTAAGAGATATCATGAATCAAATAGACCTAACAGATATCTACAGAACATTTCATCCAAACACAAAATATTATAACTTCTTCTCAGTACCTCATGGAAGCTTCTTCAAAATCAACCATATACTTGGTGACAATGCAAGCCTCAACACATGCAAGAAATGTTGAAATAATCCCTTGTATTTTATCAGACCACCATGGAATAAAACTAGATTTCAACAATAACAGAAACCACAGAAAGCCTACAAACTCATGGAAACTGAACAACCCTCTACTCAATGATCTCTGGGTCAGGGAAGAAATTAAAATCTTTTTAGAATTAAATGAAAATGAAGGCACAGCACATCCAAATTTATGGGACACCTTGAAGGCAGTGCTGAGAGGAAAGTTCACAGCACTAAGTTCATAAAGAAATTGGAGAGATCTCATACTAGCAACTTAAAACACACCTGAAAACTCTAGAACAAAAACAAACAAACACACCTAAGAAAAGTAGAGAACAGGAAATAATCAAACTCAGAAATGAAATCAATACAATACAAACCAAGAGAACAATAAAAAGAATCAATGAAATCAAGAGCTGGTTCTTTGAGAAAATCAACAAGGCAGATAAAACCTTAGCCAAACTAACTAAAAGGCACAGAAACAGTATCCAAATTAACAAAATCATATATGAAAAGGGAGACCTAACAACAGACACTGAGGTAATCCAAAGAATCATAAGGTCTTATTTCAAAACCCTATACTCCACAAAATTGGAAAACCTAAATGAAATAGATAATTTTCTTGATAGATTCCACTAATACCCAAACCACACAAAGACTCAACTAGGAAAGATAATTTCAGACCAATCTCCCTCATGAATATTGTTACAAAAATACTCAATAAAATATTGGCAAACCGAATCCAAGAACACATCAAAAATATCATCCACCATGATCACATAGGCTGCATACCAGGAATGCAGGGATGGTTCAACATAAAAAAAATCCATCAATGCAATCCACCATATAAACAAACTGAAAGAAAAAAAAACACATTATCATCTCATTAGATGCTGAAAAAGCCTTTGACAAAATTCAACAAAAATTCATGATAAAAATCTTGGAGAGATCAGGTATACAAGGCCCATACCTAAACATAATAAAGGCAATATACAGCAAACCAATGGCCAACATCAAATTAAATGGAGAGAAAGTTAAAGCAATTCCACTAAAATCAGGGAGAAGACAAGGTTTTCCCCTCTCCCCATATCTCTTCAATATAGTACTTGAAGTTCCAGTTAGATCAATAAGACAACTAAAAAAGATCAAGGGAATACAAATTGGAAAGGAAGAAGTAAAATTATCACTATTGGCAGATGACATAATAGTATATATAAGTGACCCCTAAAACTCCACTAGAGAACTCCTACAGCTGATAAACACCTTCATCAAAGTGGCTGGATACAAAATTAATTCAAAAAAATCAGTTGCCCTCCTTTATCGAAATGGTAAACAGACCAAGAAAGAAATTAGGGAAACAACACCCTTTGCAATAGTCACAAACACTATAAAATACCTTAGTGTAATACTAACCAAGCAAGTGAAAGACCTGTTTGACAAGACCTTGATGTCTCTAAAGAAAGAAATTGCAGAAGATATCAGAAGATGACAAGATCTTTCATGTTCATAGATTGGTAGGATTAACGTAGTAAAAATGGCCCTCTTACCAAAAGCAATCTACAGATTCAATGCAAATCCCATCTAAATCCCAATACAACTCTTTATAGACCTTGAAAGAATCATTCTCAACTTTATGGAAAAATAAAAAACCCAGTGTAACCGAACTTTTAAGTTATTATTTAACACTTATTTATTAC
>CAJQZJ010032648.1:781561-837874 GCA_907164525.1 Lophiomys imhausi | reverse complement strand
AAAATTGTGTTGCAAGTTAGTATGAATGTTGAGTCAGATATAGAACTCTAAACTCATGGAGATGTTTAGATAGTAGAATGTTAAAGTCAGGTACCAAATACATATGGACTGGACATTGGGAATGTACTTTAAGCCATATAACCCTCATAACCGTGGCCTAATTACCTCTTTTGTACTGTACTGTATTTGTTATTATAAGAGAAAGAGCCATTTGTTGGACTGAAAGGGAAACTGTAGGGGGATATAAGATATACCTTAAACTTAAAAGAAAAAAAAAAGGGAAGAGGATGGGGGCTTAAGGGTGGGAGGGTGGGACTGGAGGGGGAATAGGGAGGGGACTGCGATTGAGATGTAACTTGAAATAAAAAATAAAGGAAAAAAAAAAGAACAGACACAAAACATTTCAAATATAAAATGTCCTTTTAAGGAAAGAACAAAGGGAGCCCAGGGTACAACTCAGGAGCACGTAAGAGGCCCTATATTCAACCATGGGTGGAATACCAACTAGGTATGTTTTGTAATCTCAGCACTGTGGAGGTAGGTGCAAGAGTAGCAGAAATCTTCATTTACAGAAAAGGAAAATGGGGCCAGCCTAGGCTACTTGAGGCCCAGTCCTTTAGAAAGGAGAAGAACAACAGTCAGAGGAAGAAGATAGAATCTCAAAGGAACATCCTTCTGACCTTTGAACTTTCTGTAGACTTAACCTGCCTCATTTGAGGAATTATTAAAAATAGCGTCCTAGTCAGGGTTGCCATTGTTGTGATGAAACACCATGGACAAAAGCAACTTGGGGAATGAAGGGTTCATGTGGCTTATGCTTCCACATCACAGCTCATCACTGAAGAACCAAATGATTCTACTGTTTTATATCCCAGACACTGAGATTACAATGGGTCTACATACATGCTTCCTTCGGCAACTTAAACTCTGAACATAAATTGAGAAGCACAGTAATCTTACATCTTTGGAGTCACTGGTACTCTTACAGATGTACTTGGACCTCATTATGCAACCCTAAGAAAATGATTCTGAAACTCACTCTACAAAACATCGCAGAAGAACCAAGCATCACAGAAGAATGGACACATGTTCCAATGTTCAAAAGAATCCTCCTCAAATATGTGAGACACTGCTCTGAACGTGCTCCCAGTGTAGTAGTCAGTGAGAGAAAATAAAGCTTGAAGCATTGAGGTGGAGCATTTCTGAGTTTCCACTTAAAGCTATAGCCCCACAGCAGAGGAACTGAAAGAACAAAGCAGAGGCAATGATCCAAGGGAGGATACACTTTCACATTCTTGCCACACATGCCATCTGTCTTGCTGACCTCACAGGCCACCATGCTGGCCCCTGTGAGGAGCAAATGAGAGTCCGATTGTAGGATTATGCATTGAAATGCAAAACCATTTGCAAGGATGAGTCACTTGTCAACCTCTGCTTATTTATACACAGAATCACTGACTTTAGTTCTGACTCATGATTTTAAAAAATTGTGTGTGTGTGTGTGTGTGTGTGTGTGTGTGTGTGTGTGTGTGTGTGTATGATCCTAGTCTCATCCTTCACAAACTCAAACAACATTTAAGAAATAACTCCAAGGCCAGTAAGATGGCTCAGCCAGCAGTTAAAGGCGCTTGTTGCCAAGCCTGGTGACTTGAGTTCAGTCTCCAGGATCAGAATGGTGGAAGGAGAGAATCAACTGTTACAAGCTGTCCTTTGACTTCCACATGTCCTTTTGGCCCCAGTGTCTTCACTAATTTGTAGGCTCCAAATAGCAGTACTATTATTTTCAAAGACACAATGCATAAGTCCACCAATCTTCTATAAGATATCAAAAGAGTGTCAGTGTTTACTGAAGGATCATATTATACCTGGGAAAGGATATGAGAAGCAGAGTTGAGACATACCTGCTAACACCAGGATACAACCTCTTCGCCTTCCCAACAACAGCAGTTAGCCTTCCCAAAATTGCAAGACACTCACCTCCCCACTCCTCGAATATGACACTCTTATTAGCAGAAAAGGTGGCAGTCAGTAGATGACTCATGGAAGAAGTGGAGTCATGAAGTCAGAAATGGGCAGACCTGCTAAGGGCATCATTTCCTGGATGTAATCACTTACTGAAGTCATCAAATGTGATTACTGAGCTTCATTGAAGTCCAAGAGGAGAAAAAGGCAAGACACTTGGAGGGCATGACTCCTTGATTAGCACTGTAGCAGACAGAGGCCCCTCTTCAGGCAGACACACCCGACTCACTACATCTGTACAGATGTCTGTGTCCAGAGGATCCTTGTGTTCAAAATATTTCTAAGCCATGTGCCACTTTGAGAAAAGATCTAAAAAACTGGTCAAACATACATTTGAAAAGTAACTGAAAACAGGAAGAAACAAGAAAAGATTCTGAACTATCCAACTATCCCTACATATTGAAGCAATGTTGTTTATTGTTTGTGATTTAGTGAGAGAAGTATATGACATCATAAGTCTCCCCGGTCAAAGACTCAACTATTCCAATGCCCTTCAATCTTCAGACCCACCATATTCTATTATAATTATTTGCTTACCTGTCTCATCTACAAAGCTCCCAGACCTGTTCACAAAGTCATTTTTACTTTTCATTGTATTTTCAGTTTTTAGTAAGTTAGCAGAAATACTATTTTTAAATCAGAAGATGTTTATAAAGCACTCTATATGTGACTATCAATCTAATGTTATTGTCCAAAATATAAAGTTAACTAGCTCATTAACTACTAGCTCATTAACTGTTCTGATTTATAAGTCAGATATAGTCAGAAACAGAACTTCTACCTTAAGTATCTAAGTAGAGTTACAATTAATAACAAACAATCAAAACTATTATGCTCAATGTTACAGGCTTTCTAGCAAGGCTAAAAATTCCAAATTTAATTACATCTCAGTCATAGTCTGAACAATCAGTCAGTGTAAACATAAAAATTTTTCATGTAGATTCTGAGGTCACTTGGGTTTTACACATGCTTGTCCTCTTAACATTCTGACCAATCAAAGATTAGATAATATCCCATACCATAAAGAAAAGAAAAGGTATGTGCTGTCCATGTGTATGTACCTATGTTTGTTGGAAACACATCTGACATAGAAATCTTTACCGGGAGATAATACTCATCAGAAAAAAAAAATGAGATTAAAATGGCTTTTTAAAATGTTCTTGTTGAAAACTTCTGAAAATTTTTATTTTCATTAATAATCTGTATCTAAATGTAACTGTTTAAATATGTATCAGCAAAATCAGACATGGATTCAGCTTGTTATATTATCTTGAATAGAAATCCCATTCTTTAAGAGCAGCCTAGGAGTTCCAGATGATTTCTAGGTCTCTGTGATTATCCTCTATATGATCTGGCATGCTGCCTCAAGGATCCAAACTTCTTAGCCTGATGACTTGTGGATGAAGTCATATGGAGAACAACCTGATGAGAAATTTTTCTGGAAGTAGGTGTACTCTACAGGCCTCTCCAGCTGGGCCTAATGGGTGAGGTTCATTCCAACAGCAAAAGGTGTGTGTGTTGGGGGGCGGGGGATCCTTAAATGGAACTGAGTTAAAATTCAGTCCAGTGAGACTTTCTGTAAAGAAAGATCAACCCTTGCTAGCCCATAAGGACACTTCTAACACAACTGGTCTTGGAAGATGAGAGCCTTTCCATTGATGCTAAACTGAAAGCAGGAACATTCCCTTGGTCTAAGATCTGCCTCATACTTTAGGAATTACTTCAAGAATGATCACTCCCTCTGTTGAGCTAGAGAGGGTGATAATTATTTGAAAGAAGGTGTATCGTTTTTCTTTAACATAGCTTTGAACAGTAAATAAATGTGTATGTGAAATGAAACAGTAAGACAATTCTGACAAAAATGATTATTTATGTAGGCTTGGCTATCTTTCCCTTGATGTCCAAATTAAACCTACACAAGAGAAAATGTTTAAACCATGATCACCATTTAGTGTTCTGACACTAAACCACAGTTTTATTTGACTAAAAATGCAGTGAAGATGAGGGGCCTGGTCTGGCAAGACAGCTCAGTGGACAAAGCTGCCTGACAACCCAAGGTCAATCCTCAAGATACACAATAGTGGAAGAAGAAGATGCTATACTAACTGGGCAGAGCCCAAATTAAGCTGAAACAGAGTTCCTCCTATTTAAGGACAGTGCATGGAGCCCAGAAAGAGAAGAGGCCCCTGATGCTAGAGAGCTCCAAGAGTCCTGCTGAAAAAAGAGCTGGCCATTGATGGCCAGCTCTCTCCCTGAAGCAGAAAGAAGCCGGTGAGCAAAGAAAGCCTGAGCAAGACACCAAAAGGCCAAGGACTGGACCCTGTGGCTCAGCTTTTGCCTGGAGGGGTTTGATCTGTCCTATCAGTGGCCTAGGGGAAATTGTGCCTGGCTTTAAGGACTGAGCCAGAGCAGCTGAGTTCCTGATTCAAAAGAAGTAAGTTGGCCTGCAGACGGTTGGGGTCTCCCACAGAGAAGAAAGCATGAAGCCTTATTTAAGGTGAGACTGCAATAACCAACTACCCTGACGAACCTGCATCTGAGAGATCCAGAAAAAGGACTGCTAAGTGTGTTAAAGAATCTACAACAAAGACTGTGTTCCTGACGACTGAGGACCTGCCCCAGAGACTGTATCATTCTAAAGGGTTATGAAAGTAGTTGTTATAACTATCAATAGGTTTAGTGGATAGGTTAAATGGGTTGTAGGAATTTATAGGATTAATAGTTAAGAAATTGTTGGTGTTTGTTATAAGTGAATTTATTAATAAATAAATAAGTGTTAAATAATAATTTAAAAGTTCGGTTACACTATACTCTCACTAATTGTCTTCTGACTGCCGAATGAGCACCATATCATGTGTATCTGAACACATATATGCAAATAAATAAATGAATAATATATAAGGTAAATAAATAACTACATTTAGAATTCAATAAGCCACAATGATTCACTTGTCCCTAACATGGAAAAGAATTCCCAGCTACTTCCACCCCCAAAGGAACCTTGTTGGCAAACACATAAGCAAGCAGAATACCACGTAACTAATGGGACAATACCTTAAATTACCTGGCATTTATCTAATGAAGGTGATCCAGAGCTTCTGTAAAAGTCTCAGGTAAAGTCATTCTGAAAAGGGCTGAAGATTAGCTACAAGGGTTCAAGAAGGTTGCAAATTATTAAGCATCTTTGTGTGCTGGAGACTGAACAATAGGACAGAGCAGAAGTGGCTCTTTGCCAGTGTCTCACCCTGACTCACAACTAAGTGTCAAGCAGATTCCATCACTGCCACTTATGCTACTCAGATCCAGAAACTACATAAGAAGTGTAACTGCCCTGAGACCATCATGCAGCAGGAAGCTACACGGAAACATTTGGAGAATGAAAGCTATGTGGGGAGAAGGGAGGGATGCTGGGCAGGCAAGCACAGAGAGGATCATCACAGCTCAAGCCATGAATAAAGGACCTCTCTTCAATGCAGAACCTCCACATCTAGCAACCTCAGCTGATACAAGTTAGATCACATTCAAAACATCCAGCCATGTCCCACCTGAATTTCCTAACCCATAAAATCATGAATTAAATGAAATGGCTGTTTTAAGCCACTGTGCTGAGAAGACTTGGTTATTTATAATACAACAGTAGAACAATGATCTATTTAATATGAACAATATTGAAAGTAGAAGAGTTCAAACTTATCTTTTTATTAATTCACATTTCAGCATCAATAAAGCTGGTACAAGGCAATCTTTATTTTTTGTAACACAATAAAAAATATAACAGCATTCACATCAGATATGCAAAACTACACTTTCTTTTTTTTAAATACTTTATTTCTTTTTCTTCAAGTTACATCTCAGTCACAAACCCCTCCCTATTCCCCCTTCCTATCCCGCCCTTCCACCCTCTTCCCCCCAGAAGTTTCCCCTTTCAGTCCAACAGATAGTTCCTTCTCTTATAACAGTAAATATTATACAAAACAACAGATATAAATATGCCACATTTATGAGAGTTAAATGGCCCAGTATACCTTCCCAATGTCCAGTTTATACATATTTGGCCCCTGACTTTAACATTCTACTATCTAACCATCTCCATGAGTTTAAAGGTCTATATCTGACTCAACATTCATACTAACTTGCAACACACTTTTAAGAATATCTTCTTAGATCTATAACACCCTCTTGATTCCTAAACACCTCAAAATTTAACTATGAGACTCTAGCTGTCTATTCTTCAACCACCTTAATAGCTACCATAGTAAGTTAACACTGGCAGTTTTGAAGAGCCTTTTCATAAGACTCAGACCCAGCTATCTGCCTCCCTTTAAAATACAATTGAGGTGATGCTGAAATGCCTTATATCCTTGACTAATCCATGCATAAAATGATAATCATATTTTACTACTGAAGACTATAGTACCCTCCAATCTGAATGATTATCTTATATCCTACTCAGTGATTCTCATGCAGTTCTTACCATGAACCCACCCAGCCTAAATAAGACAGAAGTGTGTAGTTGGTTGTCTAAGTTGAGGACATCTCTACAGGCTAGCATCCTTTGGGAAGCCTTCAAATTGTAGCCAGTTTTCTTCGCAATAACTCACATAGTCCAGTTGCATATAAATGTCTTTGGACCACAGACTTTACTTAGAAACCACAGAATACAGGAATTTCTACTAAATCATAGCAATTAGAAAAGGTGATAATAAATGACTATCTAAAAATGTTTTGGTGAATACTATTGGAAAATTTTATTGCACTAATGGTTTTTACTTTGATATAATCTATTTATCTGTAATAATAACTCAAATACGCTAGTTTCTAGGCTGAATTGTAGACTTTAAACACTTGGCAAACAAGAGGCCCATACATGTCTATTTCTTTGAAATATACTTTCCAAATTCAGTAGCATAGGATATGTTCGCACTTGTGTTAATTATATCCCTAATGATTCTCCTTAATGAAAGCCACTAAGACAGGAATAGCTGATGACATTATTTGTACAAAGTGTTTTTATTGTAAATGTGAGCACTCTTGTATTGACTCCATGATACCTCAAGCCTGGCCCTTCCAGAATTAATCCACCATTCCTGGGAAAGGCCTAGGATGATCCCATGACATCAGTAGTATATAAAATAGAGAGCCTATATGTTATGAGAAAAATAATTTCTGTTTCTATTTTAATAAACTCAAAGTTAAACTGCATAGAATACCATGGTATCCTTCTCTCTGGTGCTATTATCAATAGTCTGGGGTGGGGAAAGCAACTTAATTGTTCAGTGTGTAAGAACGGTTAGTAATACTTCATTCAATGTTTGCTAGGAGACAACAATATTTCAGGCATGTGGCAAATGAAAACAAAATACTAAAATCATAATACACTATACATTCATCATTAAATAAGGAAAAAGGAAAAAAAGACAAAGCAGCTAGGAGACACACAGAAGTCAGGAAAGAAGGAATTTAGTTTTAGTCAGAGAAGAAGGAATAACATAAGCCAAGACACAGAAGAAAGTGTCATTGCACGCATTTAGCCCAACCATTGTCACTAGATGCAATATCTATCCAATCTCCTCATTGGTTTCCTGGGTAACTTTGTTAATCCATTTTATTCTGTACCAGTCCAAAAAAAAAAAAAAATTCCCTGACACACACATGGTCATCTATACCCTTAGATAAATCTCAGATAAATACATGAATGAAAAGATCACCAAAGCTCTTCCTAAGAAGCCACGTACCCGCCCACAAGCTGCTACAGTCACTTTCAGAACTACAACTAGAGAGCCATAGAGAAAGTTTAGAGAGGAAGAATGTTGGAAGTGACAAGATATGTTGCTGGAGAAATTGAAGAGGCTGTAAACAATTGTATGTACTGTCATTGTCCGATAGGTTTATAAAAACAAAACACTAAAAAATATGCTAGATGAAACAATCAGGCATGGTAGCTCATATCTGTAATCCCAGCACTCAGAAAGCTGAAACAGGAGGATTGCCATTAGTTTAAGGGCAAAGGCCACTTCAGAGTGAATTCCAGGATCCACTGTAGGATGAAGAATGGGACCTTGTCTCAGCAAAACGAAATGAACCAATGAATGAACTATTATGCATGTGGAGTAAAGGATGTCCTAATTTTCTTGACTATAGTTATTATTTTACCATCCATTAATATATCAAAACATCATAATGGACCGGGAAGTGGTGGCGCACGCCTTTAATCCCAGCACTTGGGAGGCAGAGGCAGGCGGATCTCTGTGAGTTCGAGGCCAGCCTGGTCTACAAAGCGAGTCCAGAACAGCCAAAGATACACAGAGAAACCCTGTCTTGGAAAAAAAAAATCATATTGTACACTTTTAAATGTACATCATAGAAAATGTGAATCAATTCAGCCACGGCGCACATAACATTTCTTACGTTCACTTTATTATTCCATTATTTAGGGTCTACCAACTTTCTCTGTGCATCACTTGTGTTCATGCAAAAATATCCCTGTCCCTTTGTACCAAGAAATACCATCTGCCGAAGGGCACAGAATGGGAGATGCCATCGCATATGCCTCTGAGAGAGAGCTGGGATATGCTCACAGACTTATAAGTCATACTGGAGCCGTGAATGCAAAGCATACCGGCTGGAATGTTGTATCCACATGGGGAGGGCCAGTGTGCACCAAATAGCTTCAGGGTTCTTCACCAAAGTGCCTGCAAAGCACAGCCCAGAGCCAGGCCAGGCTGTTGTACAAGCAATGGGTACCTGGAGAATATGATAGACTTTTCTTCAAATTATCTTTTCTACGGTCAACTCAAAGGGTTGCCATTGCTCCAAAGAACTCTGTTCCTGCACAGCTTTTCCTCAGTGACTCAGGTGGATTAGAATCCAAAGTGCATTTGAAGTGTCTGTGTTCCTCATCCAGGAAGCATCACCTCCCAACTGCCCTCTCATCCCAGTCCCTCATTGGTCAAAGTTCTTGCCAAATCCCTAGACAAATCCACAGGATATACACTCATGAGCTGTCTACCCACTGAGTTACACTACAACATACAATCAATTTCAATTTATAGCTGCAGCATCGATTGGGAGATAAAGCACGCAACTCACTGAGGAGGACCCAGGGACTTTATTACAATTCCAATGTACCACAAGCCAAACATGGAAATTGCTGAATCACAACTCAGCCAACCGTAGCCCAGAAGGTTCCCCTCTCCCAGAAAGATGTGCTTACCTCTGGGACGTTTTCTTATATTTCCTCCTGTAGGAAAAGAAGCATAAACACATATCAGAAAGATCCTTTGGCAGGCAGTGGAAGAAGGGATTACTTTAGCAGGGACAGGTATGTGTGTCAACAATTCTAGGGTTTCCTTCTGTGTTGTGATTTCAGAGTCCAGCTGCTAGTCTGTGCTTGTTGTCATATTTTGGACAGGCAGAAACACAGTAGCCTTCATAGTGAAAGCATTCCAGGAGCTCAATGGATCTGCTCCCATGTGCTTCCTTTCTTTGCTTTGAAGGCGGTGGTGTGCGATCCTGATCAAGGTCAGGCTTTAAGATAACAAGATCCAGGCTCAAGCCTTAGTCTTTACACTTATAAGATCCATGGAGTTGGAACACAGTGAGTAGAAGCTTATAAAAGGTCTTTCATCTCATATACCTAATAGCCAGTGATCATTAGTTATTTGTGTTTTTCCATTTGTTATTATCACCCCGATCATTAAGCAATAAGAGTCCTTCAGTAGGACATGTGTGTGTATGTGTATGTGTATGTATGCTTTAGCACAATAATCATATGTCTACTACTGAACTTCACTCCAAGCACTCTATCGTCCTTTTTAAAATGTAAATATGTTACACTGTTAAACCATGAGATCAGACATAGATTTTCAAAGAAGGATGAAATGAGAAATGAGACAGTGAAAAAGCCTAGAAGCAAAAAATGGTAGAAGGATCATCTACACTTGAGGCCTTTCCTGGGAAACAGAAGAGGCCCAAGTACAGTGTATTTCTGTTACTTCCTTGTCAGTTAGCCTTAGACAAATCTCATGTGCCTTGGGATTTCTGATCCATCAAATACTGATGTGATATCTGCCTTGACTATTCCTAGGTCATAGCAACACTAAAGAGGAAAATGGCCTTGAAAATATGCTGACTCAATATCCCATTGTTATTCATGGCTGTGTGACTTTTGTATTGGCTCCTAAGAACCTCAACAGAGTTTGAGCATAGTTTCAGTTGAGAGAATTAGAGGAAAGAAAAACCTAGGAGAGAAAGATCTGTCTTCTCAAGGCATCTCTGAGTTTTCCTTTCTTGTCCATCTATTTAGACACTTCCCCAGATCAAGGCAAATCCACATAATAATACCGTGGTGTTTGAAAGTCAGCATTTAAAGCACAAGAAAACACTCAAGTCCATGGAGCAACTAAGGAAAGGCTAAAGGCAAATAATTACAATAAGATGGGCACTCTTGGTTTCTGCTTAGAATCCCAACTAATTAATTCAGCAGAGTGTCTCAGGAGATCTGAATAAGGTACCCTGTGCTACTTACTGGCTTTCACAGAACCTGTGCTTTCCAAGAACTGTACAAAGGCACTGCTGGGAAGGGTGAGAAAGTCCAGGGGGAATGGAAAGAAGAGCTTCACTTTCAGCACCTACTCAACCACTTGTGTCTTGTTAATCCCCTATAACTTTCTAAGAGAATTTATTCTAGAAAGAAAATAAGCCATGTATCTAAAATGGTGGCTTTTTCATAATAGCAATTATAAGACATAGTTTAAGGGGTTTAAATCAAATTTAATAACTTCATTCGCTAGGAAGCCTCGAATTCAGCTCTGTTGTAAATCACATTTTAGTGCCCACATAAATGAAAAGGACAGAATAGTCTCATCTAGAAATGAGGGATTTAATTTCCCAGGTGTTGCTCCTGAGTATGAGCAACATGTACTGAGTATTCTAAATATCTGGTTTCCTCTCCCACTGGTTTTGAGCTTCTGAGATTAGAAACCTTGTCACGTGGACCTCTATATCTATCCTGAAGGTTTGCACATCAACTGACACAGGGTCAGCAAATTGCAAATATCCACTAGTTAAGCAAAGGGATTCTTTGCAGCTGTCATTCACATTTGTCCAAATGTAGCTTCTGCAGTTGTTAGACCTAGGGAAGAACCAAGTACTGTCCCATTCCTGATACTCATCAACTCCAGAGAATTATTCTTGGCTGTGAAAAAACAGTAAGGTTTTCTTTTCCTGTCTCATCTATTTGGACATGTCCCCAAATCAAGGTGATTACTATAAAAATAATGCTGTGGTGTTTGAAGGTCAGCATTTATAGCACAAGGAAACTCTCAAGTCCCTGGAAAATACTCAAGGTCCAATACTCTGGTCATCTTGACAGCACAGCTGGTTCCCAGACACTGAGTCCTGCACATACTTCAGGTCTCAGTTGAGGTGCCACCTCCTCACAAGATTTCCCAAGCTGGATAAGCCTCCATCTGTGTTTCATGGTGGTCCATGCTCCTAATATGGTTCCTTAAGACTCCAACTGGCTCTGATGTATTACAATGATGGCAAAAATCCATTCACTGTCTGCCAGCATCCTTCCCTCACCTAAAATGACAGCTATCCACAATATTTTAGTAAAATGAATGCACCTAGCAATAAATAAAAATACTTTCATTTTACTCCTTTCATTTAGTGAGTATTTACTAGGAAAATAAGGACAACTACTTTAGCTACTGTTTCCTACATGTAAAAGAAAAGTAAGGAGGGGTCTGGGGAGCTAGCTCACAGTTGGTGAGTCCCATTTTTCCATTCCATTCCTGAAAATGCAAGTAACTCATTCAGATATCCTACAAACCCTAGAGAGAGCATGAGCTGACTCCATACTTCACTGAGGTGAGGCTCAAAAAAAGTAAGCAATTAGTTAAGTAATTAAGTTACTAAATAACCAGGTTAAATAACTAATTCTAAGATTATAGAGGCTTAAAGAGGTTGATACATAAAACAAAATTCTGAAGCTTTCAAGGAGTATTGAGGAGAATTATCCAAGAGGTTAAAAGGTTCCAGCAGGAAGCTTGGATACTAGCAGAAAACAAGTCCAAAGCAATAAAACACACCAGGTCTTTCCATTCAAATGCAGTAAATTAGCTGGAAAAGAAACTCAGGTTATTCCCGGCCTTTTGTTTCTAAAGAAATTCAGCAAAATTCATTCCTGACCCACTGCTTGTAAGAATGCTATTGTTTTGGGTTTGTTGAGTTTACTTTAAACACATGAGTTGTGAAAACTTGAAACAATACAGCAAACTCTCACAATGCATGCAGCTAGGCTGAGCTGATACAGAAGGGAGAGAAGGGCAGAAGCCCTTTGTTCTGACATCTAGCTAAACTCACAGCACTGTAGGATATGCAGAGCCCAAGAGGCAGCAAGTCATCTTCAGGAGGCCAGGTTGGAAAGAACTCAACTTCATACAAGTCCCAAAGATGTTGTTATGCAAACTCTGTCACCTGGAATGGGCTCCACTGTCCACACCTCCCAACACAAACACGCACACGTGTACACACACACACACACATGCACATTTGACAGAGAGATATACATACCTGAATGCCTGTCTGAGCACACAAGTTAGCTTTGTTTGCATGTTGTTTTGCATTCTTTAAGAGGCATTAAAGGCAATTCTTACAACCACGTCCACTTCTCTATTCTCAAATCCTTTCCTGAACTCGATGTGTTCAACAATTTATAGCATTTCCCAACTACCAGTGTCTTTCTCCTCTTAAAAATCTAGTTAATATGAATAATATTTATTTTGCTGTGTGGCAGAAAGTTCAACATAGCGAGTCTCATTGAGCAAGTGGCACGGAGCTGAGTATCCAGTAAATGCTCACGAAAGGTTCAGCTGCTACAGTAACAGCAGTAATGCTGCAATAAAAACCAAGTTATGATGCAATGTGTTTTCAATTTTTGTTTTGGGGGGATTGTTTAGCAATTAAAAATTTCAAGAAAAAAGTTGAAAATTGCTTTTCTGGAATGGAAAGACTGAATACTTAGTTCTCATTTTAGAATACTAGGCCCACAAAGAAAGCAGGTATTAAACTCAGTCCCTCTTGGAATTAAACGGTTGCCTGGCTTTCCACCATTCACAGCCTGCACACCAGCTCTGGCAGTGTGCTGGTTAACCCAGCAGAGCTACACACCTCCCTGTGATCTCAACGTTAGGCCACTGCTCAGAGGTAGAATAAAAAGAAAACAAAACTAGACATTTCCGGTATCAAAAGATAGTTTTAAAAATCATTAACATTAGCAATAATTCCCTAGACAGGAGCTTAGCATTGTACCTACAGAGCAACCTTAAGTATTCACAGGGAGCTGTCACTCAGTACACAGTTACCATGCACTGCAAGAATGTCTGACTAATAAACGCTTCTTTGCCTACTACACAAACTGAAAGGCCACTGATCACCAAAATCCAGTGTTTAAGTCATATTTCAATGGAACAGTGGTTTGTATTATCAAATGGTATGTGTGTGTGCGCACGCATGCGTGTATGCATGTGTGCATGTGTGTACATAAATGCCAGCATACAAAAGAGCAGAAGTGAGCCCCAAAAGTTCATCTAGAAGGCTTCAGTCCATTTGTATCCATCTGTATGGAAGAGGATCCTGAGACCGGAGCATCATCAAAGTGCAAAGAGCACCACTCTCAATAGTTCTGAAGGTACTGCAGAACTTTTCATGGTGATGGCATATGGCAGGGTCTTCTAGACCCTGAGCTTCATTTTCCCTCTGCTGGCCACAATCAAGGAAGTAGACGATGAGACTAAGCAAGTCTACGAAATCCTTCTGGTCACGGTAAGAATGGACCTTCCCAGGGGCCCAATAGAAACAAATATCCAAACAGCAAGAAACAACAGCTGTGACAAGGAGCAAAGGATGTCTAAAATGACTTTGCTTGCTTGCATTTTGTTAGCTGGGAGTTCCGAAAGCCATAGACACAGCTTCAGTCAAAAATAAGTATCAAGTACTCCAAAGTCAGGCATATGATTCAGGAATGTTTTTCTAATTCCCTGAATAAGTGAGAATGATTAGTCACTGATATTAAGTTATAGAATTCCTGGTAGCAACTTTTACTCTTCTAAAGTGTGCATCTGAGCAGAAGCTGTATGGGTATCTCACTAATGAGGCTTATAAATAAGCTTAACATTACAACAAGCTGAATTTGAAAACTTGAAATGTTCAGGTTTCACTGTAGGTTGACATCAAGACTCTATCCATTTAGGCACAGTAATGTTAGAGGCATGAGAAATTGAATAAAAATACATAGCCACGCACATTCTAGAGGTCAAATTCTGCCTTCTGGGTACCTTGGGTTTTCTGGGAGAGTGACTCCTAATGGAGAGAATCATGTTTTCATCTTTCCCTATGGAGACCACAGCACTGTGGACAAACATATAGAGATCTTACTTCTCAGACCTTGGTTCTCTTAAGAAGACGTGTGTCACAGTTGGAAAATGAACTGAACTAAGATAGAATGACACAAATGGCTGTGAAATCCGCCAAGACCAGTCTGGCTATCTGATACACAGGTTTTGTTTTGCATTGGCATGCCTGGTATAGTCTGAAAAGAAGCGGATATGAGCAGATACTTCTACTGGCTTCTTAAACCATTTGTATGAACACTCTCTGGGGGTTCTGATAATAGAGAGCCTTTGTGTATTTCTCTCTTTCCTCTCAATAATTCATTTCTATAATGTTATTAAAAGCTAAGTTTTTACAACTATATATACTGATTGTCTTCTGGCCTTTCTACATTTTGAAAAACAAAATGATGGTGAAACCACACATGAATTATGTTTTCTCACACTTCCACTAAGTACCTAGAAGTGAGAGGGAAGATAAAAAGAGAATCTCTTCTTTTACTAGTGCAAATGTTGCTTTTTTATTTTTATTACCTTATTTGTGTATTCATGTGTGTGAGGGAAATATATCCATGCAACAGTGCATGTGTAGAGGTCAAAGGAAACCTGGTGAGAATCAGTTCTTTTCTCCTACCACATGAGTCTCAGGGATCAAACATCAAACTCAGGTCATCATAACAGTTAGGGCCTTTTCCTACTGAACCATTTCTCCAGCCCCTACTCAAATATGTCTTGACTGATGAGCTACAAAATGAAATTTCATGTGCCCAAAGACCTAAGGCAGGACAAATGATAAATAGAGAAATGACATAGATTCTCTTAGGCCTAGAGGGGCCCAATTGTTAGTAAAGAGTCTTGATCTCTGTTATTATTTTCTAGGAGATGGTTTTAGAATCCATGCCCTCTAACTTAGCCCACCTGGAAAAAAAATGCTCTATTCAGGACAAATGTCTCGCTCATATATAAAATTCTAACATGATTAGTCAAATTAGATCAAATTCAAATGAAGGAAGCCTTTGCCTTTGTGTCTTGAGCTTGGGGATGGTTGAAGAGATGAATAGAAGGCTTATCTTAAATGGGACTGTAAATGAGACAATCAGTCAGTTCTCTTCTGATCTTAGGAGCAGGTCCTCTAGCTAACACTGGCCAGAGAGTAGAGAATGAATAACCTTTGAGGAGAAGCTAATATATTCAAATTTAAACAGCCACCCAGGAAGCCTACATAACTACCAATTCACACAGTGACTCCAGTATAGCCCTATTGTATCTCCTACTCCTCACACCAGCCGATCTCTTTATTATTTACCCCCAACAGACCCTCATCTGTCTGAAGACAGCTGGACAGACACAAAAATCCAACTCCATTATTCACATCCCCTTCTTTCATGACCCTGGGTCAAAAACTCTTGCTCTTGGATTATAAGGAATCCCCAAATGACAGATCTCCTTATAGAAAGCTGAGATCTTCCCTTGTTTAGGAGCAAGACTTTTCAAACGGAGCAAGCTAAAAACTATAGTTAAAATCCCATTGCTTAAATTTGGGCAGAGAGCTAATGAGTGGCACCAAGGATGAGAATGGAAGGGTTTTAAACTGAGGAAATAGAAAATGAATGTCACACTTGTAGAAATGATAGTTTGGCTTCTCCACAAATGATTCATGTCTCTATCATTCATTTCAACCACTTGCTGTGTAGTATGTGCAGCAGAGTCACAAGGAAAAAATGGAAATATTTCTGTGACCTCTTCCCTGGGTGTCTGTCTCTTGTTTAAATAACTGTCAGTAGGAAAGGCTGAAAAGTCTGCTTAATATTTCTCATGGCACTGCCAAAGTAGAGAGCAATCCACAGGATTAAGACAAAGTCTTACTCTTCACAGATACACCCATAATGAGGGAGGGGTGAGTTTGATTTTATTGAACCATTGGGAGTTTGTGCTTCCAACTTCTACTTTGTTTTTCTCTCAAGTAGTTCTCATCACAATAAAAGCTGTATATTATAACTTTAGTCACAGACTAACTTCCCTAAGACTTTCTTGCCCACCCACTGGTCTGTCTGTTTCCCCACCCTTCGCCACAGTCTTTAATAAAGCCTGCTCTTGGCTCATGTCTACTTCAGAATAAATTCCATTCAGCCTCATAGCTTCTTCGAAGCAGAGGGCCTTGCAACTTCTTCTAAGATGTTTGCAACTCTCTAGACACAATTTTATAAATCTCAAGTGTAAAACTGGCAAACTGAAGTGATTTTCTAAATCATAGGGATCTAGCAGATAGATTTCTTGGACCCATCCAAGTTCTTCTACCAAGTTTAATCAGTAAAGCCCTGGAACCAAAGTTGCCTTTGATTCTGACTTTGCTGTTACCATGCCAAGGGGTCGTTTGAAAGTTCTGTCACTTTTGGAAATGGTTCATTTCATACAGTGCTTTTACAGACAGGTTGAGAGACCTAAACAATTATTATGATAATTAATATCTGGCAAATGATTCTTATATTTCAAACTGAGTACACAAGACCATAGTAATGAAGGCATATCTAGTTCTTCATAGTCAGCAGTCAGGGTCTATAACAACTATCCAGACCTATAAACATTACTGAGTAAAAACTATTTCATGAGCTTAAGCTGAAGGCATTATGGAAGCCTTCAGAGACATCCTATGACAGTCAGAGAGATGGAGTGAGTTGCATGACATCATCCAGACCTTTAGAGACAGATGTAGGGGTATTGCTCATAGACCAATTCTCATTGGTAAAAGTGTTGAATTACTGAACTCAAGATGAATCCATATTTGGTGCAGGAAAGATAGCCAGGTTCAAATATGAAATCATCATTTCTGAGAATACTAAGTACATAGGCAATTGAGAAGAATGGAGTGTTTGACTGATACATACAAGCTGCCTACATTAGCAGAATCCATTCAGAAACTGCATATTAAGCTGCATTAAAATCATAAAGCACTACAGAATAAATTTTAAAAATTCACAATCAACTATTATTTCTTCATATGAATGAACAAAGAAACAAAACAACAACAAAAACAAGTCAGAAAAGTAGAGAACAAAAGTGTTGGGATATTCGTCTAAATTTGAACTCTCTTAAGACACACCTGGAAGTAGTAGCTTTCAAAGATTAGTCTTTTTTTTCCCCATTGGTTTTGATTTTTTTTTTTTTTTTGAGACAGGGTTTCTTTGTATAGCCTTGGCTATCCTGGAACTCACTCTGTAGATCAGGCTGGCCTTGAACTCACAGAGATCTGTCTGCCTCTGCCTCCCGAGTGCTGGGATTAAAGGCATGTGGCACCACGCCTGGCCATTACAGACAGTTTCGAACTGCCATGTGGGTGCTGGGATTTGATCCCAGGTCCTTAGGAAGAACAGCCTTTCTTTCTTAGAAAGAATAGTCTTTCACAGTTGCATTGGCTGAGCATGTCTCCAGAAGGTAGGAGGTATCCTGGTTATTAAAGAGTTTGGGTTGATTGTGATTTGAATAAATTAGATTACCAGGAGTCCAGTGGGTTTATAAACCACCAGGCTCTCCACATTGTGCTGGGCTCTGGATTTCAGGCCTCAGTTGCCTGGGTCATACCTGGTACTTCTCAGAAGTTCCCTGATAAGAGTCTCATCCTTTCACTTCCTATGTCAAATTCTCCCTCTGCCCTTGGAATTCTAGAAAGGACTGTCTTCCTCCAGGATTCTGCTCCCATTCCAAAGCTATGTTTGGATAGGCATTATACCAAACAGTCAATACAAGATTTCAAACAAAACTATGTGGTGTTGTCACTGCCCAGGTTTTCACATTGTTTTGAACAAGAAAATGCCAACGAGAAATTATATACAATCCCTGACTTCCTGTTAAGCTATTGATTTTTAGCATATTCTCTCTTGTGACATCTACAGGAATATTCATTGAGCATCATTCAGATACACAAAGTTTTTCTTCTTACCTTGTTCGGTTGTGCATTATATAACCAATCTAGTTATTTCTTTTAATCTGTAGACACATCACTTCTCAATTCTTCATACTCCCTCTATTGCACCCCCACTGATGACCTTATATTGTCTCACATTCAAGTATATCCAAAAGTGACCTCATCACCTGTGTTCCCAAAGTCCTCAAATCTATCTGTACAGACAAGAGCTTCCTGTGCTAATGCTGGAAGATGACACTGGATCCGACCCTTCTGGTGTGTGGTGTGCTGCAGTCTTCTATGTCTCTGCTGTAGCACCTTGTCTCATGTTTCCTTTTCTCAGAAGTTTCAATTTCTGAGAAACTGGGCTGGAATTCCTTCACACACTCTTCCCTGACACTTTTAATCAACTAATGTCTACTTCTTTGTACCTCAGATTGAATTTCAGTTCTTCTTAGATGTCTTCTCTGAGTCTTGGGCCTGGTTTGGATATTCTTAACCATTTTCATAGTACCCTTTCTTTCTTTGTGACACTCACCGGTGTAAATAGCTATTTCTGGAAACCTTGCAAACATTTCGCTCTACCTTTAGATTAAACACCCACTCAGAGAGAAAGCTTTTGTCTCATTTCCTAGTAGATCTCTGTTTTCAAGCACACTGTCAGGCACACAGTGATGAGGAAATGTTTCCTAAGTGAATGAGTGACTGCTGAGTTCTCTGCAGATAGATGAATGAAAGCCATTGTCTATGATTTTCAATTTCATGTCTTGGTTGAATTACTCTTGAGTTTTTTCATAATTTTACCATGTAGAAAAACTTCACATCGTGCTCATTAAGGTTCGTTAGTGTTGTTTAATAACAGCTGTCAAGAAGACTTTAAATAAAGAACTCTCTCCAATGAAAGCCTGAAGAATGTTAATTCCTTACATAGATTCACTATTCTGTCTCCAAAAATAGTGTTCCATTTGTTGCAGAATTCAACATTTATTACTAATGTCAAATGGTAGGTGGCCACATTCAAAGTAGTCACAGACAACTTTATACGCCTCATGTATCTTAATTCTCAAAAAGTCATTGTGGATGTCTTAGATGCCTTCTCCTTCCATATAGAGAAACCAAAGAAAACATTTTTCTTTATGCGCATACAAAGCAACAAATTATCAAGACAGAAAACTAGAACTGGAATACAGAAACCTCTCTGCTTAGGGCTGCTTCCCAGCTAGCAGAGTCATGTGCAAGTCTTGGTCAAAATAATACGCACACAGCTGCCAAATATTGGTCTATAATTAGCTAATAAGTCAGCACAAACAACTTATGATAAGAAGCAATGATGTGCTATTAAATTGCATTAGTATTCAAGTAAAGAAAATGTACTCTTAAGTCTGAGGCTCTAGCCTCACACTTGCTACTCACCACTTTCTCCTCTGATACACAGAAAGACTTCTTTTCCAAGTCCTTGCTCTATTCGCAAGAGAAAGCCTGCTCTGCACCTGGCTTTGGCATCAATGTCATTCTCCTGGTATATAGCTATCGCCTTCTCTTTTAGTGTTGTTTTTAACATATTGCATATATAAGAACTTTCTGGGACTTGGACAGGGTATCTCAAACCTATATCCACAGCACTTTGAAGGCTGGAACAGAAGGTTCAGGAGTTCAAGGCCAGTTCCAGCTACATATCAAGTTCTAGACCAGCCGAGGTTCTATGAGACCTTGAATCTTTTCGATCCTTTCTAGACATTCTAATCAGACACCTAAGTTTTGTGATAGCAAGGCTTTCCTTCTGATATCCTCAATCCACCTTCCTAAACTGGTGCAGGGGATAGACCCAGTAAAAATGCACCGATCTACCTGACATTTTCAGTTAAATAGGATGCTTGGAGGACCCATTCATATACTGAATGCAGGGTCTGGGAACAATAAACAATACATTTTTAAATAGTTCTAGAACAGCTTCTCTGTTGACAGTCGGACCCAGGGCTCTCTCCCTGGGTCACTTACTTGAGAGGCTTTGACTCAGAGCCAAGACTCTCAGAACCAGAGCTCCAAGCCACAGTTCCCTCCATATATGTATTCCAGGTTGTGTTCCCCAACAGCTACTGGGACATTTCAGAGGCCACCGGTCAACATATCCACACTCAAAGTAAGCATTCTTATCTAAGCGTAACCAAGACATTGACACCGAATTCCCTAACATAACCAAGCCAGAACAGGCTCAGGAGGTCATTTTTCCTTCTCTATCTCTGCTCTGAATCTAAGTTCTGTCAATTCTCATTTCCAACATATACCACACCGCAGACATCCCAGCTGCCCTCCTGACCTCTAGTCTCACCACTAAGGTCTGTCCTATACTTCATCCAGACATACCAACCTGAAATTCAAATCTCACTGTATTACTCAGAAGCTTCAAATGCATCAACACTGCCTTATAACTGAGGAGATAAAATATAAACTCCTTTTAAAACAAACAAAAAGGATTTCTCTAAATGGTATGAAAGTGGCAAGAGCACAACTTATTATATAGTGCAATGTATCCAAGTATTCATTTCTTTAAACTGTAATTATGTTCAATAAAAAGTAATATTTTCAACTCCACATTGCTCCCTACTCAATCCCATCTTCTCCAGCATCATCTCCCACTCCTCTATGTGTCCAATAAGAACTCTATTCTCAAATCCTCTCTATCCCTCACTGTGCCTTGAGCCACAGGAGGATACATCCCACCTTCTGAAGAAAATAATAAGGCTTTAAGAATCAATATGTAGAAGTTAACTATGTTTTCTTCTCCAGTGACCTGGGAGCTTCCTGTCCAGAAGCTACATGTTAATGCTGTCAAGGACATTCAGCAGTGACCAGTCTTTTGAGAATTATCAATGGAAGATAAGCAAAGAGAATTTCACTAGGTTCCACACTACATCTCTTACTGATATATGTACCTTTTCCTGAAGCCTGTGCAAACAATTCAAAGCTCAGGGCAATCTTATTCCAGGCTGAAGTGACAGCTTCTTGTTTGCCCCACATTTTGCAAAAGACTTCCCTGACTCATTGTCAAAAGGTTGACATTAATGAAAGGAGTTTTCCTTGTATTTTTAGAGACCTTCCCAATCTTAAAGATCCTCCCTGGCTTCCAGGGCAGAGGTCACTCTCCCTGCATGCCCCTCTAGTTACATTCATTGCTCTGGGTATTGGTGCCAGTGTCTCCATGACCAGTTAAGGTCAGATAGGAATCATATCCACTTTTGCATACCAGAACATGGCAAGAGGGCTGGCATATAACATACACTTAGCAAATGTTAGCTTGGCAGCTTCACATTACCTAAACACTAATTACACTGTTTAAACATCCAGATGAGTATAAATAAAATGTGCTTAGGCCAATATGCAAATGCAAACACCTAGCTATTTTTGCCAGGGGCTTGCTCCCCTTCTACCAAGTATCTGTGGGGTATCAGTGAAGAATTTTTTTTTTTTTTACGTAACATCAAAACAACATCAGAAAGACAGAGCTTAACTGTTTCATGCAGCTGGGACAGCCAGCAGCATCAGAAAAACAGCTACAACAATAAATCCAGGGGTATCCACCCTACCTTTCCATTCCTGTTCTCCTTGAAAGTTGGCTCATTACTTTCTAGCATAAGAAAATTCTTCTCACTAAGATAACAGGAAATGAATCATGACAGTCCACCAGGAAAGCCCAGAAAGGGACAGTATCAATCTCCCAGGGCTAACACAGAATGTCAGCAAGGGACTCCATGTCCGTGTTTGAGATCCTTGTTTATTGAGACCTACTGATCCTAGGGACATAAGATCATAGGATTTACAACTCATGCTGCAGGAACCCAACACTGTGATTGGATTCAGGGGACAGAGTGGGGAGCAATGCCTGTTACCATAAGAATGGAGTGGAAAATTGTGCTGGAGAGACAAGAGCAATAGTTTCCCTAGTCGTCTAACATAGGAGCCATTTACCTGCCTTTGTATCTATAAGTTACTTTAAACAATGCAAAAAAATACTATATAGGACAATGCATAACCATTAAATGTATTTTATTTCCTCATGGTTGGGCAAGATGAATGAAAGAGAGGCTAAACATTATAATTATGACAGCAAATGCCAAGGAATAAGTGAAATGTGTCCTCTTGCACTCAGTTAAAATGAAATGCAGAACAGGAACACCTTCTCATCATTGTGTGGCAATTTGGCAACAGAAAAACTCTTGGTCAGAACCCAAGGCAGTTGTCATGACTCATTTGCTCAAACTCAAGCAGCCACGAGGTCTCTCATATCATCATGGCATACAGATATCCTACAGTCACCGATAGCAGAGTCATTGCCAACAAGGTGACTTGGAGTGGTGCCTTAAAATTCCATGTTCACTCTCACATGTGCCAACAGCCCTTGGGTGCAAATGAAGTTTATGAAAAAGTGAAAGTGAGGTTAATCTCAGATAAATAGGCAGACACCAATCATCAGACAGACTGGCTTATGGAAGCTCAGGTGTGTAGCATTTGTACCTTCTGGCTTAGAGAACTGTGAACCACTGTGTAAGAGGTACCAGCACTGTAGAAGGAGGATAAGGAACTTATATCACTGTGGAGCACTCTGCATTTGCATGTATCCCTTCACTCTAGGGACAGAGAGTCAATTATAGTAGTGAGTTCCTCCATTGCTATAATCGCAGCTAGGGTGAATGATGTTTAAGACAGTTTCTAATATCCAATGAACTATTTGTGTATTGACAATATTATAATGTTGAACTAAGATTTTTGTCTAATTCTCTCCTTAAGAAACATATAAAATTATTCTAGGTTTCATGAAAGTTTGGATAATTTACCATCTACCAGGACAAACCAGCCAGCAAAATGGACCAAAGGAAAAATCTCCTTTGTAGAATTCTAGATTGAGAGGTAGACAATAAACATATCAAATGAATACACTATTCAGATGGAAACAACGGATAAAAGGAAGTAACAGAGGGGCTGGTGGAGTTGACATGGAGAGTGGATTGTCCTCTGAATTTCCTGCATGGTGAATTCTTTTCAGAGAGACTCAGCAACCTTTTTACTGTGGGTAAAGACCACTTCCTCAGCAATGCAGAGAGGGTGGTGTGAGGGGACAGAACTAGAGAACCTCAGAAAACACAAGCATGGAATTCATCCCTGAATCACAGGTTTGCACATCTTACAGAGTTTTGACCCAAGTTTGCACAATGATGCTAAATAAAACTATTTCCAACTAGCTCAAAAGACAGTATGTTGAAGATTTGGTCAAGTACATATTAACCTTCACTTTGCATATTAAAATGTTCACATCATAGTCTTCCTGCTTTTCATCACCTATTGATTGAATAATTCTATGAATACTGGAGCCACAGCAAAGACAAGATACACAAAATATCTAACCTGGTGGGTCTTGCAACCTAATGAAGGAGATAAAAAATCTCACTCATAAATCAAATAGGGTAGAAAGTATCATGGAGATGAGAGAGCACTAGATAAGCCAGAACTCACATAGTTCTCAGACTCGTAGAACTAAATCTCTGACCACCTGTGGTCACTTATAAAGCTCTGTCAGTAAGAGTGTCATAGTATGAGACACTTTGCCCTAGTGGTGCTGCCTTGTAGGCCCCCAGTGTATGAAGAGGCTCTTGGCCCTCATATGACTGCTGAACTGGGGTGGGGAATTGATATGTAGGGACACTCCACTCCAGAGGAGTGGGATGGAAGGGATAGGAAGGGGGAAGAGGGTAGGAGGGTGGGACTGGAAGAGGTGGAAAGAAGCTACTGTGATAGAGATGTAACCTGAAGTAATAAACACACACACACACACACACACACACACACACACACACACACACATGCAGAGTCTCTCAGGGATTTTCATTGTGTAGGTCATACAGTGTTATCCTGAATTGTAGAATGAGTATATACTTTGGTTGCCAGAGTCTTAGCAACTCTCCTAGAATTGCTTCTTTGTTGAAATAAGCAAATAGATACTTGAAAAATGTTGAAGTAAGTAATTAAATAAGTAAATAAATGTGGTAGAATGAATTGTAGTAGAACCAACATAGTGGTAAAAAATTTACATTATAGTAATAAACACCTTTTAAATTGAAGAGTGGAACTAAAGAGTTCAGAGGGTTGCTAGTGATCAAAAGGGTCTCCTCAGGAAAGGTGAGGAAGAGGAATTAGAAAAGGCACACCACATCAGGTGAAGAACCAATTCACTTCTTGGAAGGCACCCCAAGGTTTGGGCAGAGGCAAAAGACTAGAAAATACAATTGTGCCTCTATGACACATCACATTTCAACACTTTGAGGGAGTGAAAGCTCTTGGTTAGGAAGCTGAGATAGCTACAAGATGGTGTGGTGTAAAGTTCTCACACAAGTTCCCACCTGAGCTACGCTGATCTAGCCAAAAGCTGCCTCTAGCCTCAGTAGCTTCTTGGAATGGTTTTAGTTCATAAAGCATCTAGAAAACCAATATTGGAGATGTGGCCATGAACTCCCATGACAGGAATGACAAGAATACCATCCTAACTCTGCTTTCACTTTGCGCATCTCAGCCTCAGGTTTTGTGGGCACAATAAACATTCTGTGTGTGGCACAGTATGACAAGCCTATCACTCAGGACACTGAACATGAGCTTCTGAGAAGAGATTCCACATAAGCTGTCAAAAGAGCCTGCCAGCCAGGGACCAGCCTTCCAGGTAAGCTTACAGTCTCCACTCATATCAACTATACAAGTCAAAAAGAAAATTCCTTGTCATGGTGTCCTACAAAATCAGTGGCAATGAGCTTGCTTCCACTCTAGGTAGAATTCTTTTTATGAAGTATACCCCTGAAAAGGGACCCTTTAAAAAATGAACATAACTTTATTGTCTTCCCCTAGTAATTCCGAATATCCTGGTAAGATGTGGTCTCTCCTAAGATGAACTCAGATCAGTACCTTCTTGATTTGCTTGCTGTGCTTCTTGAATCTGTATGCATGATTTCAAAAGCAATGAAGGAGACACACGGCAAGGAGCTGTTTGCTCTCACTGTCCCGGTAAGTTCAGAAAACCTGCAGAAGGCTTTAAAAATTTTACTAGATCACTAAAGTCAAATATCTGATACAATAAACATCTCTCTGCTGTGAACAGCATCAATGGAACCTGTGGGTCAGCTGAGGGGCACTCGCTGTGCTCCAGGCTGAAGTGGCCAGCCTCACTCATCCATCCAAGTGTATGAATGTGTAAAAACAGGGAAACCTTCTCTGAAGTCACCTCTGTCCTCAGCAACTAAACCAGAAAGAACACAGTGAAGCAACTGAAGTTCACAGCTCTCTCTGTATTAGCCCAAGTAGAATTCTGGCCCCTGGATTAAGAATAAACACCCTTTTGTGCTGTTCCCATTTGCATCTGATATGCATTTTCTCCAAAACAGCCCACCCTGCCAGGAAGATTCCTAAAAGATATCAGAACCTGTAGTGAGCTAGGGAGAGGGCAGAGAGAATTACCAACAAGAGTGTATGTTGAAGCTGAAGAGTTACTAAATCATTGAATGATCCACCAACATACTAGCACGCACTTAACAAAGAAAAATACTAATTAAAAGTCCCTCACCGAACTTTTCTCCCTGGGCAAATGGACCAGGAACACCTACTTGCTAGTTGTACTACAAGTGTCTACTCTTGGGGGTATGCCCAGCCCCTTCCCGAAGGAAACATGACTTGGAGACAGCAAGGCATCGGGACAGAAAAGCCGCCCTTTCTGCGTAGAAGGCAGGAGCCTAGACTGTAGTTTACAGAGGCAGTTGTGGAACTTTCTACTGCTGAGTTCAGAGAGCATGCAATGACGGGTAAGAAGTGGTGACTGAGGATGTGCGGTAAAATAGGGATGAGAGAGGGAAAGAGGGCAAAGGGAGTCGGTAGGTTTACTTACAGCCCGCGGAGCCGAAGCCAGATTTTCTCGATCTGCTCAGGTTGCAGGTGTTTCAAAGAGTTGCTCTCAAATTCTTCAATCTCCTTGGTTGGAGACTCCATAGCTGCAGGTTCTCAATGGGGGCGAGGTGGAGAGAGTTTGTGTGGTCCCTTCCCAGCCTCCTCTCCTCTCTGGGTCCAGCCTAGCGAGTCTTTCAGTCACTTTGTCACTTCCCCTGCAGAGTCCTACGAGATGGCTCAGAGCCGGCTAGGATCCTAGGGGACTCCGGCCCCAGGTGCACACTGGAGGCTGCCACGGAAACCAGTCATGATGCCCGCTACTGCCAGGCTTAAGGACTGTGCTTTGGTCCGCAAGAAAGCACCTCGTGTCTGTTCAGATTCTTTTTCCCCTTAAACAAAGCCACGGAAGCTACTGGCGGCCCCTGGAGGATTTGGAGGCAAAAGAAGAACTGGGTAGTACGGAGAACAGAGAAAGTGAGGAGCTGGGTGGAGTAGGTTGAACCTGAGCTGCAGGGTGAGCCGCGGGGTGCTCAGACCCCTGCCCGGCTCCACCCTGCGCCCTGCCTGCCCCGCCTTACAGCCCCTCACTTACCAGCAGTCCTGCTGACGAGCAAGAACTGACAAGTGAGAAAAGTCTTCTGTCAGCATGGGGCTAGCACACCTCCCGGGTGCGGAAGGAGGGGACAACACAGTCAGCAGGGAAGGAGCTCCACACCTGCCCCCACAAGCAGCCCTTGGCCACCCAGCCCCATGCCCTGCAATGATGGCTGCCCGGCTGCACTGCATAAAGAACTGGGCTCCGAGCCCCAAACAAGGGAAGTCTGGAGCTTCCCAGCACAAAGCCCTGGTGTTTTCTTACTAATGAGATTGATTCATATTCATATTTATATTCTCACTCTCTCTCCCTTCCTTCCCCTCCTTCCCTCCCTTCCTCCCCCTCCTTTCCTCCCTCAAAAATACAAATATTACAAAAGGGTTTCTTCAAATAATGCCACACGCCTCCTAGGCGTCACTGCTGGGCGCTGGCTAGGCAGCTGTTGACGTTGGCAGTCTGTCAGCTCCACACAGCTGCACCATGCTGCTAGACTTGGTCGTGCACAATGTCAATAACATAATTGCCCAGCAGAATGGGACCAGGTTGGAAAGAGGAAAGTATCTATCTATGGTTAGGGATCAACCTAAAGGGGAGGACAACTTTTCATTGGTCAAGTAAAGCTCCTCTCACGTGACCTTGGCAAAGGAAAGAAATGATGGTATCTGCCTTCTACTTGCTCATCCATTTGGCAATTAGCAATCATTTTCCAGTAACTGGCCATATCCTCTAGCAAAGATAATGAGATGGATCAGGGAAAAAGTCTCCCCTCACCTGTCACAGAGTCAAAAACCATTCCATTAGTCCATCCTTAAAGGTGTTCAGGAAGTGCATCTTCACTGAGTTAAAGCATTGTAACTGGGCAAAGGAAACATTAAAGAGCTGCTATGTTAGTGTTAAGGTCATTTACCTGAATAGCACAACTACTTATCCAAAATCACCCAGCTGATAACAGTGACTTGAGAAATGATATGCCAAAAGGGGAAATACTTTGGCAACTTGTTTGGGGGCTAGGAGACAGAAATGTCGTCCTCGACTATGGGATTTCCATTAGCAGGTGTGTTTTGAGTGGCCTGCTCTCCATATTCAGATATGTAGTAATCATATTAAGCGCGTTGTGCCAAGTACAGGAAAGTTCCTCTGGCTCAAACAGTGCTAATGACTCTCTGTTCACACAACAGTCTGTGGGTGTGGCATTATCACCCCTTTACAACAAGAAAATGGAAACAGCAGGAAGTTATCTGCTAGAAAGAGAACCAAATTAGAAACAACCAGAGTTGGAGATGAGGATCATTATCCCATCCTCACAAATGTGTCCCCATCACAAGACCACATTTTCTGCATGTTTGAAATGACAGATTCAAGCAAAAACATTTCCTATGTCCCTTCCAACTTTACAATCCTTTGAAATCATGTAGAGAGATTTGGAAAGGGGAGGTAGATATTAATGGACTTGATTAGGTCAAAGAAAACCAATTTTAGAAGGTTTTTTTTTTTTTCAAATTTGTGCTCACTACAATCTAGCAAATGAGAGAAAGAATAAGAAAAACTCACTAAAAATCTTCCAAGACAAGATTTTGTGTCAAGTTCGATATTTTTTAAATGACATTTATATTAGAAAGTCAATAAAATACATAAATTTGCCTTATTTTAGGCCAATGATGATTTTTGAAACTATAAGTGTCCTGGAAGATAATTTTATGATTTTCAAAGATTTTTTAACAAATAGAATATTTCAAATAACATCTGTCTTATAAGAGATTCCAATGTCCAATGTAATCCTTCAAACTTCTTATAAGAGATTCCAATGTCCAATGTAATCCTTCAAACTTCAAACCTTGAAGATGGAGTCACTCTTGTCTGTGGGCCAGGAATCCTTAGTTCTCAGGGATTTCATCCACTCTGTCTCTCTTATCTCTCAGCTCCTGACCTGACATACCACTTCACAGAAGTGAAAACCGAAGCCAAAATACCACAGAGGAACTCAGGAATCTTTCTTCCTTGCTCCTAATCAAGTTTTCTCTAATCCACAGTAGGAGATCTGTTTTACGGGACAGGTTCATGTTTTCTGTTGCGCTATTCTTTTCTCTTTAGCTGATGCAGAATGCTGAATAGCAGCAGCAGCAGCACCGTGAATCATACTTTCTAGAGGCATTCTATTCAGAGGGAAGTAAATAAAGAGATGCAGACTGACCCATAAACAAAGGTTTGAAAGCCATAATGCTGCTCACAACTTTATATTAGAGGTTAATTTCTGCTGTGAAGTACTAACTCAGCTTTTTAGTTGGACTCTAGAAAAGTCTCACCTATGCAATATTACTACATGCACTCACCCAGGCATCCATGTACAAATATATATGGAGGTACATCATACACAGACATACCTATATACATGCCGAGAACCAAGGAGTTCAAGCACTCCCCTCATATCCATGCAGTAACCCAGCCTACGTACTAGCAGACATTTGTCCTAACAGCATGAAGTACCAAAAAATAATAGAAGGCTACCAAAGTTCTTTGTTCCAGAGTTCAAAGAGAAGTTCTATGAATGCTTGTCGGGTGAGAAGCCAAGCTTTTGTAGGTATATGGAATATCCTTCCAGATCCCTTTCCTTTCTAAGATTTGGTAATCATGAACACAGCGTCTATCAGCTGTTGAGAACTATCACGTGCCAAGCAACTCACTAGGTATATCACAGGTTGGTTCATATGCTCATTAAAACACACTGCTACATAAAATTAAAGCTACACTGAGATTCCATATCATCATTGACAGAATAGCAGTCATTAAGAAAATAAATAAAGGCCAAGGATAGCAAGGAAGAAGAGAAAAAAGAACAGTCACTAGGGAAATCAGCATGGAGGTCCCTCCAAAAGAACTACTACATGATTCTACTGCCTCAAGTCAGTGCATCACATAGATATTTGGACATCTTTTTTAGTTCAGCACTATCCAAAAGAGCTAAGTTTAGGACCAACCTAGGTATCCATAAGCAGAAGAACAGATGAAGAAAATATGAGATGTACACGATAGAATGTCATCTTCAGGGAAAAAAAAATGGATGTAGTGACTGGAGATTATCATAACAAATGAATTAAGTCAGACTCACAAAAACAAATGGCATGCTGTATCTCATTTGTGAATGGCAGATTTCACATAGAAACAAGTTTTGTATGTCCATATAAAATGAAAACAAGAACAAAGCTGTCTAGCAGACTGAAGTGGAGTACTAAGAGGGCCAGTGATGGTAGGGGGTGAGGAGAAGCACCGACAACTGAAATGTGAAACCTGGCCATCTACGGAACAGTGTGTGCAATGATTACATGTCAGTAAAATACTTCTGCATGGCTTCATTGTGCCCATGGACACCAAGGAGGTGCCAAAGCTTTCAGAAATATTTCAGCCAAGAATTTGAAGACCCAGATCAGAAAGCAAAGCTCATGCTCTGTTCTCTATGTCAGTTAAGCTCCCTGTGGATATAGGAAGAGACTAGTAGAAAGATGAATGCGGAAGAACACAGGCCTGCTGCCCCAGCACAGGTGAGAGGCCTTCGTAACATTGTGGAGAGGATAGAGAGCTACACTATGCAGGTGACATTTGAACTGAACCTTGAAGGTGAATGAATAAAAGCTGTTTTCATGCAAGGTCAGCAAATGAGGTGGGTATAACTATCCATGTAACCATGACTTAGCATAAAATACTAGAAAGGTCTGTCAGCCCCTTTCAGCATGGAAGCTTAAAATTTTTCTTGAGGACTCGAGAAACCAAGGGTAGTTCTCAGAAAAAGCATCATGTCACATGTGGAGGGTGCCTGCTAGCCACAAAGTGCCTCACACATCCTGAACTGAGCTCAGTTCTCTAAGAACTTCCACAGGGTATACAACAGCCTCCAAGCAAATGATAGCCCGAGCTCCCATAAAGGGATTCCAGCTACGAGATAGAAACAAGATCCTCAGCTAATGATCATCCCTGAAAATATACATACAAGTAGCATTATGCAGACTGAGCAGCCTATAGTTAAGAATATAAATGTATATACATATATGTCTGCAACAGAAATTAATGAAGAAAGAGGCCATGAACTTTAAAAAGTCCAAGTAGGGGTATATGGCAGGGTTTTTCAGAAAGAAAAGGAAGAAGGGCAAAATGATGTAATTAACCTAAAATCTCACAAATAAAAGAAAAATATAATGAATTTTAAAATGTCAAAAAGGAAGGAAAAAAGAGTGAGACAAAGAGTTTCAGACCCAATCAGAAAGCACGGAGCACGACCTCCCATGAGCAAGGACTGCCGGCTTAAGATTGTGCCTGCTTGCTTAGACCTCCTGAAGTCAGTGTTCTTGACTCATTTTCTCAGTTTGCCAGTGACTTCACCATGAGTGTTGAGGAGGAAATTCTGAAGATATTTGGCATGTTAGAAGTGACAACAGGCATAGCAGCAGCCCTCCATTCTACCCACACCAGATGTGAGCCTCTTTCCAGAGGTTCTTCTGTCCAGTAATTCCCTTCTGGCAGGGCCTATGCAACCACTGTCACAATGACTTCCCCTCTGACATTTTTTTGTTTTATTTCAGGATTCAGGAAGAGCCCTGTCTCAGGGAACTCCTGTAACTACAAAAAGGAGGTAGAGAAGCAGTTCCTGGAGCCTAGCCCTTATCTCACATGCCTTGAGAGTGTCCAGAAGACAGAGGAAAGGAGACAGGGTTGGCCTGGAGTGATGAATCAATAGATAAAGTGATTCCCACACAAGTATGGAGACCTGAGTTTGAATCCCCAACATTCATGTTTAAAAGAGAGCAAAGACAGGTGCAGCAATATGTGCCTGTAATTCTAGCACTGGAAGAGGGAAAGACCCACCTTAAGGAGGAGAAGCAACTGAGTAACAAATCCAGCATCAACCTCTGGCCTACACATACACACACACTCATGTACACACATACAAAGAAAATCACTCTAATCCCACGTTCAAAATAATACCATGCCTTTTCATGAGTAATGTTGGTAACTTACAAGGGCAAAATGTATCCTAATTCTTTCCTCTTGTTCTTAACAAAAAAAGTAACAGGGTGAAGCTTAGCATATGCCCCCCACATTGTTCGTTCTGTGATAAGATCCTGCCCTTCCCATGGGAGGTTACATTCCCCAGTAGGCTTCACTGGCACACTGCTTCATCGCTGTGCTACTAAAGACAAAAATCCTCTTCTCTGGCTTTAAGCAGGCTGAGCTAGCAGAGTCTGGGTTCCTGACAAGTGCTCACTTGTCCTGACTGGAAAGCCCCAGCCTAGCCTGTGCTAGTCAGGCTTTTTTTGGTTTTTGTTTTTGTTTGTTTTTCTTTTCTTTTAATTAAAGCTCAAAACAGTGGCAGAAAATGCTACATGTGAACTCGCCATGCTGGACATGACTGTAGGAAACAGTTGGATACTCAGGTTGCTAACTCCATTCCTTTGAATGAAACATTTAGCCAGGGGTAGCACATGACCTATATAGACCCAATCTGCTCCTCGTAGGGGGGTTGATGTGGTTACCTGAGTAAATAGTAAGATTCAGTTCTCTTTTCTTTGAGATAAAATGTAGGCTTGAGGTTGTCTTAGCCTTGACATTGCAGATTCCACCATGTAGAGTGAATACTTTTTTTTAAAATAACATCAACATAGAGAAACAGAAAGAAGGACTAATGTGTCAAAGGAAACAAAATGTGAAAGGTAATTCAAGACTCTTTGATCCTGTTATAGCTAAATCCCGAACAACTACCCATGGACTCTGAAGTTGCATGAACCAGATTATAGCATCTTCCCTAATTTTTTCTTTTCTTTCTTTCTTTTTTACATTTACTAATTCCAGTTAGATTTGGGTCACTCTTCCTGTAAAGGATAGTCATAAGGAGTAAAAATAATGTCTGACCAATGCCTTAAACACCAAAGATCTTGTAAGCAAATAGTTCCTCCCTCTCTTATCTACATGACAGAATGCCAGAGAAGGAAACCGGAACACTATGCAGAATATACACAAGACAGATAAATCTAAGGACTCTTTGTTATTTAGTTGGTAAGATGAATCTGGAATTGTGTTTCTTAATGATGCCCTATCAAGTTATTGCCATGGAACATTGTTATTTCAACACTGAATGAGTCATTTTTGACTCTCATCATCCTTGTTTTAAAGTGTAATGGGTGAGGACCCCCCACACACACACACACACATCTGAGCTGAGATCCCGGTTTCCCTCCTTCCAGCCTATGATTCTCCAACTACTGGCAGGCAGTGTGATGGTGCCCTATAGCCACTCTGCCTCTTGAAATATGCTGCTAAGCCAGCAGAATTAACTTGGCTGTGCTAATGAAATTGAAATTTTTGTTCATGTAAAAGTGCTGATGCTACTACAGTCAGCCAAATCCTGGTCCAAATGTACATAAATCAGCCAGTTGTTCTTCTTACAGCTGTAAAGCCAGTTTGAATATGGAAAGTCTTGGAGCTGCTGGTAGAGATATTGCCATCTTTTTTCCTGAGCCCCTGATTCTACTAGGAAGGAAACAGCAACCCTCAAGTTAAATACCTGCACAAGAGAGTGGGGAGTGAAGCTGGGATGGAAAGTCATGGTCCAACCCCATCCCATGTTCCAGTGTCAAGAATGGCTTCACATCCACCTAACACTTGGATTAAATGGAATGCTCATAGGTGAAAAAAAGGAATGCCCACTGAACATGTAGGCCATTAGCAAAGGGTTCCAGAATTCTCTTGGGAAAGAAGTAAACTAGAGGGTCGAGGTTCCAGGGAAGTGGGATGCTCATGACATACAGTGACAGAGACCTTCTGTGGTGTTCATAAGTGGCTCATGGCTGTGGGCAGCCTGGACTGCCATGTTAAAGCTGAGGGTTTCTTTGCTCTTTCCAATGAGCAAGCATTAGAATTAATTGAGCAGGTATGTGGTGTAGGCAAATTAGGATAAACAATACAAAAAGGTTTTCCATCATTTTTGAAAGTCTACTACAGGTAAAGATTTATACATCCTTACCTAGATATCCTCCAGATATCTAGGTAAGGATGTATAAGAAAAACATTGAGATCTTTTAAATTCATTCATTAATTCAACAAACATTTTCGTAGTATGAGCTGTGCAGTGATCAATAAAAATGTTCCAGTGTCTATGTTATATAGCTTCAATCTACTTGGGTAAATAGGCTGTAGGCAGATTAGGGGAAAAAAACCAGACAGATCATTATAAAGGTAATAACTGATAAAAATAAAGA
Organism: Lophiomys imhausi; assembly: GCA_907164525.1. Classification (NCBI taxonomy): domain Eukaryota; kingdom Metazoa; phylum Chordata; class Mammalia; order Rodentia; family Muridae; genus Lophiomys; species Lophiomys imhausi. The sequence goes on along the minus strand of CAJQZJ010032648.1, from coordinate 803,800 downwards.
ATGTCAGGCATTGTGTAAGCCTTTAACCCCAGCACTTAAGGCAGAGGTAGTAGATCTCTGTGAGTTTGAGGCTAGTTAGATCTACATAGTGAGTTTCAGGAAGACAGAAACTACACAATAAGATATTGTGGCAAAAAGAAAAGAAACAAACAAACCCACCAAAAAGGCAACATAATACAATAATGGGAATGTGACCTATATATGAATAGAGTAGTATTGTAGATGTGTTTTTGCTGTGTAATAAGTCAAAAATCAGTGTCTTAAAGTATAATATCTAATATTATTTAGTGGGTACAATATCTAATTTGGTTGCATTGTTATGTGGTGCCTTGATGGGGACAGCTAGAAACTCTCCTCACCTCTCCTTTCCTCTTCTCTGGTCTCCTGGCATAGTTCCTCTATGTGTTGTAAGGATGTGGCTAGCGTAGACTCCCTTACCTGGCAGTATGATTGCAAGGAGGAGGCAGATACTGCCAGGACTCTTAAAATCTAGACTCCAAAATGGCACAGTATTCTTTCTGCTGCATTTAGTTAGTTGTAGCAATCAGGAAGCTAGCTCTGATTTACTGGAGGAGAAATAAACCCCACTTCTTGATGGAGGAATGAGAAGGAATAGTTACTGATTTCGCAGCCCTCTTTGATCTACCCAGGTATCAAGGATGGCCTCCATGAGTGGGTAACATCCAAAAAGCCTGGAGGAGGAATTGGCAGAATAACAAGAAGGAGGAAAATCTCTGAAAAAAAAATGTGCACAAGGATCCTGAAGCAGGAAGGAATTTGATGAACTCAGGACCTGACCAAGGTTAAACTGTGTATAAGAATGATGCAAGTAGCCAGCAAATGAGGCCAGAGAAGAGCCTTGGGAGCAGGCCCATGGGTTGTGAATGCCTTGTCCATCACTGTTCCTCCTGGGACTTCTCAGAGAATGACTGGGAAACACATTTCATTTAAGGTCAAAGGTTTCATTTACCATTAAGGTTGGCACATGGGTGACTTAGTAACAAAGATACTGACTCTTTTAATTGTCCTTAGAGACCTATCAATGGTCTAAACTAAACTTCCAAGATTCTCAAAAGTGAAAGGATTTTAAGACTCAGAATAAAAGAATTTGATCTCATCAATCTCTTCCACCTGCATGCTTTTAACAGAACTTTGTTAATAATAGTAATAATAATAATGATAATAAATGACCCACAAGATACCTTAAGTATCTATAACCCTCATCACATATAGATGGTTGAAGTTGGTATTTGTGGCTATTTCTTCTTCTGAGAAATGAAATTGTTCCACTAAGCAGGGATTGGGACTCGATTTGTGGAGAAAAATGGAAAGTTACAGGAACAATTAAAAGTAATTTGCATTCAAAGTGAATCTCAGCTAAAGGCTCTGAAGATGTTCACACCACTGATACTAGCATGAGACCAGGGGCCTCTCACACACAGCTCCATAGCTTTCTGCCATATCAGCTAGATGTTACAGAGAAATAAAGTCTCTACAATAAGATTTAGGAGGCAGTTAGGGATTCCAACCAAAGCACTGAAGGGAAAGTGTGCTGAGAACTTATAAGAAGCTCATATCAAGTCAATGACGACCCTGCCAGAAAGCATTCTGCTGACATTGGGCAAAGCAAAGAAGCCTCTAAATCACAGGGAAGCTTTCAGTTAACACTTCCTCTCCCTACCCAGGCAAAAGAGCATCTGTGAAAATGAGCCCTCCTGTTTCTCCTATTCAAATAACGTAGCACAAGAGTCCTCTGCAAAGCATGTGGAAATCAGCCCCATCTGCCATAATCCTTGTAATAGATATGTCCCATACACTCCTATTCCATAGGTAACTCAGCCCATCAGAAACCAACCATTCTGCCAGATGGACTCTAAGAGATCCCTAAGGCTGCTGCTATCACATTGGCTTTTTGTCTACATTTCCTGTTAATTGGTTTCAGGTTTATCTGTCTTAGACAACAACTCTCTGGATAGACAGGTAATTTTAACATATAATTGTTGTAGAGCCCCTGCACCAGTTAGAGTGGAAAACAAACTCCAAAAAGATTCGATGACAAAAGGCTGGTCATGACTTAAGAGCTACACCTGGTAACCTTGCCTTTCAGATGCAACCTTCCCAACAAACTGAAAAAGTGCTATGTCAGAATACTGGCAGAGAGACTTTCATCACTAACCTGTTTGAGAGTTTGATTAGCATGTCATTATGAGCCTGCCATCCACAGTTAATAGCTAGGTCTTAAAGCCATACCTGAAAAAGCATCATCATAAACTGCTTAGAACATACAGAAAAAAAAAATGGGAGGAAGGAAAACTTGCTCCTTCAAAAGCTGTGGAATATTTTACAGCATTAAGATTTCAGGAAACGACTGGGTTTCTCTCTTTCTTAAAGCAATTAGGCAGATGCTTAAATCTGAGAGCTTATCAGAGCTTACTCTTCAAGTACCTGTGAATGCACGATTCTGGATCTTCAGGCAGTACCTCACACCACCTCATTTTATACTTCCAGAAACACAGATCAGCTGGCTGAGGCCCCTTGCTTGGCATTTTTTTGCAAACACTTGGGGCCAGTTTTTCTAATCAGCAGGGTACATATGCCATGGCAGCTGGAACCCCTGAGCAACAAGGAGGCCTCATTTGTCCCAGCTGTGGCTAACCGTGGCACCAAATCAATATCCTGTCAGAGGGTGCTCTCTTGGCAGCAATTGCCATCAATAGCACTCCTGCAACTCTGTGAAGTCCCAGGGCAGTTTGCACAGCAGCGGAAAATCCCTGTTGGTACCACCAGCTCTCACCTCATTCCAGGAGAGGACACTCACCCATTCCTTAATCATCTGTGAAGTGCTGCAGAAGAGAGGCAAAGGTGTGCTGAGGACAGACTAGAGGAAGCAGCCAGGGACAGGGGTGGTGGTGGTGGGGGGGGGGACACGGCCAAAGGTGACTCATCTCTTCACATTTCAAGAAAAGCTGGATCACAGGTTGGCTTGCCTCCAAGGGACACAGAAGTCAGAGAATACCTTTCTTGTTCCTAGTAGACAGATGGAGCAATGCAACTAAAGGAAAATCGCCAATATCAATAAGGCATTGGGACCCACAGCTGACATATTTTTCAGCTATCTCAGTAACTAGGCAGTCTTCAAAATATGGCTCAAAAGGCCAGGTGTGGACAGGGCCTCTACTGTGACTGAAAGGGCAGATTAGCCCTGGACAGCATCCAGAAGGCACCTCTCCATCTCTGTCCCGTCCTCAAGCATAAAGGCTGTGACAAATGACGCATGAGAAGCATGGTAGTAATCATCACTGTAGCCAGTTCTTGTAGCAGGTGCATTGTATGTGCTGCTCTTTCTGCAAGCAGATTGCCCACAAAATCCTCACACTGAACTTTCCAAGCAGGCTCAAGGTCACAGACACAGTGGTGGACCTGGATGTAAACCAAAAGCTGCCATTGACCTGCAGGACACTGGCGCCTCTCCAAAACAGGCATTTTGGGTGTAAGTTCACAAGCTAGTCTGATCACCCAAGTTCTCGAAACATAGTGCTCTGGCTTTGCAATTACTGACTACTGCAGGCTGTTTTTAAACAGCTTCAGGAACAAGAGTGAAGAGACTTAGAACAACCACTAGCACGAGGCTCCAGCTGTGGGCTGCAACAAGGCTGAAATTAAAAGGCAGCTTCACTCCCTGCTGTGGGGACCATTTCAGTCATTTATCTGAGGTTCTTGGACTAAGCCTGGGGACTTAGTACTCCACAAAGCAGCCATGGTGGAGTGAGGGACTCAGGGGATGTGGGCTGAACATTTTCCATGGGCAGGTAACACTCTCCTCCCCACTTTTCCAGTAACCCAAAGAATACATAAGCTTGGCAGCCCTAAGTGAAATCCTAGAAACAGAGCTGGGGATACTGGTTCTCAAAAGCTCTGTACCATCACTTATGCATTCTTTGTCATCACAATTCATTCCCTTACTATTGCCTCAGAGCATTCTTCCTCTCCTGAAGGGAGCAAGCAGGACTGCACATTATACAGAAAATTTTGCTTGCTTCTATAAGGCAGAACAAATAATTTTTTTTTACAAAATGATTTCTCAATATTGTCTTTTCATCTCTTCCCAATCACTCCATCTACTTTTTCTCTCTTGATACTCACAAGAGATTCAAGAAATCAAAAAAAAAAACAAAAAACAAAAAAGAAATGTTCCTCGAATGACACACGGAAATGAAGACAAATGTGGAGAACTAGATTAAATGCTACAGAGCTGAAAATAGCATGGAGCCTTACTGTTAATAACATTAACAACAATAACAGCAAATTATCTCCCATTGGGACAGCCCTGTTCACAGACTTCCCATGTCAGGGCACAGACCACATTGAGTTCCCAAGGGCTTTGGCCTCCGTTCCAGGCTCTCTGCAGATTAATGAAATATTCCTCACACCTGTGCCTACTCGTTTTGTCCTGTCAGTCTAGCTGTCTCAGAGGTGGTTTCATTCATGTGGTGACAAAGTTTTATTCCAGAGATCCAGATAGTAATGACATTGACATGTACAGCCTCTCCTCACACCACCCAGAAGCTGAGGGTCCCAGCCCCAGCACCAAACCAAAGCCACTGCTCACCCTCTTCTGTGCACTGGTTTCATTTCCTTTGGGTACATACCAGGTACAGGATGGAAGATCAGATGATAGTTCTAATTTTAGACTTCTGAGGAATGTCCATACTGTTTTCTACATTTGTTGTGATTAAGAAAAAAAATAGTGTGTAAGAGTTCCTTCTACTCCATAACTGCCTGCAGTTGATGTAGTTTTTTAATAGTAGTTTTCTGACTTGGGTTCAATAGAAAGTAGTTCTCTTTGTCTTTTTCCTGTGGTTAAAAATACTGAGCATTTTTTCCCACATTCTATTGGTCACTTGTATTATTTCTTTGAGAAGTGTCTGCTCAGATCATCTACCCATTTCTGGTTTGGCTACTTGTTTTGTTGATGGTTTTTTTTTAATTCTTTATGAAGTCTGAGTGTTAATCTTCTGTCAGACAAGTATCTGGCACAGATTTTTCTCCTACTCTGTGGGCTGTGTTTTTACTCCAGTGTTCCCTTCACTCAACAGAAGCTTTTTAACTAGGTATAATGCATTTATCAGTTCTTGCTTTTGTCTCCTGGGCCTCTGGGTTTTCTCTTGGGAAATCTTTACCTGTTCTATTATTTTTACATGTTTCTTTTCTAGAAGTTTCAAAGTTGTGTGCCTAGCATTAAGGTCTTTGATCCATTCTGTATTACTGTAATACTTAATTCAGCCTCACCTGTATTTCTAGTTCAGTGTACCACTTTCTGAAGACATTTAATCCTTTTTACAACTGTGTAACAACAAAGACTGAGTGAGATCTTCATCTCTAGTCCCAGTGCCTTTCATGGCTCTTTCTTATTGAATACTCATTAGGAAATTTACTGTCATATATAGATGAGGAAGCTGTCGTCAGCTACCAGAGGAGCTGGAATTTGAAGTCAGTGTACCTTGATGAATAGTTGACCAGATACTCTGAGAATAAAGATTTTCACAATATAAATTCTATGCTACATTGGTACCCAGAGTTGTGGGAGGAGGGTAAAGTGAATCAGGGACTAAGAATGTGTGAAAGGGGTTCCAGAGGGGGCAGTTGGGCTGGCCTCAAGGAAAAGGTAAGATGTGGACAAAGACTTGAAGGAAATTAGAGAGTGAGCAGAATATGAGAGTCATAGGAAGAACTAGGTGTGCACGACAGTTCAGGGAACCAAGTGACACATGAAGATAGATCTAGATGAGTCAGGGATGCATATACAGACAAGAAGATTGAGAAATAAGGTGGAAAAAGATCTTATGTCAGCCACTGCAAAGACCTGGGTTTTCACTCAGAATGGAACAGGGACTCCCTGAAAGGTCAAAAGCAGAGCAGGGATGAAATGAGACTTGGACTTAAGACAACTTTGAGAGCTACCTGCAATGAATGATCATTGAGAGAGAGGGGAAAAAAACAGTTTTCCTAAAGGAAACACCCTCTGAGAAGTTATCCAGTCCCAAATGGTCAACCCTAAACACAGCTCAATCAACACTAAATAGACTCAGTAGATTATGTGTATACATATATTTGGAATAATAATAATTAAAGAAGAAATGGTCTTGAATCTGAAGGAAGCATGAATGAGGGAGAGGGAGGGGTAGAAATGGAGAAAATTCACTATTCATGTATGAAACACTAAAAAACAAAATAGTAAAAACTAATTTATAAATACAACTTTGTTTGAATTGTTTATTGAGAATGGACCACCACAGCAGAGGCAAGGGGTAGAAGTGAACAGATAGGACACAGAGGCAGCATCCAGCAAATCAAAGGCAGTAGAGGCTCAGCTAGGGTGGCAGACGTGGAGATGAGCAGTATTATATCCATATATGTGTGAGAAGAGAAGAGAGAGGGGCCCAAGGAACAACCCCAGAGTCTATTTAGGCTCACCCCTGCATTCTGAGGAGGAAATCCTGGAAGCTGCTCATTCACTTGCAAAGCCCTGAGTCAATGGAAGAGAAACAGCATGATACATAGTGCCTAGGCTTCCTCTTTTACTGAGAGAGACATTTGAGAAGTGAGGGGGCCCCTTAAAATGCCCACATGCTTCCCCTGACTTCATTTACCTAAAGCAGCTTTGGGAAGTTCTCCCTTTGTGATGCCCCGACTTTGAGGTCATCCACACTGCAGCCTTCTCTCCTGCTAGCCTGGCTGGCAGGTTACCTGGAGTCACCCTGCTTGCTGCTATACAATATGACTTCTGATCCATTTTCTTAAGCCATGAACACTAGAGAGACACTGAGTTCCAGATGACAACTGCCAGACGCCAGGGCTCTCCCTTCTTCAGTAACTAATAAGGCCAGCATTTCTGGATAACCTACGCTGCTATACAAGTGCAAGCCATCAGTTCTGAGCCCAAAGTACAACTGTAGAGCTCCCTGCCAGAACTCACTGCTTGTCCAGGGAGACAGCAGTGGAGTGAAAACAGAAATTGTGAGGCTTTGCAGATGGTAGGTCTCCCATTACCATACTTTTAGAAATACAAACATGAAAAGCTGAAGATGATAGAAAACATATTTCCATAAAGGAAAATTTTATAACACACCTACTATGTACAAGGCACTATGCTGAGGATTTTTGAAAGCATCATCTTGCACAATCTATATACCTTCCTGGGAAACCAGTATTTTGTTGTTGTTGCTGTTGTTTTGTTTTGTTTCTCCGTAAAGCTTAGAAAGCTACGCACTTTCCCCTAAAAACAACCACTAGTCAGAACAGATATTTGACTTCAAATTCCAGCCTTCTGCCTCCTCCCTCTAAGATGACCAGCTGTGCCTGTCTCCAGCTCTAAGTGTTTCCTGCCACCTTTGTTTTTAAATACATAGAAGTCTTAGGAAAGAAGAACAAGACAGTCACCTCGTTGCCTCTTAACACTTGAAGTATATGTGCAATGTGCAAAAAAACACAGCTGCTTCAAAGGGTCCCAGAAGATGATGTGGAATAAACCACCCAGGGGCTTGTCTTTCAGAAGACAATGCTACTTCCCACTCCATTCATGTTCATGTTCTGAAATCCCAAGAGTTGAGTCCCTAAGGAAAATCTGCTGCAGGGAATTAACCCCTGATTCCCACATGTGATCCTCCAACTGAGCCCTTCTAGCAAGCTTGCCAGTTGTGAGTCAACAGATTCCCTTGCTCTGATCATAATTTATGCTTCTGTTGAATTTGCTCCAAACAGGAGTAACATGGAATCTCACAGAAGGGATTTAGTAGCTACAGATCAGATCCAGCTGTTTAGGGTTGCATTCTACTTCCTTCGAATCTGGGTTACAGCACGTCCTAGGACTGCTCACTCATCCATTTCACCGACACTGATGTCCACTTGTGTGCCACAGTTGGGGTCTTAACATGAACTCTGCTACATAACAAAAGGCTTCCCTTTCAAAGGTGTCTTTGGAAACCTGGGGCCCAGCACTGTGAAGGTGACACAGACACTATTACCCTGTGACATGATCAAAAGAACTGAGAGTGAAAAATAAGACAGGGCTGATCACAGAAGTGCAGCCCTGGATACTCTGGGCTTTGAGTAGCCAACCCAACTGTTCCAGGAACAAGAGGCTCTTGCATCAACTTGCATGCTCTAAAACCCCAGTGAATGGATAGGTTCATGCAGTGTTGAGACTCTAGAACTCCATTGAAAGGGAGGGTTCATGGAGTATTGAGACTCTAGAACCCCAGTGAACATGTAAGTTCATGCAGTATTGAGACTCTAGAACTCCAATGAACGGGTAGGTTCATGCAGTATTGAGACTCTGTTCTTGTCATATGTTGGGCAGACAGGAAGATACAACCTACTTGTTCCTCTCAATCCTGGACCACAAGTCCAAGGCTGTGCAGGAGTCCCTATCTCTCTGGAATGGATGGAAACTAAGTCTACCTGGCTCCTCTTTTTATGTCCAGCCAAGTGAACATAAAAATTGAGGTCCTATGCTAGTAATGCTTAACAGCTGACTTTGAGCTGAGGCCTGGGCAGACTTGACTTTCAGTATTAGGTGGTTCCTGCAGTGTAAATACTATAATCATAGCCAGTTCCAAAGTACCAACCTAGTGTAACTTTTCTTTTGCTAAATGAGTTCACATGCATTACTTCAGAGCAACTTAAAACTGCTGTAAAAGAGGGGAAGCCACTATTATGACATGGATGGAGAAAGAGCCTAGGAGTGGTCAAGAGAACACCAACTGAACAGCTCAAGATGAGTCCCTAAGCCCCATGAATTATTCACTCATTTGTCTCAGCATCCTGTCCTAGAATAGATAGGACACAGGCTCTGTCCACAGTACAAGGCAAGTTCAATACAGGGACTACATCTTTATTCAAGGGACCCCTATTCCCTGTAGTATGAAATCCCAGTGACAGCCTAGGACCAAGATCACCTTTGTCTGGAGCCCACATTATCTCCAGCCTGTTCTCATGTCTACCTCTGCTACCTACTCTAAAACCCTGTATAATGTCTAGTCACATTGTTTTGGGGCTTTCTTGTAGCACAGGCCTCACCAACAGTTACTCCTCTTTGGAATGCTTTACCTTGGTACCAAGAAAGCTTTCCCAGATAAAAACTGCATCTCTATTAACTTATTTGCCTTCCAGTAGATCCCCTTTGTCTCTTCATTTTGTACATGATTACATGCTCATCATGAGTTATGAAATTATTAAATGGATAATTTCAGAAATATTTCATAAGTTTTAAATAATGTCACTTTATGAATAGTATGATCAAGGCTCATACTATCCAGCTCCATCCTTCTGAGACATGAATCTTCTCTTCTTATCTTCTCTACATATATCTGCAACCTGCATGTTCATATGCATAGTACAATAATTTGAATTTTGTACCAGTAATCTCAAAGATAATTTAAAAAGACTTTATATAATATTTACTACTTGTACTATTTTATTTTTAACTGTTCATGTTAAATTATTGACTTGGGGCTGTAGCTCAGAGACAGAACACTTGTCTTTTTTTTTTTTTTTTTAGCCTTTTATGGTATTTATTTATTTTTTTAATACTTTATTTTTTTTTCTTCAAGTTACATCTCAGTAACAAACCCCTCCCTATTTCCCCTTCCTATCCCACCCTTCCACCCTCTTCCCCCCAGAAGTTTCCCCTTTCAGTCCAACAGAACACTTGTCTTGAATGTACAAGCTCTCAAAAAAATTTTTTTTATTTTTTTTTATTTATTACTTCAGGTTACATCTCCATCATAGTGTCCTCTTTCCACCCCTCCCAGTCCCGCCCTCTCACCCTTTACCCCCTATCCCTTCCATCCCACTCCTCTGGAGTGGAGTGTCCCTACATAACAGTCCCCCACCCCAGTTCAGCAGTCATATGAGAGCCAAAAGCCTCCTCATACACTGGGGGCCTACAAGGCAGCACCACTAGAGCAAAGTGACAGGAAAAAAGTCTATGTTCATGTTCCATTTGGTGCATTCATTGTAGTATAGTTATCTTGTACTATATGGCTAAAATCCGACTATAAACAAACTGTTATTTTTAACCTTTTGCTGTATCTAATTTACAAGTTAAACTTCATCATAGGTACATATATACAGGGAGAGACATACTATGAAGAGGATGTTTGGTGTTAGCTGAGGCTTTAGACATCCACTGCCTGGCTTGGAGCCCGTACAGATAAGGGAAACCCCTGTTTCTTTAGAAGACAATCTATATTTTTTTTTTTTTTTTAGTTTAAGGTATTTATTTTTCCCCCCAACATCTCTCCCTTTCAGTCCAAATAATGGTTCTTTTTCTTATAACTATAAATACAATACAAAACAACAGAAATAAATAGGCCACGATTATAAGAGTTATATGGCTTAGCATACATTCCCAATGTCCAGTCCATATGTATTTGGCACTATACACTGTGAATATAGACTCCAAACTGCTTGGAGACAAGAGGCAGGTTAAACTCGTCCTTTAGAATCCAACACCAAGAGGAATCACAAAACTAAGTGTGGATATCACAAAAAAAAAAAAAAACCATTGGCCACAAACACTACAAGGTTTCTGAATGCACAACAACCTACAACAATTCAGAATCAAGCATGTCATGAGCTCAAGTTCTTTCTGGTGACACTCGTCAATGTGGAACGCTTTATATCACATACCCTCTCTGTGAACATGACACATATGTGCTTTGACCTCCTGACACACATCACAAATGAAGGTGGTCTCGAACACCTGTGCTCAGACTTAAGGCTTTCTTCTCTTACCAGACACAATCATGGTGCAGTTTTAGAAAACAAAGGCTTGTAATGTTTCTGTTCTGTCATCACTCCTCAGATCTTAAGTATCAAATTTGTGTGTTGTATTAGTAGATTGTGATGTGTTAAATGCTTGATTTTAAAAATTGCTGTTTGAAACCTGATGGCTCTGCACTTCCTGTTTATTCAGATATATTTATCCTTCTTAGGTCTCTGATGTGATTGAAGACTAGATAGTTATATTTCACAGTTAAATTTTAAGTTGTTTAGGAATTAAAAGGATATTCTAGGTCTAAGAAGATGTTGTTAAGTTGGTAATGAAAGTTAAGATGGAAACTGAGTTAGGTATAGAACTTTAAACTCATTGAGATAGATAGATAATAGGATGTTAATATCAGTCACCAAATATGTATGGACTGGACATTGGCAATGTATGTTATACCTTATAATTTTCTTAATTGTTGCCTAATTGTTCATGTTGTTTTGTACTATATTGTTATAAGAAAAAGAGCCTTTTATAGGGCTAAAAGAGGGAGCCATTGGGGGAAAAAGACACACCTTAAATTTAAAAAAAAAAAAAGCAGATAGGGTGAGGGTGAAGAGGGTGGGAGTGTGGGACCAGGAGGTGGAGGAGGGGGATGAGATCATACGTTTCATCTATGATTGAGACGTAACTTGAAGAAATAAGTAAATGTTGAAAAAATTGCTGTTTTAAGGTGCTGACTTGCATTTCATAAAAAGATGTTGAGTTAATTTTGGTTTCTATTTAGCACAACATTCAACAAGTTTCTTTTTTTTTTTTTTTTTTTTTTGGTTTTTTCGAGACAGGGTTTCTCTGTGTAGCCCTGGCTGTCCTGGACTCACTTTGTAGACCAGGCTGGCCTCGAACTCACAAAGATCCACCTGCCTCTGCCTCCCAAGTGCTGGGATTAAAGGCGTGCGCCACCACCGCCCGGCTTCAACAAGTTTCTTAAACAGCCCTAAATACATATACTTTGGCCAATTTGTACTATATATTTATGCAAAGAAGCATTTTCCAAAAACACTGGTCAACTCTGAAAACAGTTGAAGATGCTCTGTGCCCTCCAGATGTATCCAAGACCCAGCATTCCATGCCAAAGCAAAGAAGCACATCCAGCTCATTCCACTGTGAATTTCCATTTTAATTTTTTATTATTTGTAATTTTTCTTTATTTTCTAAGATAATTTCATTACATTTCTCCCTTTCCTTTCCTTCCTACCAAGTCTTCCCCATTCTCCTTTGAATTCACAGCCTCTTTTTTTTCTGTTATTGTGTACACATGACTATATGTATAAAATGCTGCCTGCATGTTTGTTTTTTGACTGTCTGCTTGTCACTGGATACCAATTGGTATGGTCTTCCCTGGGAAAGGTCACTTCTCCCATTCCCAGATTTCCTCAGTTACCTATACTTCTTCATAAAGGACTGAGGCCTCATGGGCTTTTCCCCATTCAATTTGGTATGTTCATTTGGTTTGTTCAGCTCATATTTAGGTGGCCCTGTTGCTGAGACTTTATAGTTGTAGCTTCTGACATTATTAGGAAATACAATCTCACTGCAAACTCCCTGATCATCTGGAGCTAACAATATCCGCCGGGCCCCCCCCCCCACCCCTGCAATCCTCCCAGATCCCTAAGTACAGCAGTTGTTTTGTAAATGTATCCATTGGGACTGGGCTCCACAACTCTGCATTTCATTGGCTGTGGCTTCATGTACTGGTCGCCATCTGTTACAAAGAGAAGATTCCTTGATGAGGAGTGAAGACTACACTCATCTGTGGGCAAAAGGACTAATGTTTACAGACTGTTGTTAGGGATTATGCTGCTTTAATTAGTGGTGGTAGACTTTCCTTCAATAATCATGACTTCACTAGATTTTTGTCTTTAGTAAATGATAAAATTATATCTTAAAATACATTTTTATGATTTATTTTAATACTTATTTTATGAAACTACATGACCAAATCAAGAAAAATTTCTCCAATGAAAAGGGATGACAAGTAGAAAAAGTTTAAGAAGCCATGTTCTAGAACATGTAGGAAGCTATAATAACTGCTTAGTGAATATTCTTGGTATTTAAGAAGAACAGACTTACTGCTCAAAAAAGAGTTTCTCATGTCTTGCCTGAAGACGGAAAACCTTCTTAGAAAAAAAAAAAAAAAACAGATAATAGTTGCATTTCTGATGGCGTTTCTCAAAGGGGAATACACTGAAGTAAGAAGAAACTCAAACCCCTGAAAAGGTGTTTCTACTGGTCTTTTATGAAAGTACTTGAAACCCCACCCTCATCTTCATGTCTTCCCTTTGGAGAGGGTGCTTGAGCAACTTCCTTTGAGGCAATCCTCCTCTGAGGACTGTTTGCCCTTTGTTGCTGTCACAGGGCACAGCTTCAGGGCTTGGCCAGGATCACAAAAGTCTTGAGTGGAATAAGAAACTACCAAATAGGACATAATTACTTATCATCATAGTGTCACAGCCTGCTTTGAGCCTTAAATCTGTGCACCTTCCTCTCATCCTCTACCCCAATCCTCTAACCAAGATAATCTTTAAATAAGTAGAACCAGGAAGCACTTCTGAGAAGTTTTTGTTTCTGAAACTTTAGAACAGGTAACTCAAGCTGACTGTCCTTATGCAAATATAGGCACATTCCCCAAGCCTTTACCCCAGATGGGGACCTAAGCAAGCTGGTATCTAAGTCAACTGTCTACAGAATAATAGTGCAAAGTCCCTCATATCTGGCTCTTCTCTAGGCTAAACATATTCCCCAGGGTTATCAACATTTCCCTCTATATTACGCTGCATAGAATTATCAACCAAGATTATAAGAACAGCCTTTGTTCCAGTCAGTCATGGAAATGCTAGGTTATAAAGTATGACGACAATGTCTTTACTGAAGACACTTAAGAGCTTGACCTTGAGGATCCACAAGGCATACACCTCACAAACCATGGGAAATCTCCACTCATTTTCACCAATGGAAAATTATCTCCAGTCATTTTGCCTATCTACCTTTATGAGCTCTTTCAGTCACTGAACAGTGATGGCCTTTCAATCAACACTAGAGGAGAACTATTGGTGATTAAAAAAAAAATACATCTTTAGCCTGCATCAGAGAATGCTACATTATTAAAGAGAAAATGTTAAACTATACCCAAAACAAAAATACTAATCCCTAGTTTAAAAACCACAGAGAACATAAAACATTGTCCAAATAAACTATTTACATCCCTTCCACATACATTATCAATTCTAATATGGTAGAATGAGTGAAGACTTAGAAATTAGATATATTTGACTTTAAATCTTGCCTCTTTCACTGACTCTAAATTGGCCTTGCAGAACTTTTGTGAAAATCCAATAAGACAATGACCACAATCACATAAAATACTATTTTCCTATGGTCTGAAAAACATTTTATTATACAAATAGCCTCCAGAGAATTCTATCCTAAGATCTAGTATGTCTTGATCCAGAAGAACCCATAAGGGAGTTGGAGTTATATCTGTCATAAGAAATTGGCTTGTTATTAAGGATAGAAACCCCAAACACAACCCTGGGAGAGCCCGTGAACGGTGTAGCCCTTGTCAATAATGTCAGGTTCAGGCAGTGAGGAAAAGGAACTGGCTGACTTTCACTTCTTGGCACCATTAGGTCTTCTGTTTATAAGAGGAAGCTCATCCATATGAGAAAGGACAATCTTCCAGTTTACTGATTCTGGTATTAGTCTCATTCCGGAGGTCCTCCACAGACACTGTCAGAATGTTTGCCCAAGTATCTAAGTATCTTTTGGCTCCATCTAAGTCAACCACCACAACATCTAAATATAGCCACTGAATTAAATAGGTTGAATAAGCCTGGAATTGGAGTAGTCAGAGCAAATTCCAAGCAACAACCAATCCTGGTGCCCAGGTAACTGGAGGAATCAATGAAGCACTCAGCAGTCTTGTCAATTGGCCATTGACTAGCCCCAGAGAACAGCTGATCATGGCTCCAACTTCATTACCAGCATTTAAAGAACTAAGAAGTACAGGGGAAATACTCTGAGCTAGCATGTGGGAAGTACAGCTGCCATGAGTATTAAAGCTCCAGCTAAGGAACGGCTAACTAATGAAAACCTCCATTCTGCATGTGCCAGTTTCAGAAGGAAAACAGTTACAAGGTGATGTGGCACTAAACAGGAGGAGCTACCAATGACTGAAGGCCTGTGTGACAGCCAAGTGCCAAGCCTTTTGAGGATACTGACCTTCACAATGCTCACCACAGACCTGAGGATAAGCACTTACCCCCTTCACTTTACAAATTGAGAGACCGTGGGCATAAAACGCAAGAGACAAGTGGAAAGTTCATGGTCTTGATAAGGCTTTCTCCTACAGACAAAGCAACATATACATAATTTTATTTTCCACTTTGCTAAAGATGTCAGAAACTCAAATTCAAATGGTCAGAGAACAATATCTATGCAGGGGATTAATTTTTTTCTCTTGTATCTTAAGCCACACCAAATATTTTAGGTATCAAAAGATGAATAAAAAGATATGTGCACAGAAACTGGGGGCACTGACCAGGATCCACCAGCCCGCTCCTCCATTTTCTTCTTTGTTAAAGTGGAGAGACTGAGCTGAGCTGGGGTTTGTTTCATTGGAGTTGTTGTTTATACATCTATATAGACTTTCTGGAGTGACTCCAGGTTTATACATCTCAGGCCTACAAAAAGACATCAATAATTCCCCCCGGATCATCTTTATCATCTCTCTACTTAGCACTAAACTTTCTGATTCAAGCCAGTGCCTTGTTGTGGGAATTAAAAATATCTTCTTCCTATTATAAACAAGTTAAACTCAGAACAAAATATTCACAGTTGAGTTTCCAAGTGAGGATGCTGGAATCTACAATGTTCTTTGAGATGCATCAAAACACAACATGGAATGATAGATAATAAAGGAATGGACTTGTGTGACTCTTTGTATAAATCAATTTAATTATAGTTGAAACTTTTCATTTCAAATGTTAGATAGGCACTGGAGAGGACAAGTAAGATGCTCTTTGGCAATGTCAGTGTACTCGAGTCCCAGAGGCAGGGACTCCTGGTTTGCAGGGGTATACTTTCTGTCAGATATACTTTTTTTCACAGTAAAAACAAGTAAATAAAATTATTTTTAAAATGTTGAGGGAATCAGTCCATTATTAAGGATTTTTCTCTAGCAACAGGGGCCATTCTTGATGGTACAGAGACTGGACAAGATTTAGACAGATAGGTTAAATAAAATGTACAAATAAGACAAGCCAAAATTTAAAAAGTTTGACTCTCTAGAAATGAAAGTGAAAATTATACACAGATAATTTGGTTTGAATGGAAGAAAGTACTTATGAGAGGAAATATTATCTTCTGATGACTATCTGTGCACTTAATAAAGAAATCTGACATCCATTCTGAATATTTCTTCTACCTCATTGTGCTCTTCCACACAGCACTGTGTTCACTGGGTCTCACTCCACTAGATGCATGTCATTTTAAATTACAGTGTTGGATTAAGTGTTACTTCAAGTCCTTTTCAATTCAAATATTTTGTAAACTTTTTAGAAATTTTTATATGTTTTGTGTAAGTTCTTGTACATTACAGTAAAATAAATACTAAATTAACTGATTTTACATCAAACCTGCTAGAGCTCTCTGTTGCTGTGTACAGCAGTCAGCCCTGCAAGCCCACCCCAATCTACTCACCTCTAAGTAATCTTACCTTCTAGAAGTGCACTCATTTCTCATTCCTCAAGAACAAAACTGCTCACTCTGTTTTTCCATGCTGTACTTGCCTGCTAGAGCCGCTAGCCTTCCAGCTTCCACACCCTTCCAGACATAGGTGTGTACTGCCTTGGTCCACTCCTATAATCCAGCTCAAACAACCACCACCTCAGGGGAAGGAGAGCCTTCTCTGATTTTCATCTTCTTTCCCACGCCCTTCATCACAACCACCAACATGAAAGCAGCCATTTTACTTTTTTGCATCCTCTTTGCTACATCTCATTAGCAATTATACTTACATTGAGAAAATTGGTTTGGCTTGATTTGGGTTTTGTGGTATGGTGTGTGCTCAGCAAATGAATCTGAACAGAGAACATTTCCTTAAGCCCTGTCCGTCCTCAAGCGCCTATCATTATAGAAGCTACTCGGCTATCTCTGTACGTTTATAGGAAAGAAGCAATCAGAGAGGGAAAGACAGAGGTGAGTCAACTTTTTTTTTGTTCCATCAAACCTCTATGTCATTCCTAAAGAAAAAAAGTCTCATTTGAAGAAATAAGTGGTATAAATTCTGCTGTGTTTGATAGGAAAATAAATCCATTGTTCTAGCTGCTGCCATTAGTCATCTGGTGCCATAATTTAAGCCGTTGCATAGTGACATATTAATCTCCTTTACTTTGAAGTGCAAATTCACACCATAGGCTTTGAGTTGGTAATCTCTGCTCCATTAAGGAAAACATAAAGAGACAACAGTTTACTAAATTTTTCAGAAAGTCACATGATTACATCAGTCTTGGCTAATGTAACGCATAACTCCTTGTGGAGTCGGAGAACTCTTCCCCTATTACCTGCTCAGACCCGTCTCTAACCTCCTCACTGGCATAAGAGAGGAAAGTCTCAGATACTAAGCAGTGAGCATACACACACTTGTTTTTCTGCATCTCCTATTTGCTGTCCCAAACTCCATTCCTACCAAGAGCCAAATGTCACAATCTTACATTCTTCTCAGCACTTCGAACAAAGGTGCTGGAGGAAAAGAAAGAGTTGAAAACATGCACCTAAGAAATGACTGCTCTGAATCACCACTGCTTTGTTCTAACTAGTGAAATCCCATGTGGCACAGAAGACAGAACAAACTGAGTGTTTTAGTCATAGTTGATGACACTTATCACCCTGAGACTTCAGTCTAGTAAGACCTTAGTGCTAAAGCAAGACATCCAGATGACTATTTTGCCCTCTAAGCAACTTACATAAGTTGTTTCTTACATCTTGATGAAATATTCTTTCAAGAGTTATCAAGAACATGCTTCTCAATATGGATTTAATATTAACCTCCAAAGTTTGTTTTTTTCATGATGGACTCATAACACATGATGAAAATTTAATTTGGGCATTATTAAAAACTCAAAATATGGCTCTTGGCCAACAGAAATGGAAGGTTGATTAAGTATTCAGATTTCTGGGTTTTAAAGTAGTTATCTATGAGTCAAGGTATAGTAGAAGATCTGAAAGTACTTAGAAAAGGACAATCCTTCATCACACATTCAGTTAAGCCACACATTGCACAGAGCTAAACAAGGAGGCACAGATAGATCAAGGACAATAGTTTAGCTAATCTTGGAAGGAGCAGTCTCTATGGTAGAACAGTCTTCAGGCTGTGAATACACACAGGGAGAAATTACAATGGATTTTCTGCACACTGTTAACACTCTTTGATTTGCCATCTCTCCAAACGTGAGGATATGGGGTCCTTAACATGGTCATGACTATGCCAACAACACATCCACTCAGGACTTCATTCACTCAGGGTTTCCTCCACTCCCTATACACAGGTCCTCCTAACTCAGAGTGGTCCAGTGAAGATCCACTCATCTTGAGGGTAGACAACCTTGGGTACAATTTCTCATTCTATAACTTTTCAACCATCTCCTTTACAATAAAGTTATTAACACTATCCTCAAAGGGTTGTTGCAAGAATGAGGTTAGCAAATCCATGTGAAGTACTTGGCATGACACGTACCTCATTAAATGTCAATTCCTTTGTCAGTTTAGTGCCTGTCTTGGAAGAGACAACTGTCCAAGAGAGATAAGACTTATTCCTGAGGGGTCTGGAGTGATAACTGCTTAAGGGAGGCCAAGGGGCCAAGGTGACTTTTGAGGTGATTGCTGTTTGGCTTTTGTGTTTCAGGTGCCATCTCCTGAAAACTAGAGGCAGAGGCACTGCTGGGGCAGACCACAGAGAATCTGGCGCATCACCAGCAAAAGCACTGTGCATGAACACAGAGCACTCTGCTCTCCCTGGGCCACTACAGGGTGCTTCCAATAATCAAAGAAGTCAGGGTGAGAGGTTCTCGCCGGAAACTGAGAAGCAACAACAACAAAGTCCCAAAGGGAGGGGGAACCTAACCTAGCCACATGCCAAGTGAGAGAAAACTGCTTTGTGCTGAAAGCAGAGGCCCCAGGGATGCTGGTTAAAATAATCCAGTCAATTCGGGGCCATTTTACTTAATCTCTCTCTCTCTCTCTCTCTCTCTCTCTCTCAAAAGCCCTCAATAATAAAAATGGATGAAAGGATGTGGGGACATCAAAGAAGTGAGTGATTGTGACAGGTTCTTGGAAGCAGAAAAGGAAAAGAAGCAGAAAGTAAACTTTGACCTCCTGCTGGCGAAGAGAATGCTGCATTCTAAATTCTTCTAACTCACCAGAGAGGGCGGAAGTTGATTCATGCTATACAATCCCGGGTAGACTCAAGACTAGAAGAGCCAAGGCCAGCGAAATGAGGGTGAGCATGACCTGAGGAGTGGTCTTTGCCTGCTTGCTCCTCCCATGATGCTAGCTGCCAAACAGAATCGCCCCTGTGCTCTGCTAAAAAGGAGACTATAAGACTCCTCTCTGAGAAAAGGAGGGTCAGCAGTGAAGATGCTAAAGTGTGATGTGAATCTCCAAAAGGAGACCAGCTAAAAATGCTGCCTGGCTACCTTACCCAAGAAAGCCTCAAAGCTGACAAGTCCCATCCATAAAGAAAGTGTTCGCAATTAGCTTTTTAGTGCCCTTAAACATGAATGGACAATGAATGTCATGTACTAAAAGAATTATTCAACATGTCAAAAACCAAAAAAAAAAAAAAAAAAAAATGGAACCTGAGGAAGGAAAAAAAATCAATATAATGTAAGGAAGAGGGGGAAAAACCCTTTACAGAAAAACAATAATATCTACATAGATAATTGAAAATATTTCAGACAAGAAGCAGGATAAAGATGTTATTAAATAAAAGAAAAAGTGAATTATAAAAATTAAAGATATAGTAAACAAAATAAAAGGGACCCACATAATGAATTAAGATATGGCTTAAAATCTAATATAAAGGAAGAAAAAAACAAGGTTAGTAAATAGTACAAATGAACACAGGGCATTCAACATCTGCCAAGAAATAATCCCAAACTAATGGGGAAGGAAGAAATGGTCAGAGGAACCCAGTTCAGTCACATGTCCTAGAACTAGGCTTGAATCTCAGACAAGGGACTCTTCGGTATGTACAGCATAATAAGAAATAGGCCACCCTTCAGGAACATCATAAAAGCTCGGCACACCAAAGTAAAAGAAAATACTTATTTTTCCAAAGAAAAGACACAAAGGTTTCTGCTATAATAGTGTGGTGGGATGGTACACCACGGCGGGCCCACACCAAGGTGCACTCCCTGAGAAAACCATGTCACACCGGGTCTGGTATACAGGATTTATTATGATAGGAAGGGAGTTAAGGGCAAGGAATGAGGGAAGAGTCATGGGGGAATCTGGAACATAAAGAAAGACAGAAGAGAGAGAGAGTGAGTGGGGACAGAGGGAGGCTGGAACACAGAGCCACAAAGGGGAGCTTTTATGCCCAGACAACATCACCACCTGTCAGCAGGTGATGATGTAAGCAATAAGCCCTGAAGGACCCCTGAAGTCAGGCTAGTAGAAACATCTGTAGACTTACAGTTTCAATTTTAAAAGAACAGGAATCAGAAAGCATCATAGCTCTCAACTATACCCAAACGTTAGAGACAATAAAACAAAGGCAATTGTTTTGAGAGAAAAATAATCTTTCTCAACCTAAAACTCTGTGCACAGTGAAAATTTAAAAATAAGGATTTGGATTAAAATGAACATTTGCATGCAAAAACGTGTGGACAAAAAGGAATATTGTGGAACACACTGAAACACACTACACCTTCTACTATGAGATTTTTTGTTTTTATGTAGGGGGAGGTTGCAAGGGTGGAGCTTGGGTCTGGTGGGACATGGGAGAGGAAAGGGAATAGGGTGCATGATGTAAAATTAACAAAATATAAAAAAACAATTAAAAAATCATGCTAAGGGAAAAAAAGGGATTTGGATAGAATAAAGATATTTCCATACACAAAAGGCTTCAAGAATTGTATCTGGGATCCATAAAATGGTTCAGTGGATATATTTATCCCTCTCAGGTCTCTGAGGTGGTTGAACAATGATATATCTTAAGAACATGACAGAAGCCAAAACATAAGATCCACTGAATTTCACCTACAGCTTATACATGTGGCCTGGAGATGGTTTTGGACAATATTTTCAGTGTGCCTGGATTTGTCCATGACCTGCCACATGAGGTCATATGTACAACTTCCCACATACATTAAATCCATGTTCAAAAGTTTCAAATTTTGGAGCATTTTGTATTTCAGAGATTTTGGTTAAGGGTACTGAATCTGACAAGAGCAAAGCTCCCAGTCAACAAGAATTCCCTCATCATTCCCTCTCCTCTAGTGTTCAAGACAGACAATTGAAATTTTAGTGTTCTTCTCTTTTATGTGAGAACCAGTCAAGGAACAGCTGTTGAAAAGAGAAAAGAAGAGAGAAAGGAAATGGAAGATGGGAAAGAGAATTCCTAGGAAATCAAGACTTTAAAAATCTATTTGCTGCCAAATGGATGGAACTAGAAAAGCTCATCCTGAGTGAGCTAACCCAGACCTAGAAAGATACACATGGCATGTATTCACTTATAACTGGATTTTAGCCATATAGTACAAGATAACTATCCTACAAAGAACAGACCAAAAGGAACAGACACATGGACTTTGTTACCTATTAGTGGGACACTTTGCCCTACTGGAACTACTATGTAGGCCCCCAGTGCAAGAGGAAACTCTTAGCCCTCATATGAGTGATGAACTGAGGTGACTGAAATGTGGGGGTACTCCACACTGGAGGAGTAGGATAGGTGGGAGAGGGGGTAGAGGGTGAGAGGGAAGAACCAAGAAGGGTGGAGGGAGGAGGCTGTGATGGAGATGTAACTTGAAGTAATAAATAAACATAATTAAAAAATTTATCACCCCACATATATTACTACTTCATTAATAGGACTCATATATATATATAGTATCAGGCAATCAATTATAAAAGAACCACAGGGCTCAAATCCATTTAATAAGTGTACCAAAAAACCCAAGAACAATATGAGAAACACAAACAAAGACATTAGAGGAAAATTTAGCCACAAAACCACAGCTGCAATAATCACATCCAACTCCTGAAGAATCTTCCATAAGAATTAAAATAAAAACTTCCCACATACATTAAATCCATGTTCAAAAGTTTCAGATTTTGGAGCATTTTGTATTCCAGAGTTTTTGGTTAAGGGTACTGAATCTGACAAGAGCAAAGCTCCCAGTCAA
>CAJQZJ010032648.1:769174-781161 GCA_907164525.1 Lophiomys imhausi | reverse complement strand
GGCTTACAGAACACCAAACAGATTAGATCAGAAAAGAAACTCCTCTCTCAACATAATAATTGAAACACCAAATGTACAGAACAAAGAAAGAATATTAAAACCTGTAAGAGAAAAAGTTCAAGTCACATACAATGGCAGACCCATCAGAATTACACCTGACTTCTCCTCAGAAACTTTAAAAGCTAGAAGGGCCTGGTCAGATATACTACAAGTCCTGAGAGATCATAGGTGCCCAGCCAGACTACTTTACCCAGCAAAACTCTCTATCAACATAGATGGAGAAAACAAGATATTCCATGACAAAATCAAATTTAAACAATATCTACCCACAAACCCAGCCCTACAGAAAATCCTAGAAGGAAAATCCCAACCCAGAGAAGAAAACTCCACCCAAGAAAACAAAGGGAATAGAAAACCCCTCAGCAAATAAACTAAAAGAGGCACAGGACCACCACCTATACCAAACTAATAGAAAATAACAACCCCAGGTCAATAATATCCATCAACATCAATGGACTCAACTCCCCAATAAAAAGACATAAGTTTACAGAGTGGATCCGCAAGCAAGACCCTTCCTTATGCTGTATACAAGAGACACATCTAACTACCAAAGATAGACACTGCCTTAGAGTAAAGGGCTGGAAAAAGGTTTTCCAAGCAAATGGACCCAGGAAGCAAGCTGGAGTAGCCATCCTAATATCAAACAAAACAGACTTCCAAATGAAGTTAATGAAGAAAGACAAAGAAGGGCACTATATACTCATTAAAGGGAATATTCATCAAGAGGAAATCTCAATACTGAACATCTATGCTACAAATACAAAGGCACCTACTTTCGTAAAAGAAACACTTCTAAAACTTAAAACGCACGTCGATCACAACACATCAGTAGTGGGAGACTTCAACACCCCACTCACAACAATGGACAGATCTTCAAGACAGAAGACAAACAGAGAAATATTGAGTCTAACAGAGATCATGAAACAAATGGACCTAACAGATATCTACAGAACGTTTCACCCAAACACAAAGGAATACACCTTTTTCTCAGAACCCCAGGGAACCTACTCCAAAATCGACCACATAGTTGGACACAAGGATAGTCTCAATAGATACAAGAAAATTGAAATAACACATTGTATCTTATCAGACCACCACGGAATAAAGCTGGTCTTCAACAGCAAAAGAATCAACAGAAAGCCTACACACACATGGAAATTGAACAGCTCCTTACTGGATGACCACTGGGTCAGGGAAGAAATAAAGAAGGAAATCAAAGACTTCTGAAAATCCAACGACAATGAAGACACAACATACCCAAACCTATGGGATACATTGAAAGCTGTGCTACGAGGAAAGTTCATAGCACTAAGTTCTTTCAAAAAGAAAATTGTGACAGCTCATATCAGTGAACTAACAGCTAAGCTGGGTGAATTGGAAAAAAAGAAACAAACACTCCCAAGAAAAGCAGAAGGCAGGAAATCATCAAACTTAGGGCTGAAATCAACAACTTAGAATCAAAAAGAACTATACAAAGAATCAATGAAACCAAGAGTTGGTTCTTTGAGAAAATCAACAAAATAGACAGACCCCTAGCCAAATTAACTAAAAGGCAAAGGGAAAGAACCCAAATCAACAAAATCAGAAATGAAAAGGGAGAAATAACAACAGACATTGAGGAGATCCAGAAAATATTCGGGCATTAATTTAAAAATCTATATTCCACTAAATTTGAAAACCTAAGCAAAATGGACAATTTCCTCAATAAATTCCACCTACCAAAACTAAATCAAAATCAGATTAACAGCTTAAACAGCCCAATAACACCCAAGGAAATAGAAACAGTCATTAATAATCTCCCAACCAAAAAAAGCCCAGGGCCAGATGGCTTTAGCACGGAATTCTACCGGACATTCAAAGAGGAACTAACACCATTACTTTTCAAACTCTTCCACCACATAGAAACAGAAAGAACACTGCCAAACTCATTCTATGAAGCAACTGTCATTCTGATTCCTAAACCACACAAAGACCCAACAAAGAAAGAGAACTTCAGACCAATCTCCCTCATGAACATAGATGCAAAAATACTTAATAAAATACTAGCAAACCGAATTCAAGAACACATCAAAAGTATCATACACCATGATCAAGTAGGCTTCATCCCTGGAATGCAGGTATGGTTCAATATACAAAAGTCTATCAATGTAATTCACCACATAAACATGAAAGAAAAAAACCACATGATAATCTCGCTAGATGCAGAAAAATCATTTGACAAAATCCAACACCCCTTCATGCTAAAAGTTCTGGAGAGAACGGGCATACAAGGACCATAACTACAAATAATAAAGGCAATATACAGCAAGCCAGTAGCCAATATCAAATTAAATGGAGAGAAGCTTGAAGCATTTCCTCTAAACTCAGGGACAAGACTATGATGTCCACTTTCAACATATCTCTTCAATATAGTACTTGAAGTCCTTGCTAGAGCAATAAGACAACTAAAGGAGATCAAAGGGATAAAAATTGGAAATGAAGAAGTCAAATTATCCCTATTCACAGATGATATGTTAGTATACATAAGCGACCCCAGAAACTCCACCAAAGAACTCTTACAGCTGATAAACAACTTCAGCAAGTTGGATGGATACAAAATTAACTCAAAAAAATCAGAAGCCCTTCTTTATACAACAAACAAATATACCGAGAAAGAAATAAGGGAAACAACCCCCTTCACAATAGCCACAAACAACATAAAATACCTGGGGGTAACCCTAACCAAGCATGTAAAGGACCTATGCAACAAGAACCTCAAGCCCCTGAAGAAAGAAAAGGAAGAGGCCTTTAGAAGACGGAAAGATCTCCCATGCTCATGGATAGGTAAGATCAACATAATAAAAATGACTATCCTACCAAAAGCAATATATAGATTTAATGCAATTCCTATCAAAATACCAACACAATTCTTTATAGACCTGGAAAAAGCTATTCTCAACTTCATATGGAACAACAAAAAGCCCAGAATAGCTAAATCAATCCTGTCCAATGAAAAAACATCTGGAGGTATCACCATCCCAGATTTCAAGCTGTACTACAGAGCAACAGTAATAAAAACAGCATGGTACTGGTATAGAAACAGACCAGTGGATCAATGGAATCGAATTGAAGACCCAAACATAGATCCACACACCAATGGCCAACTAATCTTTGACAAAGAAGCCAAAACCACACAATGGAAGAAGGACAGCATCTTCAACAAATGGTGCTGGTCCAACTGGATATCCACTTGCAAAAGAATGAAATTAGACCCATACCTACCACCTTGTACCAAAGTTAAATCCAAGTGGATCAAAGACCTTAACATAAAGCTGGCCACACTAAATATACTAGTAGAAAAAGTAGGAGAAACCCTCGAACTCATTGGCACAGGTGACAAATTCTTGAAAAGAACACCAACAGCTCAGGACCTGAGATCAACACTCAATAAATGGGATGTCATGAAACTGAAAAGCTTCTGTAAGGCAAAGGACACTGTCATTCGAACAAAAAGGCAACAACACACTGGGAGAAAATCTTCACCAACCCCACATCTGATAGAGGGCTATTATCTAAAATCTACAAAGAACTCAAGAAACTAAATGCCAAGAAACCAAATAATCCAATCAAAAAATGGGAGATGGAGCTAAATAGAGAATTCACAAAGGAGGAATCCCTAAGGGCTGAGAGACACCTGAAGAAATGTTCAACATCCTTAATCATCAGAGAAATGCAACTCAAGACGACCCTGAGATTCCACCTAACACCTGTTAGAATGGCTAAGATAAAGAGCTCTAATGATAGCGCATGCTGGCGAGGGTGTGGAGAAAGGGGAACCCTACTCCATTGCTGGTGGGAGTGTAGGCTTGTGCAACCACTATGGAGATCTGTCTGGTGATATCTTAGAAATATAGGAATAACCTTGCCTCAGGACCCAGCCATACCACTTCTGGGTATACACCCAAAGAACCTCTCACAGAGACATAGGGAAGTCTCCTCATCTATGTTCATAGCAGCCTTATTTGTAATAGCTAGAAATTGGAAACAACCCAGATGTCCCTCAACTGAAGAATGGATTAAAAAACTGTGGTACATCTATACAATGGAATATTACTCAGCTATCAGAAACAATGAAATCATGCAATTTGCAACCAAATGGACGGATCTAGAGAAGCTCATCCTGAGTGAGCTAACCCAGTCTCAGAAGGATGCACATGGCATCTATTCACTTAGAGTAGCATTTTAGCTATATCGTACAGGATATCTGTACTACAACCAACACACCAAAAGGAACATGGACATAAATTTTTTTTTATCTTTTTCTTTTTCCTTCTCCTTTTTTTCTTTTTTCTTTTTCCTTTTCCCTTCTCTTTTTCCTCTCTTTTTTTGTTGATATTCTTTGTTTTTGTGGGTTTGTGTGTTTGTTGGTCTTTTTTTTTAGTATTCCCCCAGTAGCAAGGAGACACCTTTCACTGGCAGTACTGCCTCATAGGCCCCCCGGTGAATGAAGAGGCTCTTGGCCCTCATATGACTCCTGATCTGTGGTGAGAGACTGTTAGGCAGGGACACTCCACCCCAGAGGAACAAGACGGAAGGGTCAGGGGGTAGAGCATGGGAGGGTGGGGCTGGGAAGCGGGAAAAGAGGACAATATGATAAGGATGTAACCTGAAGCAACAAACAAATAAATTTATTAACTAAAAAAAAAAAAAAAAAAGGGCAGGTGGCAGGGCTGAAATGCTGTGAACGGAATAGAGGATACAGCCGTTTGGCCTGGTTTTGCACACCTCCAGGTATCGAGAAGACGTGGAGCTAAGGTAAAATACAAGAGAATTGTGGTGTTGGCCCATGCCTTTGACTTCAGCGGAGATGAGGGGAGCACCGTAGATTTGGTGGTCTTATGTATCCTGGAGTCATACGGAGTGGGATGGTGAGGGTGCATACTCTTGGTCCCACCATTCAAGAAGAGTACACCCTTGGTCCCAGCTCCCAGCACATTGGAGACAGAAACGGGCAGATCCCGGAGCTCAGGGTCAGCCTGATGCAGGGCAAACTCTAAATAGAGAAAGACTTTGATCCAGGAGTGGTGGAACACATCTTTGATCCCTTCAGATGGGAACACAGGTCTCTGATCCCAATAATTAGAGTTCAGAGACACACACATGGGATTTGGAGGGACCTAGGTTTGGAGGCTACTTACAAAAGGCCTTCTCGATGCGGGCAGATTGTCCTTTGGGATCTCAAAATATATACACTGGAGCTGGTTTAGCTCCAAGGTGACAGAATGATTTCTTCTTTAACCCGGATTGAAAGATAACGCTTTGTATGTTGTCGGAAGGCCAAATTTACTTCAGGAGAAGTACTACCTAGCCCCCTCCTCCCAAAAAAAAAGAGGGTAATTGTCCCAGGGTTGGGATTGGGGCAGGGCTCTGTTCTTATCTTTCCAGGAGAATCGAAGTGTCCATTAGGGGAGCCCGGGGATGGCTGGACAGCGGAAACCTCAGCAGAGAGCAGAATCAGGCACCAAGGAGGACGAGTGACCCAGTTGATTCTGCCTGGCAGACTTCCTCAATAGCTGTTTCCATCGTGGGCCTGCAACCACAGCAATCCAATGTCGCTGGGACTGTCCAGCTCTACACATTGCCCCGGCAGGAACCTCAGTGAAGCCTGCAAGATCAGCTTCTGCCTACAAACCCCTTAGGTCATCTAAACAGCTGAGAACAGAAGGACTGAACATAAAAGGAGTGTACTAACATTTTTAACCATTTTTTCCATTTGGGTTCGGGCCCCAAACAGGTCTACTATGACCCAAATCAGCAGGAAGTCACTTTAAGAGAGCGACATCCCATGCCCAGAGGGTGGGGAAGGTGTTTCTCCGCCCTTCTTTTTGGTTATTTGAAGGATAACTGAAAACTCTGATATTTAGGGGAAAAGATTACAAGCTGATAAATGGTCCTGTTTAATGGGTTTTGGAGGTTAGCCCCAGGGACTTCCTACTTTTCCTTTTCTGTATCCTTCTTCCTCTCCTATGTAGGAGTGCAGGGGCTTGAGAAAAATGAGATATAGACATAGCACAGGAAGGTCCAAGAAGAAGGGGCAGATTATTGAATATGCCCTTATACCTTTGTATATTGATACAAAATTAGTAGTTTATTTGGCTAAAGTGGTATTGACCATTGTTTATTGTGCAAAAATAAGATTGTATTGGATTACATCGGTATTGATCTTTGTATATTGATACTAAATTAAGATTATAGTTGGCCACAATGGTATTGACCCTTGTATATGGACGTAATATTAAGATTGTATTGGGCTACATAGGCATTGATCTTTGTATATTGATACATAATTAAGAGTATATTTAACCACAATTGAATAGATCTTTGTATATTGATACAAAATTAAAGGTAACGCTTCCTAATGGTATCATACCTAGAGATACTTAAAATTAAAATGTGAAGCTCTGGCCTCTTGATACCAACCGTCTATAACGGTCTAGGATAGTTAAGTAAAACAAACTCCTAGTCATGCAAACATGTCACTTTGTTAGCTACTATGACAGACTATCACAGATATTCTCTAAACTACCCAGTAATCAAGTTGCTAAGAGACAAGCAACATTTGCTTATCTTAATACAAGAGATGGATAGGGCATCTTCAAAAACCCCAAGAGATCTGCAGAATATGGCATTCAAAGATGTTATCTTAAATTAAGATTTTCTTTTTTTTTTTATATCGAGACATATCAGCTCCTGACAGCACCCCCTATTCTACTCCAAGTAGGAGATAAGCATCGAAGAATCTCCACTGTAAGATGGTTGAATTAGTGGCAAGCCTATCTCTTGGCATGAAAAATCCCCTTGCACCAACTGCAGACAGACTGCTGTCCAAAAAGGACAAAACTTGGTAGCAGGGAAGTCGACAGCCTAACTCTGCCAAGACAGGGTAGGTAAGTCCTTTATAATCCCTGCTCTACAACAAATGTCTGTCAGAGAAACAGGACCCAAAGGCTGAAGACTGATGCAGGAATGTATGGAGAGAAAATGGGAACTGTCCAGGCAGTCATTGGTATGTCATTTCTTAGTTTTGGAAGCTGCAGGCCCTGCACTTCCTATATAAGCAGATATATTTATCCCTCTCAGGTCTCTGAGGTGGTTGAAGAATAGACAGCTAGAGTCTCATAGTTAAATTTTGAGGTGTTTAGGAATCAAGAGGGTGTTATAGATCTAAGAAGATACTCTTAAAAATGTGTTGCAAGTTAGTATGAAAGTTGAGTCAGATATAGACCTTTAAACTCATGGAGATGGTTAGACAGTAGAATGCTAAATTCAGGGGCCAAATATGTATAAACTGGACATTGGGAAGGTATTCTGGGCCATTTAACTCTCATAAATGTGGCATATTTATATCTGTTGTTTTGTATAGTATTTACTGTTGTGGGAGAAGGAGCCATCTGTTGGACTGAAAGGGGAAACTTCTGGGGGGAAGAGGGTGGAAGGGCGAGATAGGAAGGGGGAATAGGGAGGGGTTTGTGACTGAGATGTAACTTGAAGAAAAAAAATAAAGTGTTTAAAAAAATTAAATAAATAAATTCTTTTAAAAAGAAAACAGAAAGACCTTAAAAAATACCTAATAATAAATGGTAATGAAAACCTGAAAAAGAATTAAAAGGAAATTCTAAAAGCCCAAGGGGGGTGCGGAACACTTTTAAGGACTTGTCAGTAGATAGGCAAGGCTAAGAAAAGCATTGCTGAGCCTGAATATGCACCTGTTTGTAGAGATCCCCTAAAATGTAAAACAAAGAATGAATAGGATGGGACAGATCTGTGAGACAATTATAAAGGGTACAGGGTGAGAGGAATGGTGACGTCAGAAGTAGTAGAAGAGGAAGAGGAAGGGGAGGAGGAGAAAGTAAAGGAGGAGGGAAAAGCAAAAGTATATTTGAGTTAATAATAGCTGAGCGTTATCCAAAATTCACTATAGACATCAAACTGCAGAGCCAGAAATCCCACAACCTGAAGCAAAATAACTGCAAAAACATGTGAATGGGTATGTCATAGTCAAGGTACTCAAGAGCAAAGGCAAAGAGGAAAACCTGGAAGGAAACAAGAAGGGATAACATCCTTATTTCCACAAGAATGGCAATGAAAACTGCATTGGTTCTCTTTGCCTCATAGAAGCCCAAAGAGGGCAGGAGGAAATATTTAAACCACTAGTGAAAAGAAAAATGGGAAAGTGCCAACCTAGAGCTCAATAGCCAGAGAAATTACTGTCTGAACATAAAAGAGAATGAAAAGTCATCAAGTATGATGTGAATCACCAGTAGACCTGCCTTAGGAGGAACACTGAAAGAAGTCTCCAGAAAGAAGTGATGTAGTTCAGAAACTCAGACATTCACATCTGCCTAAGAAGATGAAGGGATAGCTGAGAAACATACAAATGCAGCTACAGCAGTAACTTCATTCTTTTTTTTTTTTTTTCGGTTTTTCGAGACAGGGTTTCTCTGTGTATCCTTGGCTGTCCTGGACTCACTTTGTAGACCAGGCTAGCCTCGAACTCACAAAGATCCGCCTGCCTCTGCCTCCCAAGTGCTGGGATTAAAGGCGTGCGCCACCACCGCCCAGCTGAGTAACTTCATTCTTATTATTAATTGGTCTAACAGGTAAAATGTTCCTATAATAACCATTCTTACACATGGAGACTACAGCTTGTGGGTAAGGGAAGTGGATTACAGCAATGTAGGGCAGGAGCAGAGCGGCAGAGGTACCTGCAGAACCCATAAAGAGGTAGAGTGTCATTTTAATGGAGGGTGTGGATTAGTTGGATATGTACACTACAAACCCCAGGCCAACCACTGAAAAGATACTTTGTTATGTTGGAAGTCCATGCACATGCAAGGCAAGAGCTCTACTGCTGAGATAAACACACAGCACTTAAAAAGAATGTTTAAGAAGTACCGTGGTTATGCTATGACAAGGGAGAAAATGAAATCACAGAAAGTGTCCAGCTAAAACCTGAGAAGGCAAAAGTGAATGGGGGCTGGGGGTGGGGGGAACTGAGGCTACAGCTCAGTTCATATACTCCTTGTATAACAAGAACAAACGCTAGGATTCCAATTCCAGTATACATAAAGCTCCTGTGGTGGTACACATCTGTAATCCCAGCACTCAGGATGTGGAGATAAGGAGTTCAAAGCTACCCTCAGCTAGATAACAAGTTTGAGACTCAAAGAAAAAGAGGTAAGGAAGGAAAAGAGAAAAGGAGGAAGAAAAAGAGGGAAGGAGGAGAAATAAAGAACACTAGCCAGAGATAGAAAAAAGTAGCATTGGAGCCAGGAAGTAAGCACATATAAAATCCAGATAGGTAGCATGCCAGCACTGAGGGAGAAATGGATGTTAGAGGTGGCTGGGCACAGGGACAGACAATGACCAATCAAACAAATTGATAAGCTACAAGTTCAGTGAGAAACTCTGTCGTCTTATACTGTCAGACATCAACCTGGGTTCCCACTGGTTTGCTCCATGGGATTGAGCCTGGCTTCAAAGGATGCCAGATAAATGACATCTGAGCCACTCAATGCAGCATGCTGCCAAACTCAGGCCTTCTCTCTGGCCCAGCCTCATACCAGGCACATGTACATTCTGATTCATCCGACCTTAACTCCATGACCTAAGATAAAGGGCAAAGAAACATGCAGAGGATTGGCCACAAATGCTGACAGAGCAGGAGTGAAGAACAAAGGGAAGTGCAGACTAGAGGTACATTTATTCTGGGCAGCGAGTCAATGAGGTACGAAATTAATTAAGACAACACACAAATATTTATGTATCGGAATCTCTTCACACAGCCAAAGAGATAACACACAAGCTTGACTTAACCAGGGTAGAATTTAAGTAAAGGGACAGGTGTTTGTCAGAGAATGTGGGAAATTGCAAAATACTGTCTACTATTTTTTTATATTTAAAAGCACCTATTCCCCACCTACAAATTCTAAACCAGGGTTTCTCAATTTCTGTCAATATTAAGAACTAGATAACTGAATGGTGAGAGCGGCCCTGTTCATTGAAAGATTTTTCTAATCATCCCTGGTCTCTACTCAAAAGGGATCCTGAAACAAAATTAAGCTCAAACAGCTACCAGGTGCCAATGTGTAGCAATCTCTATTCCTACCATTAAGAAAAGGGTTGTACTTTGAACTCCACTGACTGTGTCTGCTAATTTCTAACCGATGAAGCTGAATAGTCTGAATGAGAAAAATAATTGGTCAACAACATTGTAATTAAATTTCCAGCAGATACAAATATAAAATGTAAACTTGAGCAATTGTCTCCAGGACAAGACCTTTGAGCTTCTTGTTTACCTCAGCTCTCTGATGAAAGAAATGACAAATACTTACATGAGAACAGAAAGAAAACAACTGCAAGAACCATGCCTCCCAGATGGTCATAGAACCACAGGCCCATAATCCAAACACTGGGGAGAATGGCAACTTTAAGGTCTGCCTGGATCATGCGGAGACTCTAAAGTCAACTGAGATACAACCAAAAGGGAAGAAAGGAAGAGAAGGAAGTAAGGAAACAGGAAAGAAGGGAGGAAGGAAGAACAAACTATGCCTACTTGAGGACTATGCCCAGTAGAAAGTTATGGCTTAACAGAAGCCAAACCTGCAAGGTTATCCATGACTAAGGTACCTAGCTGATAGGGATGAACAGGTATGGATGAGAAAAATCCCTGGAGAATGGAATTCTAAAAAGAGATGAATGAGAAATTCAGGAGACTCCTTCTATCAAGAAAGAACCATAAAAAGAGCATGTGTTCAAGATTGAAGTCATCCTTTTGGGGGGGAAGTGAATGAAAATGAGGACATGATTGCTCTAACGTATGGTTGAGGGAAAGATTTTTATTGTAGATATGAGGGACAGGCAGGCATTTGGAAGAGTCCAGACTGAACATGGCCAGCAGAACAGACTAGGCCATGGGGGAGGGGGGTGGAGTAAGAGAAGAAGAGATGAAAGAGGAAAGAGGGGGCCAAGAGGACCAAAAGAGCACAAGGGAATCAAGAGGACAAGAGAGCTCCTGCCCAAAATGCCTGAGTTATATGGAAAAGAGAAGCTGGAAGAACAGAAACAAAAGTCAGAATCTGGAGAGGTAGAGGTAGGGGGTGGGAGTTGAGAAGTCATGGACTAAGAGGAGCCAAGACTCCATAACAGGTACTTGTGATACTCACAAGAAGTTTGGGGAGGGATGAGGTGAATATGCTCAAAATATATTGCGTAAAATTCTCAAAAATTAATAGTTTATATTAAACAAACAGACAATACAGCCACTTTATGGAGTTTTTATGAGGAATAAATGAGACAGTAGGTATTATGTGTCAAGTAGAAAACAGAACACATGCAAAACAGGCAAACATGTGGAAGCTACTGGAAAGATTGTTAGTGGCAGCACTTGGTGTGCATGCTCCTCTAGGGCATGGTATACACTTGGCCAAACATAGAACTGGCTACTTGTAACTCTGCTGCAAGGCAAGCCAAACTAAATGTGGCAGCTGATAGAAAGTCAACAAAGTCATGGGCTTTGAGAGAGGACGCCAATGAAGCTACTTGCTCTCAAACTTGAGCAAACATCAGAGTCCCATGGGTGCTTGTTAACAGGTAGCTGCCTAGACCCTAGCCCAAAAATTCAGATTGTCTAGGGTGGAGCCCAAGGATTTGTATTTGCTGGTTGATGTTGCTGATCTTTTCAAATGTTAGTTTAAGACAACTTTGTGCTTGCATTGCCATCATTTATGTTGCTGTCTTGGGCTCCCCTCCAGATACATGGTACACATCACCAAATCCCTTGGAAGGGAAATTTAAGCTGGGAAAAGGGGTCACTTGTAACTAAACTTTAAATTATTATTTACACTTATTTATTTATTACTAAATTCACTTATAACAAACACCAACAA
>CAJQZJ010032648.1:671864-768774 GCA_907164525.1 Lophiomys imhausi | reverse complement strand
CCAACAATTTCTTAACTATTAATCCTATAAATTCCTACAACCCCTTTTACCTATCCACTAAACCTATTAATAATTATAACAACTACTTTCATAACCCTTTAGAATGATACAGTCTCTGGGGCAGGTCCTCAGTCGTCAGGAACACAGTCTTTGTTGTAGATTCTTTAACGCACTTAGCAGTCCTTTTTCTGGATCTCTCAGATGCAGGTTCATCAGGGTCGTTGGTTATTGCGGTCTCACCTTAAATAAGGCTTCATGCTTTCTTCTCTGTGGAAGACCCCAGGCGTCTGCAGGCCAACTTACTTCTTTTGAATCAGGAACTCAGCTGCTCTGCCTCAGTTCTTAAAGCCAGGCACCGTTTCCTTTAGGCCACTGTTTGAACAGATCAAACCCCTCCAGGCAAAAGCTGAGCCACAGGGTCCAGTCCTTGGCCTTTTGGTGTCTTGCTCAGGCTTTCTTTGCTCACTGGCTTCTTTCTGCTTCAGGGAGAGAGCTGGCCATCAATGGCCAGCCCTTTTTTCAGCAGGACTCTTGGAGCTCTCCAGCATCAGGGGCCTCTTCTCCTTCTGGGCTCCATGCACTGTCCTTAAATAGGAGGAACTCTGTTTCAGCTTAATTTGGGCTCCGCCCACTTAGCAGCTGAAAACAATGTCAGGCCAGATACTTTGTTTCTTCAAGTCCATTAAGTCTTTCCTGTTTTCCTGACTTCAACCTTGTTTTTCAGTCTATTGAGTCTTTCCTGACTTCATGCTGATAATGCTGTTCATGCCCCAAATTAAGAGACAGTATCAGAAACCCCTATATATTTTCTAAATCTAATTTATCTAACCCCTACAGTCACTAATACCAGTTGTCTCTCGCATTCCCAGTCCTGGATAGATTCTGACCTTCATTCTCATCCAAGCCCCTCCTAAGCCTCTGTTTCTGGTAGCCTTTAGCATCACCAGCTGACTTGCCTACAGTCCTGTGATTGTCTCAACCCAATCCCAACATAGATTGGTTGTAGGTGATCCTCTGTGCTCTACCAATATAATGCTAAGATTTTCCAAGTGGACTCTTACAGAGGAAAGACTACATAAAGGCTAGGAAATTCTGTTGCCTGGGACTTAAACCCTAAGATTCTTGGTCTGAGACTAGATATCACAAAGAGCTTTGCATGCGTCCTTAAACACGGCCATGGCTGCTAAAAAGGTCAATTGATGTTTTGATTAGCATCACTTTAGGAAGTGCAAGTCCCTTACAATTTCTGCACCCATGTCTGTGATGGGAAGCTCAGATGCTATTCAATTTGTAGAATATTTTATGTACTTTTCATCCCATAGAACAGAGCTATGCCAAAAGCCATTGCCAAAGGCTGCTCCTAACCTCCTAACTGTGCTCAGCAAATCCCATAAGCACCCCAGTGCTTTTTTCGGGGCCATGAATAGGAGACAGCCAAAACAGATGCATAATGACCACAAGGCAGGTGGGGATTGTCAGATTTATGCTTAGTAAACATCTTAATGGCTTCCTTAGATGGCAGGGGGGCTGTTGGTTCTCATATACATATAACATCAAAGAGGAAATTCCAGAATGTTTCTGCTACTTGTACTTTCCTCTCTTGATTCCACCATCTGGGGTGAGCTGTTGAAACTCAGAAGGTATAGCCACTTTGGAAAGCTAGAAGTTGACAAAACAGAGAACTAGACAGTGAGAAGCCAGGGCAGGGAAAGTTAACTAGAAACCTTTTAAAAGTCATATTCTATACCTTGAGTGACTTTTGTCCCATGTAGACACTGCTTAGGAATAGCTGCTAAGTGGCTCCTCCATGCATGTTTAGTGGATTGCTGGTGTGCCTTATAACCAGATAGTCATGACTTCCTAGAGCTTCACTTACATCTCTAAA
This sequence comes from Lophiomys imhausi, assembly GCA_907164525.1. Lineage (NCBI taxonomy): Eukaryota > Metazoa > Chordata > Mammalia > Rodentia > Muridae > Lophiomys > Lophiomys imhausi. Next base: position 766,889 of record CAJQZJ010032648.1, on the reverse strand, counting down.
CAGGTTCAGCATCCTATAGAACATTTCTTGGCAGTAAATTAAGCATTTCGAGAAAATGTTAACCTTGTCATCTCACTGTAACTTCCTGGACCATAGGGATGATCACTTTTATTTCAAGTTTTGCTCCACTATCAAATGAAAAAAATCTTTGTTTCTTGGCTCCTCTAGGTAGGTAAGTGCAACATCCAGGAATCAAATCTCTTACTGGGTATATCTCCAAATTCCCATCTGTAAGAAAGATCCTTCACATTTCCACCTCCTTTGACATAGTCAACTTTTCGTTCTATCCAACCCATCATAGACATTCTATTTTAAAGATCAAGAGAAAGGCATGGATCTCAAACACCTTGGAAACCTAGGCTTTCATATTCCTAGGCCAAACTCTGTCATTGTTAATTATGAAGTTATCAAAACTACTTCAGATGTGACTAGAACTTCACAATCCCACAGTGATTTCATGGCCATGGTTCCGTTGAGGCTTTGAAGCCCATGAACCCAAGTCTGTTGCCTTGCAGGTGATACAACTGAGGTCAACAGTTTAGTAGGTTGAGAGACTTGCTAGGAATTGTTATTGGAGCAATAACTGGGACCTAAGCTTTTTAACACCAGAATAATGCTCTCTCACATTTTTAGGTCTTCAAGTCTTTTGACTTTATTGTAACAACCGGTCACTCTATCAAATAAATGTTTACACACATATGTACATATTCATGAGATGTCCCCTTTCATTCCTAATTCTGGAAATTTATTATCTTGATCAATCCAGTTAGAGGTATATGTCTAGAGACAGCTGATATTAAGAGTGTTCAAAATCTACTACTCACCTTCCCTTAATGACTAAATAAATTCTGGAATGAACTAGAATTTGGGGCATGGGGAAAGGAGTTTGGTGAATTAAAGGGCTAGCTCAGCTATTCTTTCCTTCCCTTCTCAAGAGAGATGAGCATGGTTCTGCAGCACTGGAGCTGGTCCTGATACACCCAGGTTTCCACAGTAGTAGGATCATGCTTTAGGAGAGGTTATCCAGAATACAGACAGAATGGACATTGTGACAACAAGAGGTTTCTACAACAATTTCATGTCCAGATGCCTGGAAGTCATATGAGGGTTTTGGGAAATAAAAGGCAGGAAGGATAAAATAGAGGCTATGCGGCATCACCATGACTGAGCATTGTGTCAGTAGAGAGGGATTCTGTAAACCTCCCCACAGATAATGTAGAACCAAAGCCTAGTAGACATGAAGAACCAGGTCTTAATGATCATTTATGAGCAGATAGATGGATAGTGGCAGCTGTGGACACAAATCCAAGTTATTCTTCTACTGTTCAGGAAATACTTTGTGTTTAGGTCCATGACCTCTTTGTGACAATACAGCAATATGACCTTACCTACCCAGAACTCTTTTTAGAAAGTATTTTCCAGGATGTGTGGGTACTAATGCCAAGTCATATAGTGTGTATGTGAATCCTGGGGAAAATAAAGTACCAGCCTCAATGGAAGATTGGAAGTGACCTTTTATTTTGCATTTTCTCCTCTCATACTTAATCCCTGCCTTTCATAGTGAGTATAGATATATTTGGACATCTTCTGTTTATATTTAAGTTCCAACTCCACAAAAAACAAAAACTCAAAGGGAGTTCAAAAAATTGGAAGCAAAGAAGGGAGACTGAAAACACTCTAATTACAGAGCCAAAATTGCGAGTTGGAAACATACAGAGTGATATTGAAAATTCCCACATTAAGCCAATGGCTTAAGTACAATTCCAGGTTTGTTCACTTCAGCCCCTACTTCAGGAAACAGAGAGGTCTCAGAAAAGAAACAGTTTCATGGGAAATGTCAGTTTCCATCACAGCCAAAACTAAACAAAAACAAATCTAGTAAATTTTCCAAATACTGAAAGCATCCAGTAGTTAGGAAATTCAAAATATAAAAAGATCAAACAATTAAGAAACAAGTAATAGTTTACTTGCCCTTCCTCAAGACTCTGAACCTACCACTTGTGGGTGATATTACTAGATGTAAAATCAGAACTATACTTGCCCCAGAATGATTGAGAAAACTGTTCTCATGAGAAGTACTGAAGAATGGAATGGGTGTCATTGTAAGTTTTCCATTTGCCCACACTTTGATTGATGGGAACTATGCCTCCTGAATACAAGAAAATTCTGAAAGGACTTGTGAACCCGAGAACCTCCACCAAGTCCAGTTTGTGCTGCCCATATACTCCTGAGTATGAGGTTATGCACTGGACAGAGTAGTCAACCTAATAGGAAGTACACTTAAAGAAAGAAAACTGATTCCCCCACCCCCAAATGCCATCAATGGTCTATAGCTCCTCAGCTAGAGATTGGGACACATAACCTCCTCTCCCTCCATCCTAGAATATTTTTTTAACTTTTTAAATTTATTTATTTATTTATTGCTTCAGGTTACATCTCCATCATAGTGTCCTCTTTCCACCCTTTCCAGTCCCACCCTCCCACCATCTACCCCCTAACCCTTCTATCCCACTCCTCTTGAGTGGAGTGTCCCTACATAACAGTCCCCCACCCCAGTTCAGCAGTCATATGAGGGCCAAGAGCCTCCTCATACACTGGAGGCCTACAAGGCAGTTCCACCAGGGAAAAGTGTCTCAATGACAGAGAGAGAAAACAAACAAACAAACAAACAAAAACAATAACAAAACAAAAAAAGTCTATCTCCATGTTCCCTTTGGTGCAATGGTTGTAGTATAGATATCCTGTACTATATGGCTAAAATCCGACTATAAGTGAATAGATGCCATGTGCATCCTTCTGAATCTGGGTTAGCTCACTCAAGATGAGCTTTTCTAGTTCCATCCATTTGGCTGCAAATTGCATGATTTCCTTGTTTCTGATAGCTGAGTAGTATTCCATTGTGTAGATGTACCATAGTTTTTAAATCCATTTTTCAGTTGAGGGACATCTGGGTTGTTTCCAGTTTCTAGCTATTACAAATAAGGCTGCTATGAACATCCAGAATTTTGATTGTCTTGAGCTTATATAGATCTTGTGCATGAAACCACAGCTGCTGTGAGTCCATGAGAATAGTGGTCCTATCATGTCCAGCCAATAATTTGTTTCTGGTCCTACCTGACATTTGACTGTTATAATCCTCTGCCCTCTCTTCTGCAAAGGTCTCTGAGCCTTGTCAGGTTAGAGAGGGTAACATTAAAATGTCCCATTTATGGATGATCACTCCACAAACACTTATTCTCTTAACTTGGAGAATTAAGAACTATCCACTGTATAGAAAAACAGCTCTGATGAGGACTGAGCTGCACTAATCTACCTATAGGGAATGCAAATGTATAAGATATTTGATATTATGTCCATTTAGTGAAATAGTAGATTCATCCCTCAAGCATTTGAGCTGTCCAACAATGAATTGTTGACCAGATTTACACTACCAGGCATGCATTTCCAGTGAATCAGGTCTCAAATCCAATCAGAAAGCAGTTGTGTATCCCCATAACTTTTATACTGCTATTACTGTACGTCACAGACTTCACAGATGGGCAAAACTTTTCCCCCCACCACCTACAAAACCCCTTTTGGTGCTATGAAACTGACTGGAAGGAAACTTTTTTTTAAATTTATTTTCCTTTATTTTTTATTTCTTCAAGTTACATCTCAATCGCAGTCCCCTCCCTATTCCCCTTCTAGTCCCGCCCTCCCACCCTCAACCCTCCATCCTCTTCCCTTTTTTTTTCTTTTAAGTTTAAGGTATATCTTATTTCCCCCTACAGTTTCCCCTTTCAGTCTAACAAATGGCTTTCTCTTATAATAACAAATAAAATACAGTATAACAGAGGTAATTAGGCCACAGTTATGAGGGTTATATGGCTTAACGTACATTCCCAATGACCAATCCATATGTATTTGGAACTTGATTTAACATTCTACTATCTAAACATCTCCATGAGTTTAAAGGTCTATATCTGACTCAACATTCATACTAACTTGCAACACAATTTTCAAAGTATCTTCTTAGATCTATAACACTCTCTTGACTCCTAAACAACTCAAAATTAAATTATGAGACTCTAGCTATCTGTTCTTCAACCACCTCAGAGACCTGAGAGGGATAAATATATCTGATTTTATAGGAAGTACAGGGCCTGCAGCTTCCCAAACTAAGAAATGACATATCTGTGGCTGCCTGGACAGTTCCCATTTTCTCTCCATACATTCCAGCATCAGTCTTCAGTCATTTGGCCCCGTTTCTCTGACAGACATTGATTGTAGTGCAGGGGTTATGAAGGACTTACCTACCCTGTCTTGGCAGAGCTAGGCTGTCGACTTACCTGCTTCCAGGTTTTGTCCTTTTTGGACAGCATTCTGTCTACAGTTGGGGCAAGGGGCTTTTCCTACCAAGAGATAGGCTTGCGACTAATTCAATCATCTTCCACTGGAGATTCTTCGATGCTCATCTTCTACTTGGAGGAGAATAGGGGGTGCTGTCAGGAGTTGATATGTCTTGATATAAAAAAATCTAAAGTTACGAAAACATCTTTGAATGCCATATTCTGCAGATCTCTTGAGGTTTTTGAAGAGGCCCTATCTATCTCTTATATTAGGGTAAGCAGATGTTGCTTGTCTCGTAGCAGGTTTATTTCTGATTAGCTTGGAAAGTAACTATAATAGGCTGTCATAGCACCTAACTGAATGACCGGCTTGCATAACCATTAATTCGCATTTCTTAATTACCCTAAACAGTTTATGACAATTAGTAGTAAAAGGCCGAAACATCACATTTCATTTTTTTTTCTTTACCTCCTAACCCTTCCATCCCATCTCTCTGTGGTGGGGTGTCCTTATATAACAGTCCCTCATCTCAGTTGAGAGGTCGTATGAGGGCCAAGAGCCTCTTCATTCATTGGGGATCTACGAAGCAGTACCATCAGTGAAAAGTGTCTCGTTGCCCGGGAGAGAGAACTACTAAACAAACAAACCAATAAGCATACAATAAATAAAAAAGACTAAAAAATAGAAAAAATATAACTAATATATAAAAAATAGATAAAGAATAAAAATTAAAAATAAGAAGTCTATGTCCAAGTTCCCTTTGGTGTGTTAGTTGTAGTATCGATACCTTCTACTATATAGCTAAAATTCTACTATAAGTGAATAGATGCCATATGTGTCCTTCTGACAGCATCTTCAACAAATGGTGCTGGTCCAAATGGATGTCCATTTATAAAAGAATGAAGTTACACCTATACTTATCACCCTGTACAAAACTTAAGTCCAAGTGGATCAAAGACATTAACATAAGGCCGGTCACACTAAATCTACTAGAAGAAAAAGTGGGAGAAACCCTCGAACTAATTGGCACAGGCGACAACTTCCTGAACAGAACACCAACAGCTCAGGACTTGAGATCAACAATCAATAAGTGGGACCTCATGATACTGAAAAGATTCTGTAAGGCAAAGGACACTGTCATTCGAACAAAATGGCAGCCTACAGACTGGGAGAAAATCTTCACCAACCCCACATCTGACAGAGGGCTAATATCCAAAATCTACAAAGAACTCAAGAAATTAAATGCCAAGAAACCAAATAATCCAATCAAAAAATGGGGGACAGAGCTAAATAGAGAATTCACAAAGGAGGAATCCCTAAAGGCTGAGAAACACTTGAAGAAATGCTCAACATCCTTAATCATCAGAGAAATGCAACTCAAGATGACTCTGAGATTCCATCTCACACCTGTCAGAATGGCTAAGATCAAAAACTCAAATGACAGCACATGCTGGTGAGGGTGTGGAGAAAGGGGTACCCTACTCCATTGCTGGTGGGAATGCAGGCTTGTGCAACCACTATGGAGGTCAGTCTGGTGATATCTTTAAAAACTTGGTATAGTTCTGCCTCAGGACCCAGCCATACCACTTCTGGGTATACACCCAAATACCTCTTCACGGAATCATAAGGAAGTTTCCTCATCTATGTTTATAGCAGCCTTATTTGTAATAGCTAGAAACTGGAAACAACCCAGATGTCCCTCAACCGAAGAATGGGTCAAAAAACTGTGGTACATCTATGCAATGGAATATCATTCAGCTATCAGGAACAATGAAATTATGCAATTTGCAGCCAAATGGATGGAACTGGAAGGAAACTTCTAGTCAATACCAACTTGATTTCTACACATCCTATTGAGCATTGTGTCTTCAACAACAGTCTTGCCATCAAGTTCTGTAGGGAACCAAGAGCAATTGTAATAGTCTGTATTTGATCATGGGAGCCTCTAGGACACCTCAGACTGAAGAGATAAGATTCTAAGCCAGAGGGTCAAACTAGGAGCTAGGGGACTCTTGTATTACAGTCCTAGTGTGGACATGGTCAAAAGTACAATTTTGACTTCATGAATTTTTCTCTCATTTCTCAACTTCAAAATAATCTCAACAGTCCTTTAATTTCCTAGCATCCTATGGCTCCCATCAAAACTTCTCTTGTCCCATAGCACCTTTCAAAATTCCATTCAGGAGGAAATGGAGTCCTTTGTACCTCTTTCTTTTCTCCATCTACCTCTGGTATAAAAGATAATGTAAAACTTAAATAGCATTATCATGCACATTATCTTGAGGGAAAAAAGGAGAGAGGCTATAACCCACAAAATGATAGCTTCTCAGCCTTTAATGCCTCCCACAGGGGAAGTGATAACAATAAACCTAAGGGCATCTCCTCAAGTGTCTTCCTTCAGTTCCCATTATAATGAGAATTATAATAACTGCACTATTGTTGCTAGCTTTTTTTGTCCATTTAGCAACTGCTTTACAGTCTGAATTCTCTTCAAGTTGAGAAGATCAGAATAAATCTTCGTAAATCAAAACTACCACATTCCCCCCAGGGGGCTTGGAATTTCCTTCTGGAAGATTTTTCTATGTGGATCAGAATAGGTGCTGTAGAAAAAAAGGCTAATTAAAAGCTAATTAAACTATTTAACCAATATTTATATTATCTTTAATTGATTGGTGGCTGTTAATCCTTAACCTGCCATTATAAATGAATACACACAGACACCAGATGGATTTTAATAAGCCTAGGCCTGAGTTCTGCAATCCTAGTCCATCTAAGCTATCTCATAATTCTATTACCCAAATATGACCCCATATATACATATGTCCCTTTGGACTATTATTCTCCACACTAAGCCGATGTTCCAGGCCATGTGGAAGGATCTTCTTTAATCTACCCCATGGCGTGTCCTCCTTGTCTGCTCCTAGCTTCTCTCCAACAACCTTCTTCTTCCCAAGATGCTCCCTTGTCTCTCAAAAAGCTTGTGCAGCTTAGTCCTGCCTACCTCTGTCTTTGCCCAACCTCCAGGCCTCAGCATTTATTTAACCAATCAGAGTCAAAGTAAGTAACAGACAGCAAACAGGACCAATAAACATTTAGAATGTTTAATACCACTCCATCAAGGTGCCTGTCCCTGAGTACCTGTGGAGGTCCATTTGTCCTTCAAATGTTGCAACTCAATATTCTTTCAAAGTGCTCCTGAAACTTTTATAGTCTGACAGTGAGAGCATGTCACATTCCATCCTCCACCAGCACATTTATCATACTAGTGGCACTGAATGCCAGACAGCTATTTTTGCTAAATGAACAATAATTTTGCTGTCCAAATATGCAAGACAGACTTGTCTTTTTTTTTTCCAAGATTTATTAGGTTTTTTTTTTAATGTGTATGTCCCTAGAACCAAAGTTACAGGTAGTTGTGAGCTGCCTGATATGTGTGCTGGGAACCAAACCCTGGTTGTCTACAAATCAGTAAGTGCTCTTAACAAGAGAGCCATCTCTGAAGTCCCAAAGAAAAGATTTTAACATTTGTTTGGTGTGTGTATATGTGTGTATGTGTGTGTGCCTGAGTGTGGGTATGCCTCTGTGTGTATGTGTGTGCCTGTATGTGTGTATGTGTGTGTATGCGTGTGTGTGTGTGCCTGCACGCGTGTGCGTGTGTGTGTGTGTGTGTGTGTGTGTGTGTGTGTGAAAGGACAAATTGTGGGAGTTAGTTCTCTCCCTCTATCTACCACACATATTCCTGAGATTAGAATAAACTCAGGTCATAAAGCTTAGCATCGCATGACTCTAAACACTCAGTCATCTTGCCAGGGCCCTAGAGATACACTTTTGAATACTTGGTTCAAGACAAAGTTGGTGGTAAGCTTTCAGTAATGATGTCTTTCTTGTTCAGATACATGGAAGGATGAAAGGAAGAATAGATAGAATGGTTGAAAATTTAAACCTCAAATACTTATAAGAAATCAAGAATTTGGGTAATAAAGTTGAGTCAAGAGTTCTCATTAGCAAATCCATCAAGAGACCAAGTTCTCTCCTTAAACTCAGTGAGGGCTAATCCATTCATTATTTGCCTTATACTAAATAAAACTACATAAACATGGATTTCAAACTGATCTGATAATTTCACGATAAGCTGTGCTACTCAGCCTATCTTGCTTCTTGATTCTCACTGCCCTACCTCAGTTTCTTCTCACCCCACCCCTAGACCATAAGCATTATGTTCTAAATGATTTCACAACCATGCCTACTCATTCAACAATTTTTCAATGAGCAACAAAGAATATACATTACCACATTTGTTGAAATTGTCTAAAAGTATTTTCTTTCTTTTTTTGTGGAGGGTTCAACAAATGGCTCTTTCTCTTATAGCAACAAATACAGTAAAAAACAAAAACAAAAAATAATTAGGCCACAATTATGAGAATTATAAGGCTTAGCATATATTCCCAATGTCCAATCCATATGTATTTGGCACCTGACTTTATTGTTCTACTATGCAATCATCTCCATGAGTTTAAAGATCTATATCCAACTCAGCTTCCATCCTAACTTGCATCATCATTTTAAAAATATCTTCTTAGATCCAGAAAACCTTCTTAATTCCTAAACAACTCAAAATTTAACTATGGGACTATAGCTATGTAGTCTTCAACCACATCAGAGACCTGAGAGGGATAAATATATCTGATTATACAGGAAGTGCAGGGCCAGCAGATTTCAAAACTAAGAAATGACATACCAGTGGCTGCCTGGACAGTTCCCAATTTTTCTCCATACATTATAGCACCGATCTTCAGATGTTTGGCCCGGTTTCTCTGACAGACATTAATTGTAAAGCAGGAATTAGGAAGGACTTGCCTATCCTGTGTTGGCAGAGCTAGGCTGTCGACTTACCTGCTTCCAAGTTTTGTCCTTTTTGGACAGCATTCTGTCTACAGTTGAAGCAAGGGACTTTTCTTGCCAAGTGACATGCTTGCCACTCATTCAACCATCTCCAATTGGAGATTCTTCAATGCTCATCATCTACTTGAAATAGAATAGGGTGTGCTGTCAGGAGCTGACATGTCTCAATATAAAAAAAAAAATCTTGAGTTAAGAGAACATCTATGAATGTCACATTCTACAGATCTCTTGAGGTTTTTGAAGACCACCTATCTATTTCCTTATATTTGGATAAGCAAATGTTGCTTGTCTCTTAGCAACTTGATTTCTGTTAAACTTAGAAAACAACTGTGATAGGCTACCCTAGTACCTAACAAAATGACATGCTTGGATGACCATTACTTTGCATTTATTAATTATCCTAAATAGTTTATGACAGTTGCTAAAAAAGGCCAAAACTTCACATTTCATTTTTAAACGTTACCTAGGTATAATACCTTAAGAAAAGTTAACCTCAATTTTGTATCCATATACAAAGATCAATACTGACTTTTCATCAGAGATACTATAACTACTTTCTAAAGTATTCAGCTAAGGCACTGGGGAAATGAACATCAAAACTACTTTAAGATTCTATATCACTCCATTCAGAATAGCTATCATCAAGAAAAGAAAACAACAAATGCTGGAGAGGATGTGGAGAAGAAAAGAGCTCTAATTCACTGCTAGTGGGAGTGAAACCTAGCACATCCATTATGGAAATCTATATTGAGTCTATATCCTGGTGGAAATTCAACAAGGAGCCACCCATCATTCTTTAGCCAATCTTTAGTGAGACCTTCAAATTCAAGGCTCTACAGCATTAAAGAATTACCCAAACAAGGAAGAAGTAGCTAGATTTTAATCCGTCAGGTCAAGGGCCAACCTCATTAATTTCCTCAGAAACCTTATTCACTGAATATGCAAAAGACTTAGTATGCTTAGATGCTCCTACTTCTTAGCAGAATCCAGATTGTTTTTTAGGTAAAAGTACATTGCTTCAGAAGTGTGTCATCATTGATCTAAACCACCAATGGTACCCCATGGTCTGCTGCTCCATGATGAACTGAAATGTTAACTAATAAAACATGATGACTAACCAGATGTGGAAAAGAATAAGGTGTGACTGCCTTGAAAATGTTTTTCTCACACTTAAGAAAGTCAATAGAAGAAATATCTCATTTTCCTCTGGAGCTTGTCACCTGTAAGTGTGATGCCCTATTGTGACTGAGGAAAGCTGGTTTAAATACTAACCTATTCTGCTAAGGATGGAAGAACAAAAAGCTGGGAAGAACCTGGGCTTTTTCCAGAACTATTAAGCATCTGAACCAAACCAATTCTGGAGCCATCTATTATTCTTATGTTTATATTAAGTGGTATAAATATCCTTTTTATTCTTTTAACCATTGGGGTTAAGCTTTCTGTTACTTGTACTAACAGCATTCTGATGTGGCAGCTATCTATTAAGTGTCAGGCAATCCCTTACTAGGAATTGCCTCATTTAATCCTTGTACTAATCACTGACAGTAAATTTTGTGAGCAAGCTTTGACGTACAGCTAAGAGATCTGAAGCTCAAGATAAATAAAGTTGAAGAAGACACTTGACAGGCCCAGGGAGCTTCCTGTCCATCTCTGCACAACAAAAAGTACTAAATGGAGCATTGGATTCCCATCCCTGACACCATGTGCAGCATACAGTAGGTACCATTCCATTCTTACTGTCATGTCCAGCACAAACTAGGTGCTTACCATATGTTGGCTGAATAAGAAAATGAATGAAAAATAAGGGGAGAAAAAGTCTAGTGTAATTCTTCATTTTTGATCTTGAATGACAAAATATGGAATGTGGAAGGATGAATGAGTTGCTTCTGCTTTGAAAATGGTTTCCTCATGGAGCTTTCTACAAATGTAGATATAGTAAGAAAAGAAAAACTGTAATCAGAGGAAGTAAAGATACATCATAAAATGTTACCTTTAAATGCTGTCTATCAGAATGCTGTCCAAAAAGGACAAAACTTGGAGGCAGGTAAGTCAACGGCCTAGCTCTGCCAAGACAGGGTAGGCAAGTCCTTCATAACCCCTGCTCTACAATCAATGTCTGTCAGAGAAACGGGGCCAAATGACTGAAGATCGATGCTGTAATGTATGGAGAGAAAATGGGAACTGTCCAGGCAGCCACTGGTACGTCATTTCTTAGTTTGGGAAGCTGCAGGCCCTGTACTTCCTATAAAATCAGATATATTTATCCCTCTCAGGTCTCTGAGGTGGTTGAAGAACAGATAGCTAGAGTCTCATAATTAAATTTTGAGTTGTTTAGGAGTCAAGAGAGTGTTATAGACCTAAGAAGACACTTTTAAAATTGTGTTGCAAGTTAGTATGAATGTTGAGTTAGATATAGAACTTTAAACTCATGGAGATGGTTAGATAGTAGAATGTTAAAGTCAGGTACCAAATACATATGGACTGGACATTGGGAATGTATGCTAAGCCATATAACCCTCATAACTGTAGCCTAATTACCTCTGCTGTTTTGTATTGTATTTATTATTGTAAGAGAAAGAGCCATTTGTTGGACTGAAAGGGGAAACTGTAGAGGGAAATAAGATATATCTTAAACTTAAAAGAAAAAAAAAGGGAAGAGGATGGGGGGGTTGAGGGTGGGAGGGTGGGACTGGAGGGGGGACTGCGATTGAGATGTAACTTGAAGAAATAAAAAATAAAGAAAAAATAAAAATAAAAAAATAAAATGCTGTCTATTAAATATGTGTTAGTAGTATGGAAGGTTTTTTTCATTTTCATGTGGGAAATGTCATTTGGCTACTAAGTGGATATCAAGGTTTAACTCCTGTGTGCCTGATGGCAAATCCCAGGACTTCTCCAAGCTTTTCCAGCCCCTGAGTCTGCCTATCTCAGTGAGCATATGACTTGGTAGATGAGTTGGAAGGTGGCCTACTTCCTGTATTCAGCAGCTCCTTTCATATCATTTGGAGAATGAAGTGATCTGCCTAGATGATCTCACCCAACATGGTTATAAATAGAAAACAATTAAAGCCATGACTCATTGCAACTTTTATCTTAAAAGAATTCCCTTCACACTTCATCTGACAGACAAGAAAGCAGATTTCAGCAGGAAGCCGGAAACTTCATCCCCATCATTCCCAGACCTCCTACTGATATACTAAGATAGCTGGGAAAGGTGGGCTTGTACCACTATAGGAAAAAACAGACCTTCCAGACCTCTTCCTATCAAAACAATACAGAACCTCCATATGTTGATCTGCTCACCACATCCACTTCTGAGTGCACACTCATGTCTAATGGTGGCAGGAACCAACTCAGCACAGTTCTGCTGTTTTCAGCAACTCTAAGCTGTGCTACCTTAGAGAATGGTTAATTTGCTGGTCATGTCTTGATTCTCATGATCAATTCCCTCTCTTGCTCATACAATAAAGATTTACAAGACATTCATTTAGATGCCAAGGAGATAGCTTAAAGTCCAAAATTTATATACACATTTTAGAGTCAAGATTATTTAGGAACTTCAGAAGTGGGAGACATCTAAATGAGAAGATCTAAGTGGGAAAGGGAAAATAATAAGATATTACAATTACTATTGAGTATTATAGATACCCCAGGAGGTAAATCTTAAGGATACACAAACATGTAAAGTGTTAGATGAAGGGAATTGGATGACACTATGCATAATCTCCTCCACATTTCTGTAAGTCCGAAGTTAAACATTTAACATGGTCATCACCACACATAGGTGAGTAGAAGGAAGTGGGGCATCATAAATATATCTTTCTGCCAGTCTGTGACCACTCACCCCTCCATCCCTGACTCTCTGTATTTGTGCCTTCTCTGGTTAAGATTCAGGTGCAAATGAAAGCTGAGACAACAGGGATAGAAAATTAGATGAAAAGGGAATATGGAAGAAGAGAAAAAGGAATTGCAGGAGCAGAGGGATGAAAAAGAAACATAAGAAAGCAGAGAGGTATAATTATGGTCAAAGGCAATCAAGAAGTTTGTCCCTTCTTAAGAGCAACTAAGCAACATTAAAATGGAATATTATTGTAAGCTCAGTGGTTCCTACACAGGTCCTGAGGAATGTAAATTCACTGCTGTCTGAGAAGTTTAGAGTACTTTATTCAGAACTTCAGAAATGACTGAACAAAATTCTTCAATAAGAGTACCAGTGTAGAGGCCACATATTCAGCAGTGTCATTTCCTCATGCAGGGCTCACCAAAACTGAATTTTCTACCCATCCTTGTTTCTATACTGGCATCATATGACTCAAATCTGACCAATGACATGTGAACATGTAGAAAGAAAACACACCCTAAAACATTTCATGCCTTCTATCATCTCTTTTCTCTTGTTCTCAACAGGCAGCTAAGTCCTACAAGATGGCAAACTCAATTTCAAAAGACACTCAGATTCTCAAGGTCCTGCCCACACACAGCCACAGAAAAAAGAAGCTCAAGAATATGAATGGTAAGCAAGCAAGAAATAAGATTTATGTGTTAAATTAGTGGATTTTGATGGCTGTTTTATATCAGCTATCTTATCCTAATACAGAATATGGGTGGGTAGACATACAGATGATAGATTTATGATGATGATGACAATGATGAAGTAGGAGGAAGACAGACAGACAGACAGACAGACAGACAGACAGACAGATAGATAGATAGATATTCATATGGTCAACACATTCTAGGGCTATAGTTAGAGCCGCAAGATCAGTTTGACTGACAGCTTCAGAGAGGGGTTAACATGTTTTTCATCTCAAAAGATGACAGCATTTATACTTTCACAGAACAGAAGTGAATGTTCCCAGTATAAACATCTCCCTAAGAGAACTATCCAGATTGCAGGATATGACCAGAACCTGAAACACTCCTACAAGAAAGAGTAGAAATATTGAAAATAGAGGGTGTCCAGGCTAGAGTAGAGAGGGTCTTACAAGAAGACAGTTTTAAAGAGTTATGTCTATTTGTGTGTGTGTGTGTGTGTGTGTGTGTGTGTGTGTGTGTGTGTATTTGTCTGGCTGTCTGGATGCCCTCAGAGTCCAGAAAAGGGTCTCTGGACCCCTGGAGCTACCCAACATGGGTGGTGGTTGGAACCAAATGCAGGTTCTAGAAGATTAGTAAGCTCTCTTAACTGCTAAGCCATCTCTCCAGCTGTGAGACTAAATCTCTGTCTCTCAACCCAAGTATTTTTTACATATTGTCCCAAGTCCAGTTAAGATATCTAGTACCTTTCCATCTTACTTGGGCATAATACTTCTCCTCTCTCAGTTCCTATACCTCAGAGTCACAAAACTCATAATGTGTCTTACAGTTTGGAAGACTATTTCACATTCCTCTTCTTCCTCTTCTGGTTTCTTTTAGGCAGGGCCTCACATGTAGCTCTCTTAAGTAAGACTTTAAAGACATATCTTGGGAGATACAGCATCAAGTTGCCTTCTAAATACCTGTTTTTATACTCATAGACAAAGGCTACTTTCAGCTCCAATTAGAAAGCCTCTCTTTGTGAATGGTGGTGAATCCAGGGATGCACGCCTCTCCAAGATGCTGAGAATAAGTAATGGTTGAGGATTCAGTCCTAAATGTATTATTTATACAACTCACTCTAAAGCTGGGGAAACATTGTAGAAGAGAAAATGGGAAGGGATGTAAGAACAGGGAGATAAGATAAAGGGCTGAGCAATCCTATCCCCTAGATGTTACAGAGACATGGCAGCTACAAATTCATAGCAACTCTGGTTTCTTACACAGATACTATGCACAACTTACACACACACTAAACATAACTGGCCTTGTCAAGTTAGTCATGGATGGGGGAAGAGCTCATAGTGCCTTATTTATTTGTGAAGTGTTGGCTACTGACAGACTCTAGGAGATGGGGAGGCATTGTCTTCAGTTGTATACCCACTGGCAAACTCACGCACCTCCAGTCAAAACTTTCAACCCCATAGTCACCCAGAGAGACACAAACAAAAACAATAGGAATGCAGGGAAGGGATTAGTAGGTAAGAAGAGGAGTAGATGACTGATAGGGAAGATAAAAGTGTGAGGTGACAGCAATAAGAATGTTATATATGTATATATATATATATATATATATATATATCCACACACACAAAATTGTCAAAGAAAAAAACGTTTTTAATTAATACAAATTTTAAATAAAAAACAAAAACCCAACATAGCTTGGGTATCTATGGTTTGTAAGTAGGGTGACAGGTCAGAGTTGAACTTCAGAATCAGTCTAACCTGACATGAAGGATGAGTACAGGAACCCTAGAAGATCAATGACAATCTAGCAGATGTCCTGTCCTAGGGAATGGCAGGCAGGGAAGAAACCTGAGACATGTTACAGGGTTGTCATGCTATCTACTCTGAGAGATCCACAGTCCCTGACCATGGCTTCGTGTGACTTAGAAGCAGTCATAGCTTGAGGCTTCTTCCTACTATTCCCATATGATATGCTTAATTCTTCCTGTCTAGGGACTACCATATATTTTGTCCCTGTAAAGCACAACGTTTCCAGAAAAATATTCAGTATGTTTAATGTGTTATTCAGTGAGCTGTTTCCTTCTTCCCTTGTCCACTGTCCAAGCTTATGACACACTTAAAAAGAAAATGCACATTTTTCATTTCTTTCTTAGTCTCTTTCCTTCCTTTATTACTTCCCTTTTCCTGCCAAATTGAGACACTGAGTATTTATTGTCTGTCATAGAAACTGTGCAATATTTTAGATCTATACACTTAAATAAGAAAGTAGCTGGCCATGATGGCACACCTTTAGTCCCAGTACTTGGGAGGCAGAGACAGGCAAATCTCTGTGAATTGAAGGACACTTTGGTGTCTATACGGAGTTCCAGTCTAGCCAGAGCTACATGAGACCCTGTCTAAAAGAAGCCAGAAGAAGAGGAGGAGGAATCCAAAATAGTCTTCCAAACTGTAAGACACAGTATGATGAGGTTTGTGACTCTGAGCTACAGTAACAGAGAGAGGAAAGGTATTCTGCCTAAGTAGGATGGAAAGGTACTTGATATCTTACCTGGGCTAGGAACAATAAAAAAAAAATTTCTGGGTTGAGATACAGAGATGGATTTTCTTTACTATAAACATAAACACACAGACCTGAAGAGCTTGCAATGATTGGGGGATGCTAAGTCGTCCATTATTAGTCAGAGGTCTTGGTTCGAAGTGACAGAAATGAGCCCACACTGCCTTAAATAAGAGAATTAGATAAATATTCCACTGTCTGATAAAACCAAGCTGCAGTTTCAAGTGAATCCATGAAGTCAAATGATGGCTTCAAGACTTTGGGTCCACCTGTCTCCCAGTACTCCCCACTTCTGTGTTAGTTTCATACTTAGTAGGGTTTCCGCAGCATGTAACAAGGCTCCAGCAAGAACAGGTGTACATCTTACATACTTGGCAACCTTACTAGAAACACAGCACTTCATGCCCAGTAACTCCCATAAAACTACAGGCTGCTTCTGATTGGCCCAACTGGAAGTGTCTGGCAATCTGCAACCAGTCACCATGGTTGGCAGAACTCCATACTGGCCCACCATAGGATGGAGGACTCAACCCATGAGGTGGAACTGTGGCCAACCTCATTCAAGCCCTGTGGTCTGGATGTAAGTGAACCATGCTCCTCCAAACGGAAGCCAGGCTGTTGTTAACAAGTAAAGGCAGGATGAATTCTGAGTAGGAAATAAATGTCTGGGGAAAAGCATGTGGTGGAATTGGGAGAATGATGAAGGATAGAACATAATGATAGGAAAAAACTAGGTGCTACATCCTTAATTCCTTTAAATAATGCTCCAGAAAGCATGGCTTTCATTCTCTGGCACCTGGTTTTCAAGTGTTTTCCCTACACTATAAATGATGAATGATAGCGTGAATGGGCATATACAGTGCTATTCACCACTGTCTGTTCTTGCCTCCCACACTAGATAGCAATGAGCACAGCGAACATCACTTTAATTGGGTTTTAAAGAGTGAAACAAAAAGCGAATAAATTATTCACAGATTTCTGCTCTCTAATTATTAGAAATAACAAATTATTTCAATTCCATGCTGCCTCTCGATGCCCCTGTTGGTAACAGATGTTACAGGTTATGGGGAGCCACTGATGGTTTTTTAAAATAGTAGAATCTTTTTTTTTTTTTTAAATAAAGGTGACTTGTGGTAATGATGTGTAGCTAGACTGGACAAGGGCATTCTAAAGGCAGAAAGGTCAGTGAGGAGGCTGTTGCAGTAGGGAAATGGAGGTGCCAAGGACCTAGGTGAAACAGACAGCTGGAGAGAGTGGATGTAGAGAAGATAATTACAGAAGCATCGAATGAGTGATAACTACTTACTGAGTTTAGAACAACATTAACATTCAAAACTCAAGGAGTGTAACTAAGTCACTCCTGAGAGGGGCTTCCCTCTGATCTTTTGGTAGCAAAGAGGTAGGCTTTGTTTGGGATAATATGGTTGTTCATTAATCAGTGTTCTATTTATAGCATTGTTTTATGGAAGGCACATGCCCCTTGAACCAAAGTTTCTATTATCTACCCTTAGGATGCCATGTTAAATTATCTATATGCAGAGATTTTTATCATAGCATAATGGATAAGTTTGAAACACTCAGAACAAACTAAATGTCCAGCAACTGTGATGAAATTAAAGTCATATATATATACACACAATGTGACAACATGGAAAAATACTTCAGATAAAATCTTCAGTAAAAATATTTGAATCCAAAGTGTTCATAGCATAATTAGAAGAATAGGCATAGATTGGTGAAACGGAGGGGTGAGGCCAGAATGACAGCACAGGTGACAGGCAGGACGTGTTCTACAAAGGCAAGAACATTGTTTTATAGCACAATATCATTTTGAAAAAGATAAACAAAAGGGCTTGGGAAGCAATGCCTCTAGTCAGCTGACCCACAGCATGACAAGATGTAGCAGGCATTAAATTGTAAGTAAAAATAGCCAGTGCCTCACAGGCTTTTCAAAGCATCCACATAGTCCATTCCCAAAAGAAAGCATGATTTGCCTGCATTCTGTTGAATTGGCTTTTGGAGAAAAGTGACATAAGGGACATTTGGTAAGACTTCAGAGATCTAAAACGGTATAGGCATATGGCATCTCAAGAGGTGGGAGAATCATTCTGTGACCTTTTGAAAACTCCAAACACCTGCCCCAGATCCACTGTGCCCTGTGAGGAGCAGGCAGTGGGAACTGTATCTGGTGATCATGGTTAGGAAAGGTTCTTTCAGTACTTTAAAGAATGGCACCTAGATCAAAACAGATGCTGAGACACACAGCCAAACATCAGAAGAAGCTCTTGGAGTCCTGTATAAGAGAAGGAGGAGGAATAGAGAGACCCAGAGGGGATAAGAGTACCACATGAAAATCAACAGAACCAACCAATGTAGGCCCCTAGAGGCTTACAGGGACTAAAACACAAACCAAAAAAGGAACAAAAAAGCATATATAGACAAGACCCAGCCCCTCCCCCATACAAATATAGATGATAGGCAACTTGGTCTTCATACAGATCCCTTAGCAAGTAGAGTTGGGGGAGGGGGGGTGCTCTGTCATGGACTCTGCTGCATGTTAGTGGATCATCTTATCATAGCATGTGCAAGAGGAAGCTCTTAGCCCTCATGTGACTAATGAACTGAGGGGGCTTGATATGTGGGGAGCACCCCTCACCTGAGGAGAAGGAGAGGAGGATAGGAGGGAGGTGGCTGTGATCAAAATGTAACTTGAATAAATAAATAAATGTTGGGGGAAAAAAGATAACACCAAAAAAAAAAAGAAAAGAAAATGTTTTCTAGAAAATGAGCCATCTCTCTAGCCACTAGCCACCTTAAAGAATAAATGCTAATTACTTTAATAGTAAGTTTGTACATATCTGAATATATATATATATACATAAATTTATATAGAAAAAAATAAAAAGAATGGTGCCTAGTAACAGCAGTGCTCACCATGGTGAAATGGATGCAGGAGAAAGGAAGGTGCCAGAGAAGGTCAAAGAAGAACTTGGCACCAGCCTCAGTCTTTTCACATAGCAGCTAGACCAAAGAATCTCATAATACACACAGGCTGAGTTACAACAGAAGTGCTGGTTGAATTGATCATGAGTTTGTTGCACAACCTGAGTTAAAAACTATTGAGACAGAAGGAAGATAATGAATCTAAACAGACACCACCAGGTAACAGTCAACGGCAAGGTTTCTAAGAGGGGGGAAAGATGAAATTACATTCACTGGTGACTGTTGATGGTGTGAAGTGTATGGTTCACAGTGTTAGCAATTTATATGGTCTACTATCTCTTGAGGGTTCTCTCCCCCCCCCCCTTTCTCTTGAAAAGTCAAACGTAATCAATTAGTGGCAAAAACTTTAATTAATAGAGATTTTATTTTTTTAATCTCTTATTAAAGTGATTGTAACCACACATTTCTACTGTGTCCCCATGTTTCAATGTGACCAGTAGAGTCTCAGAATTGATGAAAAAGGACTCTGGCCTGCAGAGCAGTGTGGGGGGTGGGGGGGGAATCCATGAATAAAAGATTGAAGCTCACTACTTGGGCAGTGCATCCTGACTCCCTAAATCTGCATCCCCACAGTTGAATCTGCATTCCTAAGCTAATAGCCAGGGAATGCTGGGCAGTAAGTGACTAAGTCCCAAAGCATCCTGTCACCAGTGCTACAGTGACAGAATGATAGGAAACAATGCAAGAAGACTAATCCTGGCACCCAGCATCAGAAGGGATTGTAAGGAGGAACGCAGGAAGCCAAAGCCTCTACTGGAGATCTGGTCCATAACAACCAGCCCCAAAACCATAACACCAAACACTACCTTAATGTACCACCAGAGAGGTAGTGTGACCCCATGGCCAAGCATGGTTCTAGAGCAAGACCACCTGACTTTGAATATAAGATCAATGAGTAGCAATATCTTAGAGAAATGAATATCTTTGTGCTTCATTACCTATTATAGGACATTATAAAGATAAAAAGTTTGTTACAACATATAAAACAAGTAGGAGAGTGCTTAACCTACAACCCTAAGTCAAGACCTTTTGTACTGAAGGGAATAAAAATTATTAAGAGACCCCCTAAGTCGGCAGTAGAGCCAGGCCAGCTGCCAGGTCCCAGGAACTTAGCTGACCATAAAAAGGGTGAAACCAAGAATGAAGGTCAATTGGGCCATGGGCCCCCAGGGTTTCAGGAACTGGCTGACCACAAAGTAGATAACAAAACAAGATTAGATTAATTCCTGAGACAAACAGATGTAGGATATTTCCCACTGACTAACTAATGGGCTGGTACATTCCACCTGTATTTCGCCTCCCCCTTGGGTTGTGGTAAACAATGGGCTGGGCTGGTACTTCCCACCTGTAATTTCCCCCACCCCCTTAATCTGTGGTGCTCCCCTATAAAATAGTCTACTCTCCCCCAAATCATGGTCGAGGCTCCTACCCCTGTGTGGGATACGAGTGGCGCCTTCAGTGCACTGAGCCCCGCTTTCCCCCCTTCTCCTCCCTTCCCCCCCAAAATAAACCTCTTGTGATTGCATCAAGATGGTCTCTTGCGAGTTTTGGGGCGGCCGTGATATCCTGAGCGTCGGGTGAGGAACTTCCCTCCCCCGGGTCTTTCAGTACTACCATCCTATGTAATGTATAAGTCATGGGTTAAGATGAAAAAGATAAGAGGGGGAGAGGAAAAAGGTCAATGATACTAGGTGGTAGCTCATTGTTGAGCCAGAATAAGGCTAATTCCGACACACAACACAGATCCCAGATACGCCTGTGCATCTTCCAAGAACATGAAGCAGGATTCTGGTGTTAAATCACATTACCTACTAAATACACAGCACCTGACAAAGCCACACATGGTACCAATGCCCACCAAAGCCACAGATGGTACCCATACTCACCAAAGCAACACATGGTACCCACACTCATCAAAGATACTTGCCTCCCTCTGTTTAGTGTCTACAGACTTTATAAATAGCCACATGGACTCCAGGAAGGATAAATATACAAAACAATAAGAAAAGAAATAGCCAGAGTCTATACAGATACTAAAATGTAGAGGAGGAAATGAAAACCTCTTTTATGCAGCCAAATGTCCTCTAATAAATAGAGAGTGAATAGACAGACATTCACATTGACTCCAACAGGACTCATCAGCTAATACTACAACTCTTGTATAATTTTATGAGAAAAAGTGTGGGAGTCTTAAAATACTTCCTCAAATATAATTTAGTTATGAATGAGAGGTCATGGACAAATGGTGAAGACAACTTAATCAAGCAACTGAAGTCAGTGTCAAGAGCAAGACAAACAACTAACAGATACACAGCGTCACATAATGAACAAGATGGCCATGACCAGACAAACCCAACCTGAGGAACGTTTCAGATGAGGGTCATTCTGGACAGGAAATATATAACGAGGTTGCCTCACAATGTCAATGTCATGGTGCTGGAGAGATGGCTCAGCAGTTAAGAGTATTTTCTCTTCTTTCCATAGGACCTGAATTCAGTCACCAACACCTGCATCAGGAGGTGGTTCACAGCCATCTGTACTCACCTGCACATACTCGCATACACACACAAACACATAATTAAAATAATAAAAATAAATAAATTATTATAATGTCAGTGTCATGAGAGACAAAGAAAAGAAGCACAACTTTTTAGAGAATTGAAGTATTCTGAAGGTGATGGACACATCCAGAAAGAAGCCTGGATCAAAGGAAAGCAGATTGATTAAAATGATTGATGTACTTGGGCATTTGGTGAAATAAATGTCAACTGTACATGATGAGTAAATATTATATCAATACTGAGGTTCATGATTATATAATTTTCCTCCAAGATGCTATATTTTTTCTGAAGAGATAAAGTTAAAACTGAAGGGTCATTCTGTCTACAGCTTAGGATCAAGTGGTTCAGGAACAGGAGACAGATGAACAGATGATGTTGGATCTAAAACAAATGCCAAATGATAAAAAGTGGATGCAAGTGGAATATAGACAGCAGTTGATTTCATTAGTATTGCGGTGCTCAGAGAACTCTAAATATTGCCAAAACATTTTTGGGAAAAGCAATTACACAGCATTTCTTATGTTGACCCAGAGTTAAATTTTATCACTAGATTATACAGTGCCCTGGGAGACTCAGCAACCCAGGGAACACAATCCAGACTGGGGCACACACAGTGCAAGCTCCTGTCAATCCTCTTGGCTCCCCACCATTGCTAGAGGAGGATATCATATTATGGAAGGCACCACACACCTTGGCTATAAGCTATAGAGAAAACAGATTGGCACTGAGCTGGAAACTCCTTCCAAGCTGGCCGGCAGTCAAAGACCAGAGGGGACTGAATGGGATGCTTAAGGAGAAAAGGTGCCACCAGTATTGTCCATTCAAGCTGTGAACTCTGTCAATGAGAAATCCAAACTTCCAGGCAAGATACGACCATCTGCACAATAGTGGCTCGATTGAGGTAGAGGTATCCAACTGTTCTCTGAGTTGGCTCTGAGAGCTATTCCATGGAGGAGACAGAAAAGGGGGATGACCTATGCTTGACAATGTAAGCCAGACCAACAGCTCAACTCTGAGGAGGTTGTTAAGCCAAACAGAGTGCTTATTACTGATGTTGACCTAAATTAACAAAGCTGCAAACTGCCTTATAAATATCTGTGTTTATGCTCATAGACAAAAGCCCCTCCCCATGGTAGTCAAAGAAGCCCTTGACCTACAAAGAATGGTGGTGAATGAAGCAATTCACAGCTACAAGATGCAGAGAACAAGTCGTGACTGTGGGCCCAGCCCTGCACAACACATGAATACAGCCCTCTCTAAGGCTCAGGGAACACTACAGAAGTGGGGTCAGGAAGTATTTCTTTAGTGTGTACTCACTGCTAAGCCCAGAAGGCTCCAACAAATAGGTACAAACCCATAGTCACACAGACAGCCCAGGTCAGTGTCAGTGGATCATAGACAAAAGGAACCATCATAAATGTGAGAGGGAGTGTAACAAACAAAGTGGTAGGGAGGAGGGGTTGAGAGTGGTCAGTCTGCCTTGTACACGTGCAAAATTATTTAAAAACAAATTCAATTTTAAAAAAAGAAAATCATTATACAAATACATAATTAAACAATTATAATTCACAACCCCACCCATACTGTTCTTATTCAAAACCTGAGCTGTTTTTCATTAAATGAGACCAATGAGTCAATCTACACTTACAGTCTTGGCTCTCCAGGCCAAGGCGGCTGTCTGAGACAACCTTCTTTGGGCCTTTGGAAAGTACAGGACTCATCCTTTGGAGATGTTTGCATAATGTCTGCCTTCAAGAACTTGATCTTGACTACCAGAGCCTAATAAATGGACATATGTGTCTGCAGCTCTGCTGCTAGTGGCAGTGTTCTCCCAACCCAGTGTTCCTGAAGCCTGAAGACTATTCAGCCCTGCAAATCTATTTCTTGTCACACTTAACAGTAATCAATAAGCAGGAAGCCATAGTAGGCTAAGTGACAGGGAAGTCTAATCAATGACTATTAACTATCACTGCATTTAAAACAAATCCAAACTATAAGCTCTTCTTCAATCGATGGAGAGACACCACAGCTTCTCCCTACATCCATCTCTGCATCTTCTCTAGGTACCATAGAATGCTCAGGTGACCAGACCTTGGGCCATTCTACAGCTCCATTGGTGCCTAGGAAACCTTTATTTTGAGGTTATATGCATAGTATAAATTTAATTACTAAGTCTGTAACCTAGTAAAAATTACACAGTCTCCTTTCTGCCTCCCCCATGATCTCAAAGAACAACAAAGATTTCTGCCCATGGAATAAAACCAGAAGTCCTTTGTTGTGGCAGTCCCTCGAAGCTTGGTTCTAAAACACTGACCAGGGGTGGCAAAGGAATGAAAAACAGGCGTCTTGACACTGAAGAAATGTGATATGAACACAGGGAAGCCAGAGTCAGGTAGGCTATGCCTATTCTCATGGGGCCACACCAACTAACACAACAAACTGGAACCTCAGCATGTTATTTTATACAGCACTGAGAGGGGTGGGGAGGAGGCACTTAGCTGATCTTGATAGAAGTGCAGACTTGCTCTAAACATCTGGAGGAAAACTACAGCTGCTAGTTTTTTATACATTGGTCACTCAAACTCTCAAGGAAGGTTTTGACATCCCTCTGATTCTGACCTGGGGAAGGCTTTTCCATTCCCATTTGGCTGAGGAAATGGAGCTCTTGGCATTCAAGACTTCACTCACTCAGGCTTCCTTTGCTTTTCACACTCCTCTCCTGGTAACACAAGGTCCTGCTCCCCTCACTTACTTTACCTTCCCTTTGGCTCTCTAGACTTTACAGGCCTACCCTTTTTATACCTTAGATACAAATCAAGCAGCTCCTTCAACCTATACCATTTTCCTGTCTTCTGACTGTTCTAAACTATTTGTCTTGCTCCACCCTTTATGGCAATCCAGAGTGGACTCATTCATGGATCAACCTGTTCACAGATCTACATGAGGCTGGGAGAGTGGGCCACACACTGACACTGGTCCAGTTCACAGAGTGTATCTCCTGTGCCAAGACAGGACAGCACTGTGGAGAAGGCCCTGAGCACATGAATAAGGAAAAACACATTGGTGCAGAAAGACCCAAGACGGAATCTGCTCCTTTCTTCTAGCCGGTCAAATAGCTTGCCCTAATGCTGTGAGAACCAGAATTTGTACTACATAAAGCATTTGGTCACATTACTACAAGGTTAACCATGTGACTAGATCTTCTGATGCAGAAGACAGAGTTCAATAGCCAGTCGAGTGATAGCCACATTTTCATTACCACAGGACAGAGATTTAAAAGGGGCTTATTTTCTTAATTAAGAAACTTTAATTTCAGCACAAAAAAAAAATTGCAGAATTCTGCTAGCATTAACATATGGTATTTGTGAGATGTTTCCAGGGGCAGGATCCCAAATTATCAGGCCAATCTGTTTATTTACCCATCCACCACTGTGACTTAGCCCCAGGCCTGGCGCTGGAAAGGCAAAGGCAATAACATGGGAGAAGTGGGAAGCCAGGCCACAGTGTCTATCTGAGGGGCTGCAGGGAGACGGAAAACGTGACTGAAGAGGAGGAAAGTGACTGTTGAGGTCTTCTTATCTTCTCTGGAGAGATGCCTGCCCCCAGCCTGGAGGCCCCACAGCAAAGGAAGGACAGCAGCTGGTAAGTGGGCAAAGGGGCCAGGTTTGTGAAGGGAGGGAAGGAGAATGGAAGTGCAGGCTAAATCATCAGGGGGAATACACTATCCAAATGCAAAGCTCACAGAGGCTTCAAATATCCCCCTTGGTACCCAGTGAAATAAGAAACTCTAGAGGAAGGTCAGGTCATCTAAAAGGAAACCCTGAAAGCAGCATTTCCCGCGCATTCTGGGCTGCTAACAAAGCTGTGGCCTTGCTACACAGATCTCTCTCACACTTTGATATCAATCTATAAAGTATAATTTTTGTAAAGGAACTCCCATCCCTACTAGCAAGCAAGAATAAATGTTCTATCCTTTAATAAATGGGTGGTGGCAATATTTTATGTTGTTCTTTTGTTTTGTTTTGTTTTAATCCAGTTCTTTAAAGGTCTCCTATAAGGAATAGAAGTATAAGAAATTGAATAAAGTTTCAGTCTGGTAATAATATTACAGCCAATGGGAAGCAACAGCATCTCATATAATATATAAACGTAAATATACAGTCTGGATTCCTAGGACCATGGCCTTGGAGCTGTGCCCAAGGCACTGAGCTACAAGTGGCAGAGTGGCCAAGCAGAGGACCAAAGCCTGGTTAGATACTTTATACATTCAGGATTAAACACACAAGAAATGTATTGGAGCAGGGGTAGTGGGGATGTGAAATAAACTGAAGAGTGTGGGAGAAATTAGGAAGTGGGTTTGAGTCCGAGCAAAAGAGAGAAGGAAGAAATATGAATGCAACCTAGCCACTGTGCTGTGCTATTAAAGGGACCTCCCAACTCCACTATGGAGCCATAAGTCAAATCCTCATCAGAAAGGTTAGCATCTGCCTCAGATAGATTCAGCATCTCTGCATGCTCAGTACCCTTTAAACAATAGCCTTCGCCATCATGGGGCTGCTTGTCCCCCACAGAACAACAGGGTCACACCTGTTCCTGTGGCGAGAGATGTGACAGCTAAATTCCATGGCCATAATTTACTTCTTTTCAAAACTCCCAGTGCAAGGACTAGGAAGAAGAATGCAAGGGTAACAGTGATTGCTATACCCACACTCTTCCAACTTTAAACTGGAAAATCAGTCTCTAAACATGTTCTTAGAAAAAGAGACCTAAATAATACCTTCCCAAAAAACCAACATCACTATAAACATTTCTCTGGCCTTTAAAAGTCTCTCCCATAGAGAACCTAGATTTAAAACTGCGTGTGTACATATGTACATATTTATATATGTGTGTGCACGCAAAGGTTACAGAAGTAAAAAGGTAGGTCTTAAGGGAGGTGAGAAACAGAGAGAATAATGCAATATACTAACTAGAAATAGAAGGGGGAACTAATTGGTGGAAGAAAGAGAAGCAGTTGGAGGAAGGGAGGACAGTGGTGGGAAAACAAAATAAGAATAAAGTATAATGAGATATAGATATATACATATGTATCTGTATATATACATATGCAAAGAAGCCATAATGAAACTCATTACTTGGCATGCTGATCTAAAAAAAATTTATATATGAGTAAACATGTTTTAAAATCCTCAAATTCATTCTTTCATACCCCCTCTTGGCAAACTTGAGGAAGACCCTTCTGGCTATGAAAGACCATAGAGAAACATAGAAATTCTTTGAAGGCAACACTAAATCAGAGAAGTAAATGTCCCCATGAGTCCCTATAGGTAGCCAACACATAATGATAAGAGAAATCTGTTTAGCCAGACTTCCCATGAACAAACTGGGCACACTAATCCATGACTCATCAGGGGGTGGGGTTGAAACCCCTGAGGAAGCAGCTACCTGCCATGTCCACCACCAAACACAGTGCACACTCCCTGAAAGCAATCAAGTTAGGAACTGACTTTTTGGCAGGGGTCCCTAATGGAAAAATGACTGCCAAATGCCAAAATGAGGGGTTCAATGATGTGATTCAGAATAGAAAACATAGTCTATGCAATGGCATCTGACAAGGCTGTAAGCTCCTTTCAGACTGAAATGTTGGCTCCATGGGGCTCTGCTTTTGGGGAAATTCTTAATAAACTATGTATGGAATCTAGGAAGTAAGTGTCAGAACCCAAATACATCCATTCTAAGTGGGAAGAGAAGCTCATCAAGCCCCTGGTAAGTCTGGGGAGTAAGTGTGATCCTTTTCCAAAAGCAAAGTCATCCAAACCTGGCTACTCAACCCACCCTAGGAGTCACACAGTGAAAAGTAAGTAACTGAGATGACTAGCACATGGGGTGGCTTCAGGACTTCCACTATGGCCCACAAGGTTGGGTCAGTGTCCAGCATTACTCACAAAGCACCCAGAGGACTCATATCCCCAGGACCCAGGAGCAGAAGAAAGAGCTTGGGTATAAAGGGTTAATGTAAGATTAAACTGTGTTTGGAAGTCTGGGAAAAGAGGGAATTGGAGATTGTTTGTCTCTTTAACCCACTTAATACTAACAATAATCTCTGAAGCTTGTGTTTCCATTCAGAATATGAGGAAACAAAATAAAAAAAAAGACTCCGCATAGGTTAAAAACCACACTTCACAAATTCATGCTTCTGATAGTCCATGCTTTTCCACGAAAACGATGGTCCTCATCTCCTGGAGCTTGTTGGGAAGGCAGCCTCACAAGCTAACTCAGAGTCTTCATTTAACAGAATTCAAATGTCTCAAAGAACCCTTTTAAATATAAAGTTTGAGGGACAGTGCCTGAAAGGGTGTATATATACAGAAGGTGGGTTGAAAACACAAATCTAAACTAGAAGAATACTTCATGCCATGGAGAAGGGAAGGGTCTGTGTTACAGGGAATTTGAAATATCAAAACATATATTCAAAGATCACACTCAGACTAGAACCACCAATCATATCATCTTAACTCATAACAGTTCCAGGGATGTGGATACCTTGGTGATATGGTGGTGGCCAGAAATGGCAGAGAGGTCTTGGCCGGAGCCAGGGGGATATTATTTCAATTCTTTATCTCTTCCACCTGCTGATAACTTTGGATACATGGTATGGTCTCTCAACTTCTTGACATGTGCACCCTTGATAACAATATTAACTTTGCTAAGGTTTGAGGGCCTTAGATGAGCAAATGACTGCTTAACAGCAGACAAGAGACAAATCAGGCTCGCATCAGGGAATTTTTCCTGTTTTTTGGTGTCCTCTAATGGCAGGTACTGAAAAGTTTATTCATATCCAGACTGCCTAGAACCAGCCTATTAGCCGCGGGTTCTACCAGTTCTCCATTCTCTTTCACAAATAGCATCAGACCCAAAGGGAGAAATCATGAGGAACAAGGAAGACAGAATCTCAGGCAGACTTCCCAGGGAGTGTTGCCTTTCTTGTTCTTGATTTCTTCCTCTCAAAAGCCTTGGGCTTCAAAAGCAGAGTTCTATTAAATGCTCACTGGGCTTTCAGGGCCCGTGGTAATCTAAAGGTGAAGCCACAGCTACACCTTTGATCCATTACCATGTACATTGTACACTCAAGGGCATGCAATGGGTCCAGGAAATACTGAACAGAAATAAGAATCGTGCTTCTTGAATATATGATGTTGGATGCTCCACAGAGCTTGTCTCCCTTGTGTGTGATGCGATTTGATATCCCAGAGTGAGCTGGTACTAGGTAGGGGCAGGAGTCATATGGGGGAAGTAGGTGGGAGGGTGAGACTGGGAGGAGGGAGGGGAATGGGGATTGGAATGTAAAATAAACAAATTAACAAAAACAAAAAACAAAAACCAACCTGGAAAATGAGTTTCTCTATCCCCAGTGGGGGAAAAAAATTAAAAGTTAAGAACAAATTAGGTAAGTTCAATAATAATTAGCTATTTTCAAGGTCAAAAGGCTATTAACTACCATCTTGTCCCAAAGTTTTGAAGAGGGTGCCCCCAACTCTTGTATCACCATCCTTGAAGCTTAAAAAAAAAAAAGTGTATATTGGGTCCCAGTTCCCTCCACCATGGGGTAAGCCCACAGTCCAGTTTAACAAGCCCTACAGGTGTTTGCAATGTCAAGATTAACCTGTCAGAGCAGCTACCCTAGACCAGCTCCAGCTGTTATGATTAGGACAATGAGGTTCACCACACAACAAATACATATGTGATGCGTCTGAAAAGTGACTTGACTTAATCAGTTTCAAGGTTATGTACCAAAATGTGTTTGTTTTTTTCAAATGTCGTCACATAAAACTGAAGGGAAAGAAAAAAAACCCCAAAAGTCAGAAAACTGAGGCTGGAAGAGATGAAGCAATCTGCAATGGGAAGAGCATTGGAACTGAAATCCAATAGAGATAAACCAAACACTGTCTAACTAGGGGCCTGACAGTGTCTATTGTGAGATGATGAAGACTCCAGTCCTCAGGACAAGTAAGAGATAAACTACGGCACTTACCAGAGACAGCTGGGTCTTAGAGTTGGACAAGGAGCACTGCATCCCTTCAAGCCCTAGTACTTTCTTCCCAAGACTACACTGAATTGTCTGCGGTGAGACAATGAGCATCTGTCCTTCATCATCTAGCAGAGAAAGACAAGACAAGGGTGCCAGGAGATGTGCTTAGACTTGAGATGTTACTTTCATACCTCAGCTAGCAATGTACAGTCTAGAAGGAGGAAGGATGGTCCATTCATATTCCAAAATCTTACTTTCGAAGTCTAAATGTCAAAGTTTTACTTTCAGTGACACATTCTGTCATTTCTGCCAACTGATATAAATCATGTTGATCTTCAGTGGCAGTCCCAGGCTGCTTGCAGGAAAGAGAGTTCATAGCCTTTAGAACTTGAATCCAGGAACTTGTCTTGAAGCTGGTTTGCATTGATGAGCATGCTTTAAGGTGAGATCCTAAGGACTTATAATCAATATGACCCAAAGTAGGATCCTAGCTTCCCCCTGGCTACTGCCGTTAGTGACAGCCAGCTCCCTAGTAAACATTCCTACTGGTCTATATTTGAATTCAGTCCAAATCATAGGCTCCACCTCTCTGAGATAGTTTCTTCTTCTCTGACACTTTATTGTTATTTTTCTATTACTGTGATAAGACACATGACCAAGGCAACTTATAAAAGACAGTATTTAGGGGGCTGGAGAGATGGCTCAGAGGTTAAGAGCACTGGCTACTCTGAGTTCAATTCTCAGCAACCATATGGTGGCTCACAACCATCTATAATAGGACCTGGTGCCTCTTCTGACCTGCAGGCATACATGCAGACAGAACCCTGTAAACACAATAAATAAATATTCTTAATAAAAACAAAAAATAAAGACAGCGTTAATTTGGCTTATGGTTTCAGAGGATTAGAGTCCATGATGATAGAGTAAAGGAAGACCTGAGAGTGCACATCTTGATTGCCAACCATGAGGCAAAGAGAGATCCCAGGAATGGCATCAGTCTTTTTAAACCTCAAAAACCATCCCAATGACACACCTCCTCCAATAAGGCCACACCTCCTCCAACAAGGCTACACATCCTAATCTTTCCCAAACAGTTCCACCAACTGGGGACCAACTATTAAATTAAATGAACCCATAGGCACCATCCTCCTTCAAACCACCACAAACGACAGCATCTTTTGAGTTGGTTATGAGCTTAAAACAGAAATATGCCCCCTCCCTAGTGAAAATTCATTCTGTACACATGTATTTATTTGCCTCCACCTGCTTGGAAAGAGCTAGAAAAACTCCTTCTCAGCAAACAAGACCCTCCAGAACCTCAGGTGAGAACTCCCAGCTGTGTGTGTTTCCCTGAAATTTAAAGCTATCTGAGTTCAAGGCACATTTTCCCCTAGGTCACAAACATTGTGAATAAACATGTCTCAGGTTTGCAGAAGACAAATAGTACTATTTTTAATTTTTAAAATTATTTTAAAATTCATCTATACTTTCTTCCTTTATTTGAAATTCAAAATGTGTTTTTCAAAGTGATATTATTGACAGGATAACCTGATTCTACTTAATTACTAGTTGATAAGTAAACTGAGTATTTTGAGTATGCCTGACAGTTTATATCCAAAAAAAAAAAACTCAGAGCTGATCCTGATACCCACAGGTAACAACTGCATAAGGAAGTATGAGTGTTCCATTCAACATTACTACAGCAGTCAGCCATCTTTGAAAGAATGTTTTGAGAATAACATACAAAGCATCAAAAAATGGCTGGCTGATGCCAATGGATTTCTAGCTTCAACTGACACAAAAGTGGAATATTTGTTTCCTCTATTCCCTTGCTATTTTGCCAAGCTTCACAAAGTGCCAGAAATAAGTACCAACCCTAATAATGTATCATTAATCTCTTTTAGTAATGAAGACATTGGCACGGGCTATAACCAGTAAATAGGTGAAGAGTCATCAACCAATCTACATTTTCTATTTAAAAGCTCAAGGAACTACAAGAAGAGTATGTAATGGTGATGAAGTTGGACACACAAATCAGATGGTCCCTCTGTGAGAGCAACCCTTCATCTGGTAATAAAGGAAGGCAATGAGCCTGTTTTGAGATGGAAGGGATGGTTATGGATACATTGTATATGAGCAGACAGGCTCCAGGGCAAGACACATGAACTAAGAAAGGCAATCAACATCCATCCTTTACTGTTGTCATTTGCAGAGAAATGCAGGTTCACATGGAGAGTTTCTCTTTCATCCAAAAACTTCAGGATGCAATAACCAAACCCTTTATGGGAATAAGAATGTCATTTGCCTGCAGTTCTTGTCTCCCCAATGTAGTCATTATGCTACATAAAGAAATCCAAACAAAACCCCTATTCACACTTCCGTTCAGACTCATCTATAATTCAATCTACATAAGAACATACACACAATGAAATGGTTTTAACTAAGCCATTACACACACTACCTCTACATAAAATACAGCTCATTTAAAAAAACATTTCATGGAGTCTAAGAGTTTCCTGAAGGGAAGTTTATATGTTCCACTAGCTATTTGGAGAACAGGACAGTTTATGGTGACAAGAAAAGTGGGACCAGTAAATTTACTGTAACAGAAAGAAAACAGGGAAGGAAAGGAAGTTGAAAGAATTATGAAGTCTCAATTTCTAATATAAATAGCACTGGATGTTTCAAGGCCCATTCATAAGAAAAAAGTCACTTTTTCATAAAACATTCATTCCAAGATTAACTTTTATTCCAATGAACGAGAAGATAAGAGATAGAGTTGTCATGAAAATGGAGCATAGCAAGTTAAAAGAAAATGAAAAAGGCCTTTCCAGGAGGATGCCAGGCTAAGGGGACACATGCAGAGCAGCCAGCCTTCTGGGGAACAACACAAGATTGGTCTTCATTTGCCTTAGCTACAGCGTTTATGTCTCTCACAAGTAGAAACTTCTTCCCAGCAAGGGACAACAAAGACACAGGGCTGAATGAATCCCACCTCATGCTTTTCTCTGTGCATTTATCCAGATGCATCACTGTTCTTTGAAGAAAAATCATCATTAACCCAATTCAAGCCGCCAACGTCACTGAGACCTGAACCCCAATGCTGAGATGCCAATACCAATTAACTACCAACATAAATGAACCACAGGCTTGATGTTCACTACACTTGGGGAATCTACCTGGAAATCCACCTAGCATTAATTCCATTAATCCGTCATCCATGAAAAGTTATACAGTACAAAGAAACAGTCATTTTCTGCCCCCTGAGTTAACATCCAAGTGTACTAGAAAGTTCTCAAAATCATTAAGAAGGAACAAACTGGATTCTCATCCACCAAACCTGAAGGATGTCTTCACCAAAGCTTCTGGGCTATCCAGCTGTGGCAATTCATCTGCTAGAATTTCCTCTGGGGGCCGGGTGTCCTGGACAATCGTTGGCCGTGGTTTCTCCTTGACATTCCCAGTGAGCCCATCAATGAGGGAGTTCCACAGACAGTTCTGTGATTTAGACCCTAAGGATTAAAGAGAAATGTACAAATGAATCATATATGCAAAGGTAGAGCAGGATATTTAAACATCTCTCATCACCACCTACATCACAGGACTCCATAAGATACTTGGCAGGCTATTTGTGGACAAATCAAGGATCTTGATTTATCTAGGCTATCACTAGATATAGAGAATTCCAGTTGATCATTATGGAAGTCCTGTTTCAGTGCAGAGGGATCAGCTCCGCATGTTGGGTAGTCCATGTACATCCATGAAGATAAGTATCCAATAATAGTACTGCCATATAGAGAACGGAGGGATTTTTCAGGTCTCCCCTATGAGTTCAGTTTGCCTGAGACCAGGTTTTGACATACCATTCTAAGGAGATACCTATCCAAATAGTGCCCACCTCTAGCAACTACAACTCACTATCAAGCTGTACTATTCTTCTGCAATATCAAGATTTGAAAAAGATTATTTTGTGTGTCATTAATTAACAATCTAGTCTGCAAACATGTTAGACATGTGAGCTAAATATGAAAGGTAAATATCAGGTAAAAATGACATTATAAATGTAGAGTTGAATAGCCAAAAGATGAAGGTCCATATCTGCATGCTAATGTGTGACATTATGATAAAAATATCTCTCATACTCAAAGAGACTGGAACTTTTTGCTGGACCTCACAGCCCACATTAATAATACACCTTGATGTCACTTACGACTTACTTACTGTGTATTGAGCCTGTTGTTTAACCTGCATTTGAGAGAAAAATATAACAACCAACCTACTTGCTTAGTTTCCCATGTAATCAAAATTTCCAGCCTAAGCTAAAACATGGCTATGATCTTAAGTTAGGGACACTTTCATGTCCCTGTCTCAGTGAGCAACGCATGCATGTATGCATGTCATGATAATCATTTGCTGAAAACAGAAAATAAAATAAGTCTTAGAAAATCAATATCCATCATAAATGTTGGCTGCAACATATGAATATTACTTGACAAACAACCATGATTATAATACTGTTTGTTATCTGGGCCCGTTGGGGTCGGTTAGAATCAGTGACTCAATCTCTTATAAAATTCTGTAAACTATTCCTTATTCCTCCCCCAATATGAGAGTGTCTGTGCTGATCAGTCAAAGAGAGAGCAAAGCACGCATAGGCACACTCATGCACACAAAGACACAGAGCCAGGGAAAGATAGATCCACAAGACAGCGTTCAGGCAGCCATGGAATCAGACTTACGCCAAGAAGACACATCCAGACAGAAAAAGAAAAGTCAACTCTGGGTTCACTCTTGGTTAAATTACTCCAGATAAAATTGCTTAATAATTTCTTTTCAATAATGAAACAGTGACACATTATTGGTGACTCTGAGTTTATTATTAATGCATTCAAACCAATGCACTAACAGAACACAGCCCTGGCAGGATGTGACAAAATGTTCCTCTGCCTCTTCTAGCTCTTCCACAACAACACAGAATCCCCATGTATTAAGCGTGGTTGCTGCTCCTGGAAACTCTGTGCTTTGACATCTGCCTAACGTGGACATGCCCAGCACAGCCAATTCCACAACTTTCCTTAGCCTCCTGCCCCTTTATCATCCACTCGCACCCAGGATCACTCTACTTCCTCTTTGATGAGCTTTCATGTTCCTGATCTCTATTCACTGCCCTAATGACCCCAACTCCCTAATCACCTAGGGGACAGGTCACATGGAATTAAGTCTAAACAACCTTTCCATACAGAGACCACAGAAATCATTCAGTCTGGCCAACCCTGTGCCTCCTTCTTATATCTCACTTGTTCCTCCCACAGAAACTCAAATCATGGCTTCTACTCACAGTAACCCCTCCTTCTACGTCTACCCCATGATCCTTTGCTTCCCCATATGGCCCCACTAGGATTTATGAGTATAACAACAATTGTCTATATGGTGTCAATTCTTGCCTAATCTGATGACTTCATTATTCTGAAAAAATAAATAAAAACTATTGAAACACTCAGTCTAGTTATGGTGTAAATATCAGACATCCACATTTAGAAGCCTTTTATAAAATACCTGACTAATAATCTTTTTAAAGTTATCATAGTTACATAGCATAGAAAACCTGAGAAACTGCCGTTGCCAAGAGGAGCCTAACAGATATCACTAAACTGCAACATGTACTGCTGTGTCCCAAATGGGATCTTGGAGCTTAATATATAATACGATGCAAAAGAAAAAATAATCTGAACACTATTTGGACTTCAGTTAATAATAACATGTCAATATTGAGCTATTATTTTTAAGAAATATATATCACAGCAATGTAAGAGGCTAATAACAGAAGAAACCAGGTGTGGTTTCTACGCAGTCTTCTTGTATTATTTTATAATCTTTCTGAAAATTTAAGACTATTTTAAAATTGTAATTATTGTTAAACTGAGAGTAAGTAATTAAAATAATAAACCAATAAATAACTTCATGAGAAACATCCTTAAGGAAATCTAGATTTTCTTCATTTATTTTATCTGAGAGCAGGGTGCTTACACACCTGTGCAATGACTATTGGTTCATGCTGGTTATAGTCTGCAGAAAGATTTTTATATTTGCACCAAGACACTGTGAGGTAGCCCAGCCTTGCTTCCATGGAATTGCATTCATCCGAGGAAGTGTGGCTTTTAATCCTCCACACATACAGAGGGAATGCCATTCTAATTCAACAAAGCCTCTTGATACAGCATGAGTAACACACAGGGAGGAGTCTGGGACATGCCTGCTATGCCCATGCTGCAACAGAAAGATAGAGAATAGGCTTCTATGCACATAGAGATACTTAATTTCTTGAAGATGCTGACGCCACCTGTAGCCCATCACAGAAGAAATATTGGCTTGCTATGCCTGAGGGATGGCTCTGCCATAAAGGCGAGAATACCATCCATCTGAGAGAAAGAACCTTGTCAGTCTCCCTGAACCCTTATTAAGGACACCCATGGCAGCAAACAATTCTATTAATGACCATTGCCATCCATGATGATCTCCTTGGAGTGTTCATCCAAACTGCTTTTACGTCAGTCAAGAGCACATTAGGAACAGGAAACAGACTCACAAGCCCCTGAAGTACAGGACAGTTTTGAAGCCCTAACCATATAGCTTAATATGATCTGGTTTTATTAATGAAGACTGGTTCTATGTTAATTATATGTTAATGAAGTTCTGGTTTCAGGGGAAAGAACAAGAACAGCAGCTGCTACATAAAGGTCTAAAGGTCTTCCAATCAACTTCCTGGGCAATTTTCTCCATTCCTTCATTTTCTCATTCAATAAGCATGCATTAAATTTCATCACTGTTCCAGGTCCCATTCCAGACCCTAACGTAGAGGGATGAATGAGGAGTTAGGGAAGTGAAAGGAAGTATTAGAAATCTTCAGTGGATCCTATTCACAGCTCTTACCAGTCTTCTCTTAAATTTACTGTTGGGTCTTTATAGTTCTGACCACTAACAATAAATAACAAAACACCCTATCGAAGGGACAAATAAGGTGTGACAGGAACTCAAAGGGGTCTCACCTACTCAGCCTCAGGGACCAGGAACAGCAACAAGGAAACGTGACCTAGGACATGAGTCTAAGGCCAGAGAAGCCCTACAGCAAGTTGGAAAGAATATATGATGCAGTTCAAAGCAGAGAAGAGTCACCCACTTATGCTGGAGCAGAGAGACAGGGAGGCGCTGTCTAGAGGAAGATCCAAAGGCTTGCTGGGCCGTTTGTAAAGTTGTTTGAATAAAATGGTAATAACAAAAAAAAAAGGAGCAAGCATTGTTTAAGCAAGGTTGTGGTATCCTATCTGTATTTCAGGGAGGAGACTGGCACACTGCAGAACAGGGCTAGAGGAAGGTCCCTATGAAGACACACAAAGTGAGGCATGTTACATGTAAGTGAAATAGCAAAGCTTAATATACATACATGACTAATCCTTAAGTATAAACAAACAATAAAATATGAATTCATTTCTAAGCATTAACGAATTCAGAATAGCTTTCTATCATTTTGGTAAATCAAAAAGATCATAAAATCCAAGCCATGCCCTGTAAGTGTCCCAAGGGGAGATAATATGGTGCCTCCAAAAACTGCAGCAGCAGGTGAAGACACAATGACAAATTTAAAGGCAGATACTGTGAGATTGACAAATAAAGCTCATTTAACTTTCATCATCAACTCCCAGCTCACCTGCTTTCCTCTTAAAAAAAAAAAAAAAAGAAAGAAAATAATATATGCAGTTCCCCAGCTTTCCTTGCTGCTGTAGCTAGCTTTGTGTTGGAATTCTGCCCAGTTAAATCTAACTGGAAATTCCAGAGGTTATCTCTTTCTCAACAAAACTCAAATAAAGAAGAAGGGAAGATCAAGACAGAATGGAGCTTCTTCCTGGACAGCCATGTAGATAGCAATGCCATATGACAACTCTGGGGCAAAGTGTCTTTGGGACCACAGTGAAGGAGTACTGTGATGGATTGTCTCTCAAGACAGTCACAAAGCTCGAGCATAAGCATTAGAATAAAAACAGATTATCTTCTCAGTAAACCCTTCCAAGATGGCTGACATTAAAATGTTCACAGTATGAAGTAGCAAAAAACAAAACAAACCAACCAACCAACCAAAACAAATACAAAAGCTTTCTACCAAACTCAAGTGAAAATTGGAAATAAGAAAGAAACCTTTCAAGGGAGTGTCAGAGTCCATTCTGAGATATTCTAGATGTTCTCCCTCTTGGCACAAGCTATGGTAAAGTAGAACTTGGCCTCCATCCATGAAGATTTAACTGTAAAGACCTCAGCTAAGATGCCAACTTCAGGGAACTCCAGGGAGCTGGTAGGATGTGGAAATTGTAGGATTGTTTTAAATTTCTCTCTTAATCTCTTTCAGAAGACAAGAGTAACAGTGGCCTGTTTCCACTGAAGAGCAGGCAACACAAAACGGAGGAGGAGCTTAGGAATCTGTTGACACCTTGAAAATGGTCACTGACTCAGGAAGGATCAACAGAAGAGGGACTTGTGCTGGTACCTGAGAAGAGGGACTTGTGCCTGTGTCCCCTAGTACTTTGACACAGTGCTGAAGCGTGTCAAAGTTTGGTGATGAATGTTTCAAAACACACAGAAAACCATATGTTCTCCCTCGCCTTCAAGAGAATGTGAAAATGCAGAAAACACAAGGCAACTACAACTAGCCCAGGCTTCAGCCAGTCTTGGGGAAAGCGATATGGGCTTCCCCTGCTCTTCGTTTCTGTCCCCTTCACAAACACTGTCAAGGAGAACTGTTAGTCTCTGAAATTAGTAATGTTTTGTGGGTATCCTGTGTACCTCACCCAACACAGGCTATCAGCACTTTCATTACCTTGAACCTATTTTACACCCCCAAAATTAAAGAAAACAGATGGGTAACATGATTTTTGCCTACAGAAAAAGAACCTTGTCAAATGAAATACAGCTAATTACTTCCTTGCAGATACTGACAAGCCTTGACAGTTTAATGTCTATTATGCAAATTCATTTCTGCGTTCCTGCTGGCTTTAATTATCTGTCTGCATGAGGATTCTTTTCTGTGCTGGATACCTACCTATCACTATGACAGAAATGTCTGACATAAAAAAACTTAAGGTAGGAAAGATTTTTTTGGCTCACAGTTTTGTAGGGTTCATTCATCACAGCAGAGAAGAACTTAAGTTTTAGAAGACAGGAGGAAGAGAAAATAAGATATAGGAGGAGACCAGGGCATAAGATATAGGAGGAGACCAGGGCAAAGCACAGCTCCCAGTTATACATCACTAGTGATTAATTCCTCTAACAAGGGCCAGTCTTCTTTCAGATGTCCAGGAATGTCACCATATCAAGAGATCCATTTCCTCAAATTCCTGTTTCTGGAAACACACCACAGGCACACCCAGAGGTATATTTCACTCATATCCCAGGCATCTGTCAATCTGGTTAAGTTGACAATCAAGATGAAGCATCATGTCTTTCAAAAAATTCTAACATTTTCCTGGTTTCTTTAAAAATTAAATAAACTCACTGACACATGTTCATTTTATATTTGTGTACTTTTGAAGAAATTAGCCTTTAGCAACTCCAGAGGATCCATGCTACTCAAGGCTGAAATTTGCTGCAGTCTCTTGAGGAATTCTGCTATCATTAGGCTATCACCACCTGCTGGCCACTTGAATTACCTGCAGTACATTCATACTCTAGATACCTACACCACTGAACAATAATAGTGACTGCTGAACTGGGGCGGGGGGAGGGGACTGTTATCTAGGGACACGCCACTCCAGAGGAGTGGGATGGAAGGGTTAGGGGGTAGAGTGTGGGAGAGAGGGACTGGGAAGGGTGGAAAGAAGACAATATGATGGAGATGTAACCTGAAGCAATAAATACATAAATTTTTTTAAAAAAAGAAATGTTTAGAAAAAATAAATAAATAAATAAATAAATAGGCCCAAAAGAATTAACTCTATATGCTGATAAGAAATGAATTTCAAGATATATCTAAGTTGGGGCAATATTCAGAAAGTTTATATTTTATTCTCTCTCCAGTTAAAATATATTTTACAAAAAGCCAAAATGAAAGGATCAAAAACTATGAAAATGACTATCTATAGTGAATGGAATAGGAATAGGGAGATTAGGTAGATATGAGAGAATGACTTCACATTTGTAAATATTATAAACTGTTGACCTGTGTAAATGTTTTAATGTTAAAAATAAATGAAAATCTAAAATTGTATACAAACTGAAACATATGAACCTAACTATATATAAAAATAATGGCAGCTATGGCTGAACATTAGAGTGAACTGGTATCTTCTCACAATCACTGAACTATGCATCCTTAGAGAAATGTTAAAATCTTTGTGGCCTAGGAATTGAAGCCAGGATTTTATACATGATTGCCAAGAAGCCTACATTTTTTTACTCTACCAGCGCTAAGAGATCAATTCTAAGGATATATGCACACACACACACTGGAAAGAAGTCTTAGACTTGGTAGTAGTCATGAGATAGCAATCCTAAATTGCATCACGTGTAGACTACAGAAAATTAGCAACTACAATGAGGATGTTGAAAAGCAGAGCTTGTATTTCAGAAGGAAAATCACATGGGAAAAATGGTGAAGGAAGAAAAGAGGCATATGACTTTCTCAGTATGAACACGTGATCATATTCAGCAGAAATTGTGAACATGTTTGATGACTAACTTGATTAGTAAAACATGAACTATTACTCAGAAGGGAAAAGCACAAAAATAAAATGTGAGCAAGATTAATTTTAAGTTTTTAAGTGAAACATGTAACACAGGCAACATAGTGAAGAAGAATCAGGGACGACCTAGTACATCACAAGACACACAGTAAGGAAAGGACCAGGGATAGACAAGAACATTACAAGAACAGTAAGAGGAGAACCTGGGAGTGCCACATATAGCAGGACTCCAGGGCAGAATCCTTCCTCACACAAAGAAATAAGACCCTTTGGATCCTGACTATGGGATGATTTCCATAGGACCACAGAAGCCTTAGGGTAGAAATCCGGCTTTGGAGCAGCATCCAAATCTTGAATTTCTCCCAACATGGCACTTAGGTCCAGCTTCCTTTTAGAAAGGGGGTAGGGCAGAAGCAGTTTACTGGGAAGTGATCCCCGAAGCACAGAAGACAGTGAGAATAAATCATGGAATGAGGATGAAGCAAAGGCATAGACACATTAGAGAGTTGTCATATTTGTGGAAACTTTCAAC
The DNA here is from genome assembly GCA_907164525.1 of Lophiomys imhausi. NCBI lineage: Eukaryota > Metazoa > Chordata > Mammalia > Rodentia > Muridae > Lophiomys > Lophiomys imhausi. The sequence continues at coordinate 725,710 of CAJQZJ010032648.1, read as the reverse complement.
AGGTTTGTAGTTTTCAAAAACAGTATTTTAACGTCGCCCTATATTCATAGAGTAGACCTGTCTCTTGTAGACAACTCAATAAATCCCTGAATTGTCCTATCTTAGTCGCCACTGCCTCAGTTGTCACCTGACCCTGAGGAGAGGTCCTCCTATCTGGCGTGTACTTTTCAAATATAAGCCAAAAACCCAGACATTCCCATCCAACTCCCACCTTAGCCTCACACAATCTGTAACAGCTACATAGCTGTTATCCAGCCCCACTCAAAGGCCAGACACTGAACAACCAGGAGCATCTCCGATACTCCAGAACCTGTTTCAGACAAGTCAATCTTCCCCTGCTTATTCTGCCTTAGCCATTCCTTCTCGGGAAAGCCACCAAGGCTCTTCTCCGTAGATCTGCATCTTTCCCTGCCACATGTATTCCCTGTGTGGCCCCAGAGTATAAGGTACCCTTCTCTCTTCTCAAGGTATCTGTGTGCATTACTGCATTTTCAACATCAGTCCTCTGCCAACCTCTTGAATGAAATGATAATATAATCAAATGTGTCAAAACTAGGGCAAGTAGGGCTAGATTCAGAGGAGCTATCATTAACTTTTTGAATTACCCCTTTGAAAAATGGGAGAAGCAATATCTAAGCCCATGCTGCCATTGCCTGTGGACGGGGGAGCCATGTAGGTAATCCTTAGCTTCCATGGGTCTGTCCATGCATGGATGTGGGATAATTACTCCATGGGTCATGAATCCCTAGAGGGAGTGCCTTCTCCCTTCTTGACCCCTGGCCCTTCCCTCCCTCCTTCCCTCTTTCCCTGGTTGCTTCTGGCGCTCCTGTCATGATGATGGGGTCTTGGGCAGGAGACCCTTTCTCCACCTTACTGCAGGACAAAGATCAAGAAGGAGACTGGCTTTTCCCACAATCAGATCATGCGCCTGTATAGCCAGTTTACCAGCTTGGACAAAGGGGAGAACAGGACTCTCAGCTGGGAAGTTTTTCAGAGGATTCCAGAGCTTGCCATCAACCCACTGGGGGACCCCATCATCAATGCCTTCTTTTCAGAGAGAACCATGTAAACTTCCAAAGATTCATGAGAACTTGGCTCATTTCTGACCCACTGGGGATGATGAAAAGAGCAAATATGTAAATGGATGTGAACCACTCAGCAGCCAAAGCAACACACTACACTTTGCTTTCAGACTGTATGATTTGGATAAAGATGACAAGATCTCCCGTGATGAGTTGTTACAGGTACTGCAAATGATGATTGAAGTGAATATCTCAGATGAGCAGCTAGGCAGCATTGCTGACAGGACCATCCAGGAGCTGATCAACAGGGGGATAGTGCCATATCTTTTACAGAATTTGTTAAGGTTTTGGAGAAAGTGGATGTAGAACAGAAAATGAGCATCCAAATTCTTCACTAAAGGACAGAGACCAAAGTATTCTTACCTTCTAGTATTTAATAAATGAAACTTCTTCTGTCCTCCAGCCCCACCCCCATCCTGTCATCCCCTTTTCCCAGAATACTACTGCTCATGCACGACAACCTGAAGTCTCTCCTGTTCACACACAATTGGCTTTGGTGTATAAACAGGGCATTACAAAATGGTACCCTCTGTCTATTTCTGTTCAGTATCCACCCATCAAGTCTCTGTTTTTAAGTAACATGCTCCCCTGTTTTGTTGCTGAGTGTCATGCATCCATTTTGTCTAAGGAAATGAGACAGGGAATCATGTCAAGAACTAGCCAGTAAATCTCCTACTGGATTGGGACAAAATTCATGTTGCCTTCCTTTCATTGAGCCTCCATCATGTTTCTATGTCCTTGTGCCCTTTTGTCCTTATGTCCTTTACTTCCTATCCCCCTGTCCTTCTACCTACCCAACCTTCTATCCATTCAGTCTTTCAGCCTCTCTCCTTTCACTGAGATTCCCTGCATTCTTCTGGACTCCGGGTTTTGCCAGTAAGCTTGTTTCTCATGTGGCAGGATAGTTAATGGTCTGGGGGTTTACAACTACCATCTCCTAATGTGTCTCTGGGACATTGCCTATCCAGGAGCTTTCCAGCAACTGGCACTACTCTTAGAAGCATGTGACTCTCTTGGGCCCCTGTCATCACACGGCTTATGAGCAGAGATGTCCTTGAAAGGTGGTCATGGTGAAGTTTGTAGAACTATGTCTCCTAGATGGCTTCCCCAGGTCTCTCTACCTCTGGCTTTTCAGTGTCAGCATATTTACATGACTTCTTTTCTGAGTACAGTGTTGACATTCAGAAAATAGTCTTATGCCTGCCAGTTTGCTTCACTTTGGGACATTGTCCCCACCAAAGTGGCTGTTCTGACAATATGGTAGGGCTCTTCTTGTAGTTATCTGAACAAGATAAGGCACCTTGGAGAGCTACCCACAGTAGCTCTGCCACATGGCTTATGCCTCTGTGTTCTGTACACCGGAAGATTTTTCACATTTCCAAACAGAAAGACTAGTGTTATGGAAGTGGACCTTCCTTGCTCCTTGCGTAGAACACACAGATCTTTTAGAAGCAAGGGGCCTGGCACTGGTAGCACCAACTGAGGTGACATCAGAGGTCTTTGAGTGACCCAACTCAACTTCTCTGACAATGTCAGCTTGGTTTAGCCTTCACTGAATCAGGCTGCTTCTGTCCTGTCCTGTGAATCTGCTCTTGGTTGGCTTTCTCTGATGTTGCTTGCTTGCTTGCTTCATTGCTTTGGAAGCCTATCCAAGATGTTTAAATAATTCCTTAGGAAAGAAGTTGCTATTAAAAACCCAAACAAGCTGGGTGTGGTGTCACACACATTTAATCTTATCACTGGGGAGGCAGAGGCAGGTGGATCCTGTGAGTTCAATGCCAGCCTGGTCTATAGAGTGAGTTCCAGGACAGCCATGGCTGCTATACAGAGAAACCCTGTCAAAAAAAAAAAAAAAAAAAAAAAAACTACAAAAAGAATGGGTAAAGGTGAGGAGCAAGTGAGTGGCCAGAAGGGATAACTGGAATCTACATAAAGTGGGAAACTCTTTCTGAAATATCTGTCAGTCTTTGGGATGAAATGCTGCAATATAAGAACTGTATAAAAGTGAATTGTCTGATACTGATCTGTTTGAGAACTATTTCAGAGGCCTCTTGATATACATATTTAGAGTTTCTGAGATTATGTCCCCTTGGCTGTATAGCAAACTGTTTTAATCCACAGTTATGCATTATTATCCCATTAAAATTATATTCCTCAGTCCATCAATAAATTAACTGTCATTAAAACAAACAAATAACAAACAAAAAAGAATCCCTAGAGGAAAACTGAAAGAAAACTCATGCCTGCAGAGGTTAAAAACAGGGCCCAGCAGAAGCAAACCAGGCCCGGTACACAGAGTGTCCACAGTTTGGCATCCTAGAATACAGTCAGAATCCCCATGGCTACTCTGACCTTCCCTAGAAGGAGCACAGTGGGGCTCCGCACTGCTTCATCCCTGAGCAGTCTGGTGGGAATTCATTGGATGACTGTGAGAAAGCGGAAGCGGAAGCCAATGCTCCTCTGCTCCTCTGTCACGAACAGATGTGGGGAGAACAGTCTCCAGAGGCACTGGCTGGAAAGTCTTCTCTGACAAAACGAAAACTAAAATTTCCCCACTTCGATTTATTTTAAGCTGATTTTGAAAGCATGAAATGCTTCTGACTAAATAGAGGGGAAAATACAGAAATAAAATCACGCGGCTCTTTTCCAATAATATCAAAAGCCCCAGGAGGGAAATCACAGGTAAACTCAGCTTTCAGGGTACCAAAAATAGTGTGGCTCAGGTGCAGGAGGCAAGCGGCTCCCCTGTGCCTCCGAACCCAGCTGTGTGCTCCTCTGATTTCTTCCCAATTCTGTGCTTGCCCATTCTCCTGCTCTCTCCTCTGTGTCCCTGCCAAAAACCTTTCCCTTACCTCACAATGACAACTGTTCATGTATCCCATGACCCTTCCAGGCTGACTGTAAATCCACTTGACGCATAAACTCTGTCAGCAGTTATCTGTAACCTTAAGCACAGCAAGAGAAGGAGTGGTCAGATTCCAATGTGACACCAATCAGTTCTCAACATTCAGTTTGTTGAGAAGTTCTGTGATATCTGATGGGAGCTTGCTTTAGTGACCATCGGACCAACACTTCCTCAAAATGCTGTTGAACTTTAGCACATTAATGTCTCCAAGACACTGAATAACCTGATCATTTTAACTCAAAATTCTTACTTTCCTCATCCCAGGTTCTGTGAGATATTTCTCAGTGTTTATACTTTCACATAGCAAACACAGACACACAATACAGGCCAAGAAGAATGCTCTATGCTTCAGAAAGTCTTTCACAAAGAGAACAAGATCCACTGGGGAGATCCTTGTCTTGGGCTGTGAGGAAGCAGTTTGGGACATTAGAGAAGGGAGCTCAACTACAGGGAGGAGAAATGATGCAAGGCAAGTTTAATGGGCTAAGACAACACAAGGGCGCAAGCAAATGAGAAGACCCTTAACCAGGAGCAACCGCAGATTCATTTCGTAGTGTGCTTAACGGAGGCAGCTTAATAAACTGTCGACAGGAAGAGCCCAAGATAATATGGTGGTGATTCTGTTTAATTCTGACAAGGGACTTAACAATTTGGCTCTGAGCAAACAATGTATAAAATCTCTGCTGGAAGAGGCTGAGAATTTAGAGTCTTGCAAAGCACAAAGTAGGGAGGAAATTTAATTCTCCAGAAAGAGAATGAGAAGTGCCTCAGTGGTTCCCAAAGTGTGTGACCTTGTATCCATCCTCCCCCTGAGATAAAATTCCTCTCTGGGATTTTACTCACTAAAACTGAAGCGATGGTACCGAAATCAGGATAAAAGAGGAATCTGAAAGTGCTGAGCCCAGACTCTACAAAACTCCTACAGCTCTATCTAGAAATCTATAACACCTGTAATATCCCCCATAGCAAATCCCACCTTGAACTTTGTTTTTAAAAATCGATTTAAGTAAATTTACAAAGAAAGGAACTTCATTGTGGCACCCACATTCTTTGTTCTCATTTGTCCTCCTCCTCACTGGCCTCCCTGTCCCCTGACTCCTCCCTCTTGCTGGTTCCTTGCCTTACTCCCTCATTACCTTCCCTCTGCTACCTTATCACACATATTCCAGCATTCCATTACCCTCCCTGTACATCCTTCCCTTAAAATCTCTTCCTCCCCTCCTACGGTCTTATTTCTGGTTTCATGACCCCTCCTCCCCACACACATGTACACATGCTAAAATCTAGGTGTCACATATGACAGAAAAATGTAGCATTTGTCTTTGAGTCTGAATTATTTTGTTTATTATAATGGCTTCAGTTCCATCCAAATTTTTGAAAATGTGAAGATTTCATTTTTTCTTTACATTTGCACAAAATCCCAGTGAGCATATATACCACACTTTATCCATTTATCTATTGGCAGGCATCTAAGGTGGTCCTATCTTTCACCTACTGTGAATACTGCAACAATCAACGCAGATGCACAACTAGCTCTGTAGGAAGCACAGGTGCTATGGAGGAGGAAACTGGGGAATTGGGTGAGGGGACATTAACTAGGGAAGAGAAAGCAAGGATTAGGACAGGTGCAAACACAGTACTCATATACAGAATTCTTTAAAAAGTGAAAATTAAAAAGAAATGTCTCTGTGGCAGGCTGTAGCCCTTTAGGTGTACAACCAGGAGTGGTATAACAGGGTCTTATGTACGGCTACTTTTCATTTTTAAGGAACATCTACATTAATTTCTATAATGGCTGTAAAGGTTCATTTTCCTCCCAGTATATATGGACTCCTCTTTCCCCACATTCTCACCAGCACCTCCTGTCACTTTCTGATGACAATTATTCTGATGGAGGTGATGTGGGATCCCCAAGCAGTTTTACTGCATCTCCCTGAAGGCTAGGAATGTTGAATACTTTTTCAGGTATTTGTTGGCCAGTTGTACCTTTTCTTTTGAAAACTCTCTATCCAGCTCAGTATTCCATTTACTTACTGGAAGTTTTTTTCCTAGTATTTAACCTAGGCAGTGCTTCCCATATTCTAGTTATTAGCCCATTGTCTGGCATATGATGGAAAAATATTTTACCCCGTTTTGTAGACTGTTCTTCACAGCAGTTGTTTTCTTTGCTGTATAAAATCATTTTAATTTCACTTAATTCCATTTTTCAATTCCTGAAATTATTTCCTGTGGTATTTGCATCCTGCCTAGTTCTATATCTTGAAATGTTATTTGTTTGTTTGTTTTATATTTTCTCTGCTAGTTTCAAACTTAAGGCTCATATTAAGGCCACTGTATAATTTGGAACAGATTTTTAGCAGAATGAGAGATCTATCCAGCTTTACCAATATTATGTTTTAAAGAAGCTGCCATTCACTGAAATACGTTTCTGACACTTTTTTCAAAACTTAGTCAGCTAGAAGATATCACACTCTTCAGACACAGGACCCTGAGCTGGGCCTGACCTGAATGCCTCCTCCCTGAAGACCAGTTTTCAGGGTACCAGAAGGCATCTTATAAGCTTCCAAAGGAGAGAAACAACCAACATCCTACCAAGCTAGGACTCCTATAAACCACAACAAGTAGCATGGCAGAATCACCCTTAGGGTGCAGTGGTGGTACACATACCTTGGTGGTAACCAGCTACTCTCTAATTAGACTTAAGATCCACTCAACAAGAGGGGAAATGTGCCTGTCACTAAAAACTTAGCTAACTACCCAGTGCTAATAAAGTTGTGGATCTTGGAGGATAACCTATAACTACCAGTTTACTAAACAGAATAATTCCTAACTGTACTCTAAATATTTGTCCTTATACCCACAGATAATTTTAGTCTAAACTTCTGATCAAGGAAATTTCTCTTTGCAACAGAGAGGCCATTACAGAAAACCATACTAATCAAACTATAGAGTTGTGAAGTTCAGTCTCAATGGATATATCTACAAAATCATTCCCTCACCTAAGCCTCTAAGGACACTGACAAAGATAGGATGTGAAGATTATAGGAGCTAAAGGATCAGTACTTTGCTGTGAGACTGTGTCTCCTAGCATGCCAGAAGTTATGCCCATAAAGTCTCCCCAGTATGACCACGAGGCCTCAATTTTACACAAAGAACAAGTGGCAACAAAGAAATGCTGAGAGTGGAAGGAATAGTCTTTCTGAGGAAAGAGCATATGCATTTGCTATCAAATACCAAATGATCAGCCCTGAAAAACTACATACAAGTAACATTATGCAGACTGAGAAGGTTATATTTAGGATTTTATATATATATATATATATGTGTGTGTGTGTGTGTGTGTGTGTGTATACATATATACATATGTGTGTGCATATATACATATATGTATATAACACAAATTAATAAAAAGTGAGGCCATGAATTTGAAAGAGAGCAAGGAAGAGCATATGGGAGGGTTTGGAGGTAGGAAAGATGTAATTATATTATAATCTTTAAATTTAAAAAAATTAAATGGGCAGCTATGTGTGTATTATTTCTGAGCAAAAGTCTATGCTCCAGCTTTTATAGTAGTACTCTACAGTTTTTGTCACTATGGCTCTGCATCCATGTGTAGAAGAATGAAAGTAGAACCCCCACTCTCACCCAATATCAAAGTCCTAAAACTCTGCAATCCTTAGAGGAAACAGTAGAGGAAAACTTCTAGGATACAGGTATAGGCAAGCATTATGCAATGCATGACAAAGGGGACCTCATAAAATTTAAAAGTATCTATATGCAAAGCAACCTGTTAAATGAGGGAAGAGACAGCCTGCTGAATGGGAATAAAAACCTTTATGAACCATATACATCTTTCAGGTGATTAATGACATTTCACACGGAACTCAAAAATCTAAAGAACAACTCAAGCACCCCAAAGAACAGACTAAGGAACTTGGCAGTTCTCAAAAGCTCAAATAAAAACAGATATTCAACCTCACTGGCCATCAGAGAAGTGCAAATTAAAACTACAGCGAGGTCCATTTTACCTAGGCAGAATAGCTCACTAAAAAACAAATAGTACATTCTAGAGGTTATGGACTATAGGGAATTGTTATGCACTATGGAACCAGTTTACATTCCAACCAGAAACATCCTCACCAGCATTTGTTAGATGGAAGGTAAACTAGTCCAGCCACTATGTGACTAGAGGTAGTGTGTAGGAGACGACCAGTACACAACGTTCTATTATCATAGAGCTGCTCATGGACAACTGCTCTCTTCAGGACTGGTCAGTCTCGTTGCCTTTTTAATGAGCTCACTCTGGAGCTGATAAACTCTGCTAATTTTCTCATCACTTATTTGTTTTTGTTTGCTGAACTGGTATTTGAATTCCCTTCGGTCGGTAGGTTGGCATTTCTTTCCCTCCCCCACCCCCCACTAAGTTTAACCAAAGAACATGGCTGTGTTCTTTGATTAAACAAGGAGTCAGAAAACAACTTGTGGAAGTTCATTCCTTCCGTCCACTAGCTGAGTCCTAGGGATTGAACTCAAGTAGTCAGGCCTTGTAGGAAACTTCTTTAGCCACTAAGCAATCTTCTCCAGTCCGTAAAAATTGTTTGATTTTGAAAAAATATTTCAAATGTCTGTTCTCTTTTCATGTGGGAGTTACTGTCGTCATTTAGCCTTTTCTCGTTTTCTTTATAGGTTTTATTTTCTAGGCAACAATATGTTTATATAAGTGATCGCTAATGTGTAGTATTATGCTACCATACTGTGTTAACATTATTTTTAAAGACTAGATAAATGGGTTTGGAGAGATGGTCACCAGTTAAACACTGGCTGATCTTCCAGAGGGCCTAGGTTCAGTTCCCAGATGGTAGCTCACAACTGTAACTCGAGTTTCATGGGATCTGACTGACACCCTCTTCTGACCTCCTTGGACACCAAGAAATCATATGGTGCACAGACATACTTGTAGGCAAAACATCCATATACAAAAAATAACATAAAAGCCAGGCAGTGGTGGCGCACGCCTTTAATCCCAGCACTTGGGAGGCAGAGGCAGGCGGATCTTTGTGAGTTCGAGGCCAGCCTGGTCTACAAAGCGAGTCCAGGACAGCCAGAGATATTCAGAGAAACCCTGTCTCGAAAAACCAAAAAAAAAAAAATATATATATATATATATATATATAAATAAATAAGCAAACAAACTTCTTAAGAGCTCATGTTCCATTTAATCTTTATGTAATATCAGCTAGTGTCTGTCATCCAATCCATGTCATTTTTTAAACTGTTACCTTGCTTTACATAAAGCTAAGGAACATCTCTATATATCCATATATGTTATTGAACTAACACATTATAATTGTGGGCCATCCACCAAAATAACAGAAATTTACTCACTTTGCTTTTGAATTTTGTTTTTTAGAGAGATGACATTACCAGAATGATCTCCTTCTTCTTTGTAGTTTCCTAAGACTTTTCATACCATTTTATATAAATTTTGTGTCTTTTTAATTTTTATTTTATTTTCATGTGTATGACAGTTTTACCTCCATGTATACCTGTGTATCACATCCATGCAATTACCATCGAGGCCAGAAGATGGTATTGGATCCCCTGGAACTGGAGTTACAGACAGTTGTGAACAGCCATGTAGATCCTGGGAATTGAATTCAGGTTCTCTGAAAAGCCAGCCAGTGCTCTTAGCTTCTGAACCATCTATTAAGCACCCTTGTTTCTTGAAACCATATATAATGATGATGTGCTTTATTCTGAACTGAAGAATTCTAACAGTTATCTCTATATTCAAAATTGTATATTCCAATTTTTATCTCCATATCAGCATCAGTAACTTGCTAAAACCCATGGATACCTCTTGACATTAAATAATGGAATCACCTCTTGTCTCTCCTCTCTCTCTGTTCACTGTTACTGTATGAACTTCTAGACTTTTATTGCTGAATTATCTGAACACTGAGGAGTTTTGCTGCTAACAACTGCACTTTGCATTACACCTGTTTACATGGTCTTGATGCTCAGTGACTCCTTAGCATCACAATTTATGCTCTACAGCAACACTGAACAACAGAACAGATGACAGCTACATGTGTCACTGCAAATTTCCTGGAAGCTACATTTATTAAAAACAAATGAAACTAATTTTAATGGTATACTTTCTTAAAGATAATAATCTATAATATAATCATGCTAATATAATCATAAAATACAAATATATTAATGATATTTTACATTATACTTAAGCCTACTATCCTGAAGATTTATAATCTATAGAATAATCCAATTAAGGCTAACCAAATTTCACATTTTTAAATAGCCACAACGTACAGAAAATTATAGCCAATAGAATTTACTGATATATGTTTTGATTCACCAAACCATATCCTTGAGTAATTCTTTCCAAGAATGACATTTAGTTAGTGAGATATACATAACTAACAACTTAACCACATATTTATTAAATTTTAATCAAGTCCTGATATTTATGTACTGTATACTGGAGAGAGGAGTTAGGAGCTGGCTCTAATGGGTTTTTTCTTTGTAGTCAATTTTCTTTACCTATAATTAATTTATTTGCATTAGTTATTTTTCTCTGGTCTCCATTTCCCTTTTCTTAACATTTTTGATTCATCATTTTTCCCCTCACGTTGAGATGCTGTCTTCCTGTCCATCTTATCAGAGTCATTCTGTTTTCAATGTGGACTTTAATCCCTACCCTGAGCACTTGTTTTCTCTGAAATGTTTTAGTTGTATCATGTGGAAAGCCACCTGCTTCTCTTCTTTACAGACTTTTGCTCCTGGCTGTGGGGCTGTGTTCTCTTGCTTCTAATGGAGAATGCAAATAATATCTACATGCTTTCTTTGGGACTTCTATAGTAAGCCATTTCTGCACAAGTCTATCTTTTCTCTCATGGTCTTTAGGATGGCATTTACTACCCTATTTATTTTTGTTTGTAACTACCCTTTATATTTTGGTTTCATTTTGAATTTATCACAATCATCCTGTACCCCTTCATGCCAACAGTATTTTGTTTTCTACAATGCAAAATTTCTCTGGGTTCTAATCACTACTTGAGCTACCAAATAAAATCAGTAGAAAGAACCATGAGTAAGACCAGAAATAACCAAACCTGAAACAGTAAGCAGGTAGAATAGACATGAAGTATTTCAAAGCATAGCTTCATGGCTGTTCCAACCATGCAGAGCTCCTACATTGTCTTCAAAGCCTATTTAAAAACTAATCTGATGCAGCAGATCATTATACAATGAGATCATTAATTCTAAGAGAAAAATTCTTGATCGTTCTTCATCCATATACAAAGAATGAGTTCAAAAGAGTAGTGAGCTAGACAAGATTAAAGGGCTATTGTTTTCAATAGCATACTAAAACTCTACTTGACAGACAACTGTTAATGGTAGTGAAATATTTGAGTGCATTGATTAGAAGAATAGTTGAGAGTTACTTGACAGTATTTTTAAACTTTTCTAAAATTTATGTTTTCACTTGTATTTCCATTAATTCAGACACTGACACCCCACCTCAATATTTGGTGGGAAATTTTTAATGCATAACTACCTTAAAACATGTTAATGTCTGCAAAGCATGCAAATATCTAAGTCTCACCATCTGCTAGATGACTCATTTGTAAATCTACCTACTATTCCTTTGGGAATTTTCAGGGCTAATTTTTTTCTATTGTTTTTCTTTTTTTTTTCATGTTTATTTATTTGGGTTACATCTCCATCACAGTACCCTTTCAACTTCTCCCAGTCCCACCCTCCCACCCTCAACTCCCATCCCTTCCATCCCACTGCTCCAGAGTGGAGTGTCCCTACATATCAGTCCCCCGACCCAGTTCAGCAGTCATATGAGGGCCAAGAGCCTCCTCATACACTGGGGGCCTACAAGGCAGCCCCACTAGGGCAAAGTATCTCTTTGACAGGTAACAAAGTCTATGCTCCTGTTCTTAGGGATAATTTTTAAGTTCATTGTAAAAACTTGGCAAAATGAATTCAGAGATATAGTACATATAATGAATAGTGCTATGAATACTTGGAAGAATATGACACACTAACCCTAGACCTTAAGTGGCATGTGTTCTGTGATCAAAAATAAAAATGTTAGAAACAAATTGCTTAGAAATACAATAGATAACAAAATTTTCACCTCTTGGCCCAAATTGTGCATTGCTGATAACAAAATAAATAGAGTAGATCATATGATGAAAATAACCTACTTAAGGAAGAGAACTGTGACTTATTCATCTTTATAGTTTTGTGCCCAACATTAACCCCCAAGGTTAAGGTTTTATCTGTTTCTAAGCTTCCTGTGTCTCAGACTGTAGGTGCCTTATGAAAATCTTGTATGAACATCTCATCAGTCTTGGCTTTCTTGCCAGCAGCTTCCATTATATTGGATGTGCTTCCAGTTTCTGATTCAATCAACTCATCCCTTGTCCTCCCTTCCTACCTGCTCTATTAGATTAGGAAACTGAATTTCACAAGAATTATTGACTTGGAAGACAGACTGCTCCTTCAAGTACCCCAAGAACTCTACCTTCAAATATAAGAATTTCAACACAGCCTTCAAACCCATGAGATAGCCAGGAAACTCTTCTCAGCTCAGCCAGTGCAGAATGGGGCACCTCTGCCAACTAAGCTTCAACTCAAGCTTGGCCAAGTCCTAATGTGTGCCATGTCAGGAACCAGAGGAACACCTTGATCTCCCTTCTCCCAAAGAAAGGAGAATACTTGGCACACAGTAGGTGCTCCATAGAAACATGATTTTCTCAAAAGATACAACACAAAAATCTGTAACTGACAATTCATAGAAAGCACATAAATCAAAATGTTCATTCTTATAAAAAATAACCAAGTGCTACCTGGGGCTAGGGCAAAAGAGAGTGGAAGGGATCTCCCCTTGTGGATAAGAGTCAGGACCAGCTCTTCTGGGGTCACACCCTGAGGGATGACCAACCTGCAACGTCCACCACATTCAGGGCTTTTGTGTTACCCAGGTGAGGTGCAGGGCCTAATCTCCCAAGAACTGTAACATATGAGGGGCAGTGATAGCTCTCCTGTTCTTGTGACCCCACTGATGCCAGATGTCCTGTCTGCCACTAGTGGTAAGTTCAAAAGAGAGGGGAAGGGAATATCTCCCTTGCCAACACTACCACAAAGCAGACAAAAGGCAGGGCTGGCTCTCCAACACTCACACCCTTGGGGCTAACTTACCACAATCCCCACATGCAGGGCCAGCTGTACTGTGCTACCCAGGCAAAATGCAGGGCTTGCTCTCCAGAGTGCTGCAATTGGTGAAGGATAGGGCCAGCTATCCTGCACTCATAAACCCAGGACCAGGTCTTCCACCTGCTACAGGTGATATTTGGTTCATAAGCGTATACCTGTGATATTATCACCACCATCAAGGTACATAAGCATGCATCACCTCCAAAGTGGCCTCTTGTCCATCTGGACCTTGTTTTTTATTTTTTTTATTTTTGGTTTTGTTGATTTCTTGGTATTTGTGGTTTGAGAATGTAGAACAAGGCCTTCCTTATCATGCTTTAAGTGGGCACTACTATGTTGTGAATGCCAGATTTCAAAGATTTGCTCATCTTTCAGAACTGAAACTTTACACCCGCTGAAAATAACTTCACCCCATTGCTCAGAAGTCACCTTCTCTTCTCTGTTTCTGTGAGTTTGTCATTTCAGCCTGCATAAAGCCTTGCGTGCTGCTGATGCCATCATCCCTGGGTTCTTTACATCTCTTCCAAAACACACACCCCTCAGAATTCTGACAGCCTAGCCACTAGCTGCATCCTACATTTCAGTCCTTCTTTCTTATTATCTTGTTCTCATTGTCCTGGGTCCAGAATCCAACCTTTCCCAACTCCCGTTGTTTATGACAGCCCTTCCTAACGGTGGCAATCTAGAAAACTTTTCTGTACCCAAGAATTCTCTGTTACAATTTAAGCATCAGAATGTAGAAGGTGCTATCGTGGTCTATGTCTCAACCCAGCCTGCCCCTGTACCCTGTGCTCACTCCCAGTGCTCACTCCCAGTGCACACTGCTGCTTCTCCTACACACTGCTGTCAGGGAAGGAAATTAGTCATCCAGGGCAAAGACTCTCAGTGTCACTTCTAGCTTCATCAGTCCTAATTACCTTTTCAGCAGAAGATTTATCTCTATCAGCATCTATATTGTTCTCTCCCAAATAAAATGTGGCATTCCTCCCTACCTTCTATTTCTCCCACTGGTTCTGAAACCACTATTTTTTTTTTTTTTTAATGTAAAGGTGCTTTGCCTGCATATAGTCTATGTGAGGCCAGAAAGTGGCATACTGTCCCCTAGAACTGGAGTTGCAGACAGGTCTGAGCCACCACATAGGTAATGGAAATCAATACAGGGCCTTTGGAAGGGCAGCCAGTGCTTTCTTAACCACTAAGCCATCTCTCCAGTCTAAAAGTCACTGTTTTCCTTCAATGATTACTCATCTCAGGGAGAAATCATTCTCTCGTCTTTTGGGGAAGCAATGAAAATGTCAGAATAAAACTGTCTGGCTATGTAAACTTTGGGAACCCTGTGTCCTTGGCACATCTCTTCAGAGAGAAGGAGGCCCTGGACCATCTTCACGGTACTAGTCCAAAGCAGCATGCAGACTCTTGGGGCTCCTGCAGTGCTGAAGCTCCTTGCAGTCTGGGCTTGTTCTGCCACTCTGTGGCTAGGCCTGAACACTACACGTGGCCGTTACTCCCTGGCATGGGGAAGAGCTTTTATTTTTTAAGATTAGAAACCACTTTCCCAAAAATAAAAATAGTTCCCCAGAGTTAGGATTTGGGATCTTTTTTTATCTTTCCAGGAGATTAAAAGCATCCATCTAAGGAGTCCAGGGACAATTGGAAAACTGAAATTTCTGAAGAAAATGGGCCAGACACCAAAGAAGACAAATAGCCCAGATGTTCTACCCTCACAGACTTCCTCAATAGTTGTTTCCTCAAAAATCCAACAACCCAAAATGAGAACAACCCAAAATGGCTAACTAATATGGTTCAGCTCCACAGACTGTTCCAGCCAAGACTTCAGTAAACCCCTGAAGTTCAGTCCCTGACTACCAACTTCTTAGGACATCTAAATAGCTGAGCACAAACGCATGGAACATCAAATGTTACTATTAACTGGCTTAACCATTTTTCCATTCTTATATGGGCCCCCAAACAGATTTCCTACATCCTAATTCAGCAGGAAGTAATTTTAAAAGAGTGACTTTCCATTCTCAGAAGGTGGGGTGGGTGATACCCCCCTTTTGGTCATTTGATTTTGTATAGATGTTTGTTGTTATTTAGGGGGATTGGTTACTAGTTGTTAAATGATCTTGTTAAAAAGGTTTTGGAGGTTAGACTCAGGAATTTCTCTCTTTTTCTTTTCTCTATCCTTCTTTCTCTCTTATGTAGAGGGGAAAAGACTTGAAAAAATGGGATATAGATACAATCTAGGAATGATAAAGAAAAAGGGATAGACTATTGAATATGTTCTTATATCTTTGTATATTGACACAAAATTAAAATTATATTTGGCTACATCAGTATTGATCTTTGTATATTGATACAAAATTAAGGTAAACTCTTTTTAAGGTATTGTACCTATGTAACACTTAAAAATGCAATGTGAAGTTTTGGTCTTTTGATAGCAACTGTCATAAACTGTTTAGCATAATTAAGAAATGCAAACTAATAGTCATTCAACATGTCATTTTGTTAGGTACTAGCATAGTTTATCACAGATGTTTTCTAAGTTAATCAGAATCAAGTTGCTAAGAGACAAGCAACATTTGCTTATCCAAATATATGGAGATAGATAGATGGTCTTTAAAAACCTCAAGAGATCTGCAGAATATGAAATTCAAAGATGTTTTATTAATTGAAGATTTTTTGATATTGAGACATGTCAGCTCCTGACAGCACCTTCTATTCTACTCCAAGTAGATGACAAGCATTGAAGAATCTCCATTTGGAAATGGTTGCATTAGTGGCAAGGCTGTTATTGGGTAAGAAAAATCCCTTGCTTCAACTGTAGACAGAATGCTGTCCAAAAAGGATAAAACTTGGAAGCAGGCAAGTTGACAGCCTAGCTCTGCCAAGACAGGATAGGCAAGTCCTTCATAATTCCGACTTTACAATTAATCTCTGTCAGAGATACTTGGCCAAAAGACTGAAGACAGATGCTCTAATGTATTGAGAGAAATTGGGGATGGTCCAGGCAGCCAGTTGTCTGTCATTTCTTAGTTTTGGAAGTTGCTGGCTCTGTACTTCCTGTATATTCAGATATATTTATCCTTCTCAGGTCTCTGATGTGGTTGAAGACCAGATAGTTATAGTCTTACAATTAAATTTTAAGTTTTTTAGGAATTAAAAGGATGTTCTAGGTCTAAGAAGATGTTTTTAAGTTGGTAATGCAAGTTAGGATGGAAACTGAGTAGGTATAGAACTTTAAACTCATCAAGATAGATAATAGAATATTAATATCAGTTGCCAAATACATATGGATTGGACATTGGTAATATATGTTATACCTTATAATTTTTATAATTGTGGCCTAATTGTTCTTATTACTTTATATTATATTTATTGTTATAAGAAAAAGAGCCTTTTATTGGACTAAAATGGTGAAATTTTGGTGGGGGAAAAGATACACCTTAAATTTTTTTAAAAAAGCATATAGGAAGGTGAAGGGGAAGAGGGTAGGAGAGTAGGACTGGGAGGGGGAGGAGAGAGGGGACTATGAGATATAACTTGAAGAAATAAATAAATGTTAAAAAAAAAGGAAAAGGAAAAAAGAAACCACTTTCTCTACACTTCAACTCTTCTGATCCCTCCACATACAGGAGGGAAGGGCCAGGATAATGGTGATAGGGTTCCAGCCTCAGGATGGCTACCATCATGACAGGCATCATTCTCAAACTATGACTTCAGCACTACTATTTATAATAACCCACAGTTATCAGGTAGATGCTCCGATTGAAGCCAGGTTGATCAAACATCAAAGATAGAGCTTGAAAAGAAGGGAGAGCTCAGATCTGAGGTCTCCCAGGACCCATTCCTTGTCCCAGTCCTTCTCTGGCCCTCTGGCTGGGTCCAGGATTCACAGCAAAGGCTCCTGTTTACCATTCCATTGGCTAGTGCACTCTAACAGGGCTTCCCACCTAGCTCTGCCTTGTTAAAGAAAAGGTAGAGAGATGCCCAGTGCTTTATCTTCCCATCTCCAGGGTATCTCCCAGGGCCTTCCCCTCCTCTCACACGGAATGCTTCCTCCCATCATTCCTCCAGTGCAGCACATGATGAGCAGCAATCCAACAGTGGCATGATAAGATTATCCTTTCCTTCCTAAATGCCCCCACCCAATTTCCCCTCTCTCTAGTACTTGCTACAAAAACAGGCAGCATCTAACATGCCCTCTGACTTTTTCCCATGATACTGCTCTCTGTCAAGACGCTTTCCTTTCCTTCTCTGGGTTGGCCTCAACTCACAAGACAGCTGTGAACCATTCTCCCCTAATAGACTTTCCCTCCTGCTGCCCTCATTCATCTCCAGCTAATAAGCTGTCATGTGACATGCCACCAATTCAAATCAGTCACATAACTTAGATGTGGTAGACATTGTAGAAGAAATCACCATTTCTGTCCATAAAGAGACTTACTGTACCAGGTCTCCTGGTTACATGGTTCAATAGGACCCGCTATTCTTTCCACACCAGTGAAAAGTGTCATGAACTCCTGATGGGGTAGTGTTAAACATTCTAAATGTTGATTGGTCCTGTTTGTTGTATGTTACTTAATTGTCTCTGATTGGTTAAATAAATGCTAAGGCCTAGAGATTGGGCAAAGATAGAGGTAGGCAGGATTAAGGTGTGTGGGCTTCAGAGACAGAGAGCATCTTGGGAAGAAGAAGCTCTGAGGAGAAGCCAGGAACAAGAAGAAGGAGACACACACCATAGGGTAGATTAAAGAAGGTCATTCCACATGGCCTGGAACATCGCCATAGCATGGAGAATAGCAGTCCAAAGGGACATATGTACAGATGGGGTCATATTTGGGTAGTAGAATTATGAGCTAGCTTAAATGGGCTAGGATTGCAATTCAGGCCTAGGCTTGTTAAAATCCATCCGGTGTCTGTGTGTATTTATTTATAATGGCAGGTTAAGGATTAACACCACCAATCAATTAAAGATAATATAAATACTATTAAACAATTTAATTAGCCTTTTTTTCAACATATGGTGCCCAATCACGGCAATTAGAATCCATGCTTACAGCCTGAGAAGGCCAAAATAAAAGGTAGTTTCGTAGCCAAAGAGCAGGGAGCCAAAGCCAAATACATTTCAAATGAGCAGCTCCTTTAACAAAAGCTACTGCCTTACAACAGAAGTGGAGAGCTAAGGCTGTCCTTTAAAATTGGCAGCCTTCTAAACAGAGCTTGAGAATGAAATTAACCGCCTAAATTAAAAATAGAGGATTTCATAATGTCGCGATATGTTTGGATTCCAATTGAGTTTGTTTCTCTTGGCATGCAGATGATTTTTACACTGACAATTGTGGTTAAAGATCTGACTAGGACAGGCTTAAGGGAGAGAGCTTACAGATGTAATGCCAGGTTGCTGACAATAATAATAGGGAAAGGAGGGAGGCCCTACCCGATAGAAGAGAAATTGATAGCAGCTGAAATACTAGATGCTTCTCATCGATTTCGGGTATTGGCCCCCCCAATACAGTGCACTCAAAGCTAGATTTCAGGATTAATGAACAGAACTTTAACTACATGGGATGACAATTAGACCAAGGCTTTTTCAATGTTGTTTCTTTGCTTGAATTTTGTTTAGATGTCTTTGATTTTCCTATATTGGAAGGTTAAAAAGGAAATTTTTTTGTTTGACAATGATAAAATAAGAGATTTTTAAAGATGTAAAGAGAAATGGGTCACAAGCCAGTCTCCTTAGATTTGAGGTTCCCACAAGAGAACTGGTTTCAAGAGACATTTTGCCCTGAGGGAGATATGTTAATTGTTGGGTTTGATGGTGCACACCTTTAATCCCAACATTTGGGAGACAATGACAGGTAGATCCCTGACCTTCACCAAGGTCAGCCTGGTCTACAAAATAAATCCAAGACAAGGATATACAGAGAAATCCTGTCTTGAAATAGAGAAAGAGAGAGAGAGAGAGAGAGAGAGAGATGTTACTTGTGAGAAATTATATATTTTCAGAGCAAAGGAACCAAACACCAAAGAAGATAAGACAAGCCCAGATGGTCCATCCTCAAAGACTGTTCCAGCCAGGACTTCAATAAAGTCCTGAACTTTCCCATCCAAAGTTCAACTTCGGACTACAAACTGCTCAGGACATTCAAATTGCTGAGCACATAGAGACTTGACAATAAATGTTACAATTAACTTGCTTAACCATTTTTTCTATTTTATTTGGGCCACCAAACAGGTTTTCTATGACCCAATTCAGCACGAAGCAATTTTAAGAGAGTGACGCCCCATTCCCAAAAGCTGGGGTGGATTTTTTTTGGTCATTTGACATGTTATAAATGTTGTTTAGGGGTAATGGTTACAAATTGTTATATGATCTTGTTAAACAAGGTATAGGAAGTTAGACTTGGAGATCTTTTTTTCTTTTCTCTATTCTTCTCTCTCTCTTATATGGGGAAAATACTTGAAAAGAAAAAGAGGGGAATATATATATATAGATATATAGATAGATATACAGATATAGATATATAGATAGATAGATAGATAGATAGATAGATAGATAGATAGATGATAGATAGATAGATATAGATAGATAGATAGATATCGATATAAGGATAGATCATTGAATCTGCTCTGAAACTTAAAACTGTTGTTATTCTTAAAATAAGGTTATCTTTTGATACATTAGTATAGAATTTTGTATATTGATAAAAAATAAGATTAATTTTGATTCATTAGTATAGAGTTTTATATTTTGACACATAATATGTATATTTCTACTCTGATATAAGGTATTGTGCCTAAACAACTCATTTAAAAGTACAGGTTTACTTCCAATCCTTTTATGGGTTGCTATTGAAATCTATTTAGGAGTCTGGGTAATACAGGTTGATTGCTGGCCAGTCAAGCTCCTGGTCATGTCAAATACTAGGTTAAACAGATAATAAATGGTTAGAAATATAGTTTGCTTGTTCAAAGATAGATAGATAGATAGATAGATAGATAGATAGATAGATAGATAGATTTATAAATCAATAGATGTCTTCAAAACACTCAGAGATGAACAGAAATGGCATTTACAGATATTATGATTTTAAGAATTGTTTGACTTTAATACAGTCAGCTCCTTACAGCTCACATTTGACTTGGAAGAAAACAATGAACATCAAAAAGAAATATCTCATCAGGAGATAATTCCTACTATACAAAAATGTCTCTGCTCTCTCAACAGACTATATACAGTCCAAAGATGGACCAGAGCCTAAATGCAGGTAAGTTGATGCCCTGATTCTGCAGAGACAGAATGGAAAATCCTTATTTCCTGATGCACAATTATGTCTGTGAGATATGCTTGGCCAGAAGGCTGAAGATGATGCTCCAATGGTATGGAGAGATATTTGGTACTGTCTAGGCAGCAAACTGTCATATTTCTTTTTGGAAGCTGCTCTCCCATGCTTCCTATTCACTCAAATAACTTTATCCCTTCTTATGTCTTTGATGGGGTTGAAGGCATAATAGCTATAAAATTTCAATTAAGTTTGAGTTATTTTAGATTTAAAAGAAAATATAGGATAGATAGAAAATATTTAGGTTCAGAACTTTAGACACACCAAGACAGATGATTTTTTTCTTCTTCTTCAAGATTGCCTGATACAAATAGACTAAACATTATATGTGTACCTTTTATATATGGTTTTCTTGATTGTTTCATATTTGTTCTTATTGTTTTTACTATGTGAGTTAAAAAATTTAGCCTTTTTATTAAACAAAAGGAGGGAAATGATGGGGTGGTGTTAGGCATTCTAAATGTTGATTGGTCCTGCTTGCTGTCTGTTACTTACTTTGACTCTGATTGGTTAAATAAATGCTGAGGCCTAGAGATTGGGCAAAAACAAAGGTAGGCAGGACTAAGGTGTGTGGGCTTCAGAGACAGAGAGCATCTTGGGAAGAAGAAGCTCCAAAGAGAAGCCAGGAGCAGGAAGGAGACACACGCCATGGGGTAGATTAAAGAAGGTCATTCCATGTGGCCTGGAATATTGCCATAACATGGAGAATAGCAGTCCAAAGGGACATATGTATAAAGGGGTCATATTTGGGTAATAGAATTATGAGCTAGCTTAGATGGGCTAGAATTGCATAATTCAGGCCTAGGCTTGTTAAAATCCATCCGGTGTCTGTGTGTATTTATTTATAATGGTGGATTAAGAATTAATACTGCCAATCAATTAAAGATAATATAAATACTAGTAAACAATTTAATTAGCCTTTTTTTTTTCAACAAACTCCCATCAAGGCAAATCCTGCACATGGCACAATCAAGTTACTACTCCAGGTTGTCCATCTTCTTGACCATTGTTCAAGAGATGAAAAATAAAAATAAAGGGAATAAGGGCATACCCATCATCCTCACTGAAGTGATTATTTTGGAAATAATGGTTCCAGGTAGGAGGACAGTGAAAAACAGGGTCTGTGAGAAGTAAGTGTTCATTACAGTGTCTATGCGGAGCACTTAGTGTTCTGTCGTTAGCAGGCATCATTATAGTTCCATAAAAACCATCTCCGGGAAATCAACCCTAAAATTTAAAACTTTCTGAAAACAGTGAGAAGACAGAGTTTAGAGGAATCTCAATAAATAGAAAAACCATACTTTTAACTTAATTTGCTATGATCACTCTAGTCATGTCACACTTAGATCTTGTCAACCACAAGTGGGGTAAAGCAATGATGGATTGTGATGCCAAAGCTTTTGTAAAAGTTATCACTTTCATTTTTTAGATTGGAAATCCAGGGCCCAGAAAAGCATAAATAACATTTAATAAAGCAAGTAAGGAACTATAGTGCTGGAGAAAGGGGATTCTCACCTATATTTATTTAAGAGGCAACTTTAGGCAGAGCAAGTTCACAGAGCATCTCTACCCACCCTTGTTCTGGCTGCAGCATCTTCATAGCCTTCACAGTACCCATTCATTCCAGAGTATCCACAACTTGCTATGGAATTTACTGACCACATGATCATGGAAGCCTTTGAGAAGCATTCAATGGCTACTTTCTTACCAAGATCAAGATCTGGACACATTTGGTAGGAAACAGCCCATCTACAGCCGTGGGAATATCCCTGAGCCCAAGGAAAACCATCAATGCATCTGAGCTACAAAGCATCACTAAGACCGTGCTGTAAATACACAAATGCACAGCAGTTTGCAATGATGCTGCCTGTATGGCTAGGCTTAGCAGCTGCAAGCTTCCTCCCTCAAGCACCACTGAACTCCCTCCCTCCCTGCAGTATGCTTTCAGGGTACTCCTCACACAGTGTCTCTCAAACTGTACTGTAAACAAGAATCAACTGTGGAGTTGTTAAATGTAGATTCAGGAGGTTTGGAGTAGGAGTCCAGAGGCTCTACATTTCTCAAAAGCAAAGAGTGAGACTTATTCTACTGCTCTGGAAGCAAAGCTTCAAAGAGCAAAAGCCGTAAGGCACAGCTTGCAGACCACAGGTCCAAGGGCTAAAAAGCCCATGGCCAAGAGTAGCTCACATGCAGTGGGGCTGAAGTATAATATTAACCACTGTTTAAATAACGCCTAACAGAATCATAGAGGTGAGCCACATGAGCAAAGGCCTCTAGTGAACATGTTCTAAGGAAGCCCAAAAAGAATGAAGCAAGATTTACTCACGGGAGAAGCGGGCAAGTGGTCTGGCATTCTTATCTCCTGTTTCATTTGCAACTGGGGGAAAAACAGAGGACAGAGTTAAGATCCAGGCACATCAAAGGGGACCTGTATACACCCCCCCCCCAAAAAAAAATCACAGGCCCGTTGCCAATGTTATTTATTGGTTTCTTGCCAAAACCTGAAGGTAAAGCCCTGAAGACACCACTAGGTGGTACCCAACTAGAAGCTATTCCTCTACTGACTAGCATTCATGGTGCTTGAAGGTACTCTACACACTACTGGAAGAGAAATTTAATCTTTAATATTACCCAGCTTCAAACCCTGAAACCTACAACAGCAACTGACCTGAAAGATATACTGATGCAATAGGGGTACAAATATTATGGGAATAACCAATCACTCTGAAGGCCTACTCCATGAGATATAATCCACACCTGACACTAGTAATGAAGCCAACAACTGAAGACTAGACAGGTCATGGACCTTAGGGGAAAACTTACTAGTATCATTGTACTAAATGAACACAGCACTAAAATGACTCTTAATGACACATGTTATAATCATAGATCAGTCCATCACTCAACCCTCATCTGAGAAGCTTATTCTTGCAGTAGATGGTCATTAGTAAAGAGATTCACAAGACAATGTGCAGACAGTGAAAGACCTTGGAGCACTCAGCCCTAAATGGGATGTCTTCATCAAAACCCCTCCTCTCACGGCTCAGGGATCTATGTGGAAACAGAGACAGAAAGACTGCAAGAGCCAGAGGTGGTGGATGACTCCAAGAAAACAGCATATTTCACACTCAGTAGTGCCACTGCACATACAGACATACAGAGACTGTGACAGCATGCACAAGACCTGCACGAATTCCAGACAGACAAAACCTCCAGCCCACAGAAGGGAAAGTGAACACAAAGTCCCACCCCTAGACAAGAAGCTAGTTATGAGTGGTACCTGTCAGGAGAGGAGGAATTAGTTTTGTATAATGAAGAATACTGGATGTAACAACCCTACTCCAGGGCAGGCTTCATGCTCAGAAATAGTTCATGAACCAAAACAGACTCCAGGTTTTGTGTATGCTTTTTTAGCTGGTGGCTTGGTTTGATTTTTTTTTTTTTTTACTTTTTATGTTTTGTTTTGTTTTGTTGTTGTTGTTGTTGTTGTTGTTGTGTGTGTGTGTGTGTGTGTGTGTGTGTGTGTGTGCAAAACAGAGAGGAGGGAACATGAAGTTGGGTATACAGAGTTGGGAAGGACTTGGGGGAGTGGAAAATATGATCAAAATACATTGTATGAAAAAATTTAATTATTTTTAAAATGTAACTTTAAAAAAGCATAAGGCACCCGTGTTATAGAGTGTGCCCATGCTATCACTGACCATTTGGACACTTTTACAGGCAGCTATATTGAAGTATTAAGTGGGAAAAGGCAACCTTCCTTTTCTGGATTTCCAAGGCTTCCTCAACATCGAAATGAAGCTGATACCTCAAGTACCTTCATTAAAACATCTGAATGAAAAACTAGTACAGCCTAAACCTAGCAGGTTTAGACAGGTTAACCAGATTACATCTAACAGACTCCCACACAACTGGCCATCCTTGTGGCCCATCCTTCCTTCCCTAAGGGGCTGTCCTGTAATATGTTAACCCACACTATGCTGCTAAAACAGAGCATGTCCTCAGAATCGAGGGGGCAGAGCCAAGGTGGGCACGTCAGAAGATGGTGGCAAAGTTGGGCTTTATTAAGACTGATATTAAACTCATAGGAGAGTCCACAACAGGAAGCTTGGGCAAACTATCCAGAAAATGTCTCTAGAAAACCTGGGACAGAAAGCTCCAAGGGTGGTCTTACCTCCTTCACCTCCTCTTCATAGTTTATAATCAAGTGCATGGAACCACAGCCACTAAGTCTACAATTTATATCCCCATTGCTTCACACCAAACTAAGGTACCTATCCTTTAGAAACACAAGTTTCATTCACCTTTTTGCTTTGTGTGTGTGTGTTACAGTATGTGTAAGTACACACACACACACACACACGTATTTGTGTGTGTGAATCTGGCTGCATATATACCACAGCACACGTGTGGAGGTCAGAGGACAATCTCTGGTATCATTCCTTACCTTCCACCTCATTTGAGACAGGGTTTCTGCCTGGCCCCTGAGCTCTTAGGATTCTCCTATGTTTGCTGGCCATCTCCTCATGGATGTACTAGGATTACAGATGCTTCTGCTAGGCATATAGCTTTTATGTGGGTTCTGGGGGTTCAGTCTTAAGTCCTCACACTCACAGGCACTGCAGGTACTTTTACACACTGAGCCATTTTCTAGCCATCGCTGAATTTAAATATCCTTTTTATTCCAGTTAAAAATGAAATGTGTTGTTTTGTACACCCATGAGAGACGGACATAAATATTTGTGGTCTGTTTGAATGACAAACAGTCCAACCAACAAGAAAATCTTGTTCATTGGGGAGAAAAACAACACCAACAGCAGACAGAAGAAACGAGATTACTAAGGTAATCATTGCTGCATGTGAAGTTTGACATAGCAAGGCATGAGAATATCAGCATCCTTAACTTACAGCGTTATTTTGTAAATGGTGAAAGGAGTCACATCTTTCTCTAGAACTCTTAGGTAAACCCTTTGGTAAAATTGTTTACTCAAAGGAAAATAATTTAAGGTTCATGGTACTTGCACATTCAAACTCAGTCTCTGAGTTTCTGGCTTTGGAGTCCTCCTGTGGTGTTTCCACTTTTGCAACATTATGCAAAATTACCAGCAGGGGGCAGTGTTATCACACACATATCACAGCCTTTCAAAACTAGAAACTCACTACATTCATATTAAGGACACTTTAAAGGAGAAAGATTCTCACCTCAGAAAAGGGCCCAAGGTTCTCTTAGTATTCTATGTCTCTTTTGTCTTCTAAAGCTTCTGGCAAAACCACTGTCAAACAGAAACAGTTTGCACTCCCATTCCTTCCTCCGGGCAAAGCGGACCTAGGGCAGAGCAGCAGCCTACCACGGGAGGCCTCCTGCCACACTTCAGCCCTTACATGAACCTGACTGGAGTTAGGCATAAAGAGCATCAGTTTGTGAGCACTCCAGAATCTTAGCCAGTTCTCCAGAGCTTTCTAGAAGAAAATTCATGTTGTATCAAGAAGAGGGGTGAGAGAGAGAAGGAAGGAGTTGGCTAGTTATGTGTCTCTCCAGCTCTCCAGCTCAAATTGTTTCCTCTTTAGACACTGAAAAAAAAATAGAACAAAGTTTTTCCAACCTTTTACTGCAAAAACTGATGGGCTACATTTAAATCCAGATTACAAAGATCTAACTGCTAGCCTTGGGAAGGCACATTCTCCCCAGGGTGGCTATTTCAGACCAAGTCTTGGGACTCCCCTCCCAGCTACCCTAGCCAAGGATGGGAATTGCTGACCCACATCCAAGTTATGCCAGGGGAGGCAGGCATCAAAATCTAGGCCATTAACGTGCCAGGAGAGTAGCTTCTACCCATAAATAATGTCACAGCCCAGAATGACTGTCCTCCATGAAGTGCAGTCACTTTATGCTCCTCTGCTGAATGATTTCTAGCAATAGCCTGAGAGACATGATCCAACTCACTTGGCCTGGAGCCAAGCCCTGGAGACACTAACTTAGTCTTCCACTCCAGTGTTACAGTTTTCTGTTCACTTTAACAACTGCCTGAAGTGACTCATTTACACAGAGTAAAGGTCTGTTTTGCTCATTCTTAAGATTCCAGCCCACAATCCAGCCGACCTGTTGCTTTTAGACCTCTAGTGGCAGGTAGTATTGGTAGGAGGTCTTGGTAAAGCACTGCTAAGTTACCTCATTACCAAGAAGCAAAAGAGGATGCAGAAGGGGCCAGGAACCTACAGGCCCTTCAAAACATGCCTCCGAGGACCAAAAACTGACCAGCAGGGGCTACCTTAAAAGTCTCACATTCCCCAGTAGTACCACCCTGAGCACAACGCCTTAGGCACATTTGTAAACTACTGTGACCACAGTTCCCTCAGCATCTTTCGGTATCACACCCTTCATATGTTTTCCCTGAGACATCCCGCCTAGGTCTTCCTCAGACTGACCTCTTCTCCTCCTTCAGACCGAGGTGTAGCTCTGTACTTCACTGAACATCCCATAAGTGTTTGCCTGTGTTTTAACTCAGTCTCCTTCCAGGCCCAGCTCTCCCACTTCCGTAAACATCAGAACTGCCTAGAAGGTTTGCTGAAATGCAGACTACCAATGCAGAGTTCAAATAAAGTGAGTATGGTGCGTATCCAAAAAGTTGTATTTCTGAGAAATCCCCAGGTGACATTGTGGGCTGTTGATCAAGGATCAATTTTTCAGAACAGCTAGAACAAGCTGTGACCTGCCCAATTCAAGCAAGAACTTTAACTTTTAATTTTTGTATTTCCATTCTTTTGATCAGTGACTGTAACTCTCAATAATATGCTAAATTGATGTTTCTAAAACTAAAGTAGACTGTATAAATACAAAATGCCACAGACAGCATCTAGAACAGTCATCTTACACTGGCTTCCAAACAATCTAAATGAGAGTCTGATACATGTGGGCCCACACGCTTGTTTTAAATAATTAGTTGCCAGCACGGATTAAATGTTATGAGATTTCAAATATAAATACATGCTACTGGCTTCTTTAGGGATACAAGATCCCAGACCACCAGACAGGCATGGCCCGCCCTAGCAGTGGATGGCTCTGCCTGCTGCCTGAGATGCAGCTCTTTTCTCCATGCCACTGCAGTTAGCATGCTGCTCTCATGGTCCAGAGTTTAATGTCAATAGGACCTTGTCAAGAGCTTAAAGAAAAGAGTGTCATACCCAGCTTGCCTAAGCCCTTCTAGTTCAAGACCATACACTTTTAGATAGGTTTAATAGTCCATGGTCTCCCAGCTTGGACACAGCCAAGCTCTGCCACCAGCAGAAGAGCCTTCATGTATTACTAATTTTGCATTTTACACACACGCATACACATATATACACAAACAAAAACTGTGTACATACACACACAAATCACATACACACATCACACACACACACCACACACACAATACATACACACACAGACTATAACATGCCACATACACACACACACAAACCACAACATGCCACATACACACACATATACACACACAATACACACATACCACATACATACCACACATACCCACTCATACATACACATATATACACACATATCACATATACACATGCCATACACACACCACACACATACACACACACAAACCACACACATACACACACACATCACACATACAACGCTTTGATAGTAATTCCATTTATCAGGTTAATTAGAGCTTGAATTTGGCAAAGTATGAACAGATGACTGCAGATGTATGGAAAGGTATCGATGATACACTGTTAACACAAAACACATAGATTCTAGTCATGCACATATGTGATGGTTTCTGTCAATGTTGAGCTCCCTCACTAGCATACATGTGTGTACAAGCACAGAGAGACAAATATAAAATGTATGCTGCCAGATATAAGAATATTTGTTTTTCTTTGTGGCACATTGGAGAAAATTTGTTACCTTTTTATGTTTCTGAATAAAGGCAATTGATTTGTTTCCTTTTTATATTTCTGCATTAGGGTAATAATTTAGGGTAAGCATGTGTCACATTTACAATCAGCAAAAACATTTTATCAAAGAGACAGAGAAGAGTTGGCTATTTTGCATATTATGCTTGTGGACACACACATATATGTACATACACAAAATATGTTTTTGATCTGGATCTAAGACCAGCCTCTGATTTTATATTATACTTGCCATCTGTAATCTAAGAGTACTCCTGTTAGTGTAAATTTATAAAAGGTTGTATTTGTTTTGCAGTTTCTCTCTTAACAGGGTTATCACCCAAATAATTGAGACTATTACATTATTTGTTTATAAAGCTTTACACACAACCCTGAGCAGTTTTAATCTGTTCTTAACCCTCCCTGCTAGTCTGACTGGCTCTTTGCCAAAACCCCCAATAGTTAGTTGCTTTTTTGGGTTTTCTATGCTCCAGCTGGCACTTCCTCGTGTCCCCTGCACCTCTGCCTGTGGCTGAATCCCTTTCCTCTCTCTAATTATTCCTCCCCAAGGGTAGGAAGTCTACCTCTATTCTTTTCCCTGCTCAGCAATTGACTGTAAACTGCTGTATTGGCATTTCAGGGGACAATTGGGGAGCAGTGTTTATACAACATTGAGACAGGAGATTCAAAGAAAAAGGATTCCAACCAGATATGGGGGGTACACAAATCAACATTTGAATTATACAATAAATAACTTTATGCCTACACACTCCCCATAAGACTCAAGAACTGTGGCTCTACACTCCCCACCAAGTACTGATTATTAGTGAATTGCACCCTGGTAGAATATTAGAATCAATCGAGGAACTTTTCAAATTCCTTATATCCAGAGAACATCTTAGACCAATCAAACAGAGCTTTTGGGAGAAGACCCACCAGTCCCTCTATCTTTTTTTTCCCTCTATCTTTATTAAAGTAAAATTCACAAACAATGTGCCTCAGAGTCTTCAAAGCTAGTACCCCATTCTATTCTTCTAAATATACTATCGTTTTGATGTTATATCATGAGCAGAAGCATGCCTCTGCATAAGTAAAATTCAGCTGCTAAGACTGAAGACATGATTGTGAGAATCGATTGGCATCCTCTCATACGAGAACATTCTCACAGTGTAGGACTGTTGAAAAGAGGACTTGGTTCACAATGTCGTCAAATCACTGTGTACCTCATGTGTCCTGGGCATCACCTGGGGGCTGAGCCATAAAACTTTGGTCTTAGAAACACTTAACAGTCTTGACAGATAAGCCAGCCAGGTAGGTCTCTCCACCTATGTGGTCACATCCCAGATCTACCGAAGCAGGGCCCATCAAACAGACTCCAGGTTTTAAACATGTACATTAGAAGGCAATAGGGTGGACTAATGTCCCAGAACCTTATCCTAAAATTGCATTCATCTTCATCACTGGTGTGTTTGCAACATGTTTCCCCTTAATAAATAAATCGATAAAATTGCCTATAAACAATTTTCAAAGAAAGGATTTTCCATGGAGACCAAGGTTAGTGAGACAGTAGGAAAATTAACTCAGATCAATAAACATTCCAACTCCAAACACTGAAAGGGACTTTGATGTCTCAGCCAAGCCACAAACAATCTAGGCCCTTAGGAAGGAAAGTAGAGTACAAGGAAATCTCGGCAAGACTTAACAGTTGTGGCAGTAAACCAGGCAGGTGCACACTGCTTTGTAACCAAAACCAGAACCCAAAACACTGCCATCTTTGTTTTGAAAGCCCTGATGCCTGGTTAAGTGTAAACGCAGCTGGGATGCTGGCAGCAAGGGCAAATAAACTGTGAGTAGCAGCTTAAGGTAGAGTCTGGCTTCCTGTGAGGGCATATAACCAGGCCTGCTGTTGCCGCAAACCCTGGATCAGGCCCGGGGACCCTTTCCAGGTAAGCTTCCTTGAGAAGCCTCATAGGTGAAATGTCAGACACAGAGGACCTCCTACAGAAGACAGGTTGGAATGAACGTCCAGGTACATTCCCTAGTACCAGAGAAAAGAAAGCTCAGAACTGCCCTCAGGGGCTTGAATTCACCTCCCATTCAACTTACAAAGACCCAAACAGCATCAGGAAAACAGGATGACATTCTTGGAGAGAATTCTTCAGAATCACTGCTTAATCCCTTGCTTAGAAGGTGCTTTCTAAGTAGAGACTTCCATGACAGCCTCACTTTCCCTGCCCCACCCACCTTTCTAGCTTTATTCTTCCTGAAGCACTGACTACTTATTTGTAAGGCTTATTGTATTTCTTCTTCCATTTTAACCCAAGACCCACATAAGCATAGATACTCTGCTGAACAGGACAAAAACAAAACAAAACAAAACCTATTCTACTCAGTGTCTAAGGCCTGTGAATAACATTTATTTAATGATCAGTGGTAAGACTCCCACACTGCACCACGGAGAGTGTGTCTGAAGCCAGGAATATTTGGGAAAGCATGGGAAGACAGAAAGATACAGAGTCATTAATATCCTTGAATACCCATAAGCACTCTAAGAATTCATTCATCATTTCAAAAATACTCATCAAGCATTGAATGAATGACAAACTCCAGATTAATATGTATGCTGTGCTCATGGTCCCTGCCTTCACATTAAATAGGACTACCACTCCTCAGAAAGGTTGGGCAGTTTTTCTAAGACCAGGCAGTTGTGCAGTAGTACATCCTCCATCAAAGTGTGTCTGGAGTCAAATTTCATGTCTTTCCATATAGTCTCTTTGTCTTCAAGAAGGAAAGATAGGACCCTGATCTGGTAGCACAGGTCTGTAATCCTAGCAGCTCAGGAGGCTGACTCAAGAGGATCACAAGTTCAACGCCAGCCAGGACTACAAAGTAAGCTGAAGGTCAGACTGGATAACTTAATGACACTCTGTCTTTGTTACCAAAATATTTTTTTAATTGGGGGGTACAAGATCCTGAAAATATAGCTCAGTGGTGGAGCACTTGCCTAACATGCAGAGTCTTAGGTTCACTTTCTAGTACTAACAATACATAGGAGGGAGAGATAATAAAGCCCTAGGGACGGCTGTACATAGAGAAGAGCAGTCTGACCTTCTCCTCGATTGTCCCTAGCCCCATGGAAAGGCAAGTAAGTAGCAAATAAGAGAGTGGGGAAGGTCATCTGTATGACACCTGATACCTGGAAAACAACGGGAGGCTATGAGGAGGAAAAGCATCTTCAGTAGGATGAACAGGGTGACCAGGACTCATTCCAAAAGGAGTGAGAACCAGGAGACATTTCCTACAAAGGAGGAGCATTGGTGTGGCGTTGCTTCAAGATTCTCAGCTCCCAGATGTCTCCAGAACACTACAATAAGCCTTCCACGGTAAAAATAAAAATAAAATAATAATAATAAACAGGGGAAAGAAGTAAGAATCAGGCCCATCTCAGCTTGAATCAGTGGACTCGCCAAAGCAAGTCTGTTCCCTTTCATAGGTGGAGAAAGTGGCATGGTGAGAGATCATGTGTTGTCCAAAACCAGACCAAGCAAAGCTGAGAATCATATATAACATGCAGGTCTCCTGCTCCAGCTCCTGCCTAGTATTCTTGGGAAAGGAAATGTGCCCATCCTTCTTAGTCCCACTACCATCATTTTTCAGATACAAAGAGAAAATTTGGTTTGGCTCTTTTTGTCTCTCTTGGTTTAAGTAATCCTGATGCTTGACAAGCCTGGGGGCTATTCACTCTGATGAATGATGGCTGAGCCTAGTGCCAAGTAAAGAGCCCTGAAGCACACAGAGTCTGGTGCGTGTGTCTGTGACAATCACCAAAGCCTGCCATTGCTGGGGTGTGGAAGGTGACAGGAGAAGGGAAGTTGAGTAAGTAGAGAAAATCCCTGCCAGGAATTAAAACACCCTAGTTACCAATGCAGGAAATAGGAAGCCACTTGCAGTTAAC
Organism: Lophiomys imhausi; assembly: GCA_907164525.1. NCBI lineage: Eukaryota > Metazoa > Chordata > Mammalia > Rodentia > Muridae > Lophiomys > Lophiomys imhausi. The sequence goes on along the minus strand of CAJQZJ010032648.1, from coordinate 693,265 downwards.
AAGAACCTAAAGTATGAGAGAGATAAAAACATGCCAAACTGATAGCTCATTATACCCCACCCAGACAAAACAAAACTCTAAAGGAGACAAGGAGATACACACAGTTATTAATGCCTTATTCCATGCCAAGCACTGGTAGCGGCTTTACTCTTACAATTTCTGTTTAATTTTCACACTATCTCTTGAGGTAAATAGTACTCCTATTTTCAGTTGAGGAAGAACTGAATGATTTGATATGATCAGGACTAATGAATGGGCAGGCTGGGGTTGGAATCTGGCTCTGCAAATCCCTGACCTCTCATTTCTTTGCAGTGGGCTTTATTACAAATCACATGAATAGCGGGTTGGTTCAACTAAGAATCACATGCTTGGATTCCCTATAACATCTCAAACAATTGGCCATCTAGTTCCTCCTGGACTGCTTTTAAGGCTCCCCCTGAATTCACCCTCTCTCCCATAAAATGGTCTTCCTGACCTCAGGAAACCCTTCTCTTCCATAAGATCTTCATAGGACAAAACTTGGAAGCAGGTAAGTCCACAGCCTAGCTCTGCCAAGACAGGGTAGGTAAGTCCTTCATAATTCCTGCTCTACAATCAATGTCTGTCAGAGAAACGGGGCCAAACGGCTGAAGATTGATGCTGTAATGTATGGAGAGAAAATGGGAACTGTCCAAGCAGCCACTGGTATGTCATTTCTTAGTTTTGGAAGCTGCAGGCCCTGCACTTCCTATATAATCAGATATATTTATCCCTCTCAGGTCTCTGAGGTGGTTGAAGAATAGATAGCTAGAGTCTCATAGTTAAATTTTGAGTTGTTTAGGAATCAAGAGGGTGTTCTGGATCTAAGAAGATATTTTTATAATTATGAGGCAAGTTAGTATGAAAGCTGAGTTAGATAGAGAACTTTAAACTCATGGAGATAGATAGTAGAATATTAAAGTCAGGGGCCAAATACATATGGACTGGACATTGAGAATGTATGCTAAGCCATATAACTCTCAGAATTGAGGCCTATTTATTTCAGTTGTATTGTACTGTATTTATTGTTATAAGAGAAAGAACCATTTGTTGGACTGAAAAAAAAAGAATTATGCATTTGGGGGGGAAGGGTGAGAGGGTAGGAGGGTGGGGCTGGGAGGGGGGAGGGAGAGGGCTGTGATGGAGATGTAACTTGAAGTAATAAATAAACATAAAAAAAAGATCTTCATAGGAGCCTTCATTCTGTCCCTCACCCAGTCTCTGATGCTCTTTCCTTCTGATAGCCCTTCACAGAATGGATGACAACTGTCATGGACTCAAGCCCCCAAGCTGTTTCTTTTCCAACAGGCAAACTCAGTTATCTCTCATGAGACAAAAATATCCCACTTCTTCACCAATGAAAGTCAAGTCACTTAAAGTGCTGGCAAAGGAAGTTTTAATTTTTAATAACTGTATACAATGCATTGCTAAATGCCACTGATTTTTCCACCATGATCTTTATGTTAAGCTTATCCAAGTGCCACAGTATTCAGTCAGCCTTTTCCTGTGGGCTTCTTGGGAACAGTGCCGTGCACAGGGACTATCTTCTACATCATATGTCAATAAGACACTAAACCAGGCAGGCCTCACCAAACAAAGGACCATCTGTGGAACTTTTTTAAATGCAGGTCATGTTCAGTCTACCTGAGTCTGGGTGTGAGGGTCTTCATTTTTTTTTTCAATTACCAGTTGATACTTTTATTGTGTCATGTTCACATGACAAGAGTGATGTCCTTATTTATTATTTACAACTTTTCAAGTGTCCTGTCCCAGTGAATAATTATGGTTATTTCATAATTAGGATTTTAACATTGTCTGCTAGAGTGTTTATGTTTTCTTTTACTGATATTGGATCTTGGAAGTATTTCTTTATTTTTTTACATTTTTTTATTACTTCAAGTTACATCTCAATCCCAATCCCCTCCCTACTTGCCCCTCTGGTCCCACTCTCCCACCTTCTTCCCCCTCACAATCCCCTATCTGCTTCCTTTTTTTTTTTAAAGTTTAAGGTATATCTCCCCAACCCGAATAGCTCCCCATTTCAGTCCAACGAATAGCTCTTTCTCTTATAACAATAAATACAATACAAAACAATAAGAATAATTAGGCCACAATTATGAAAATTATAAGGCATAACATACATTCCCAATGTCCAGTCCACATGTAGTTGGCAACTGACTTTAACATAAGCTCCTGTGTCATGCCCTAGGAATCACACTTTGAATCCCAAGGAGCTGAAGGATGTAACCAGCTACAAGAAGGAAAAATCAAGTACACCTCCAAAGAGCTCACTAGAAAGCCCTAGTTGACTTTGAAAGCATATGCTGTAGAATTCAATAGCCAATCCTGTTGATTTAATTAAGCCATTTTTTAGAGCTGGGGGTGCTAGAGTACCAAGCCAAAAAAAACCTCAGCATTTGTGCAGAGGAGGAAGACAAAGAAAAGGAAAAGGAAAGCATGCTCTTTGAGCTAAGGCAGCATGGAGGGCAGCCACAAGATAGACAAGCAGTCACATGGTAGGGAGGGTGGTTTAGAGAGAGAAAAGCCCAAGGTCTTAAGGAAAGCATGCCTTGAAAAGTGTAGAAAGAAGGAAGAAAGGGCACCCTTTTCTGCATAATTGAGAAAAGCAGGCACCTATCTGGGTGGCCACTGTTCTGTAAACAGCTGTCTATTCCTTCAGTTTCATAAGAAAAAGAATTGCTATCAGCACCGTGTTCAGACCCACCTAAGCATAAACGGTATGAGCAGGAAACAGAGGGTGATATAGGTGGTGAAATTCTCCCACTCCACACGTATGATAGAAAAGAGCCAGGTGTAAGATTACTGCCCACCTGAGTAGGCCACCAGCAAGATGAAAAATTTCTTGCTCATGAGGAGACCGTCAGATCTGAGATTAGAACTCAGTTTACAAGCCAGGACTAATTTTATGTGGCTCCATTTTGATCCCCACTCCTTGCAAAACCTTTTGAGAGAACTAGTACATGTACTCTCATATACAGGCACACACACACACACACACACACACACATACAAACACAGGCACACACATACACACAGAGGCATACACACACAAACACACACACACATACACACACAGGCACACACATACACACACACGCACACATGCATGCACGCATGCACATGCCTCCAAGACATCAGCTCAGGCATGTGCTGCCAGCACTGTTATGTCCAGAATCATAAATCACCACATCATTACCAACTGGCTGTGGCCTGAGCAGATCAAACTGCATCAAACAAATGTAGCTTGGCACGGAACATCATGCCCTTGGGCAGGAACTCAGATGCCCACCAAACAGAGCCTTGCTTGGCAGAGCTGTATCTTTTCGTACCCTCCCTCCAGTCTAGCACTGAACAAGGGCTGCTGAACAGGAAACGGAAGCCAAGCATACAGACTCAGAGCCCTGCATGGAGATGCTCCATTCTGCTGGGACTTTCCTTCTCTGTCCACAAGTCAAAGCTTTCCCGGGGGACAGTTTAAGGTTTACTCTCAGCTTAGCACTTTATTTTCTGGCCAGATGGAAGATTGGGGACCATCGGGGGGTCACAAACTAGAAACAGGTATCTAGTTTGACAGGCGGCACTGAGAGCTAAAGGACATGAGTTTTCTTGGGAAGACTTCCCCAGGGTGTCATGAATCCCTGTTGTTCATCCCTGCTCCATTGCAGCTCCTTGCTAAAGATCCCAGGCGCAGGCCTCAGGGCTCCTAAACCAAATTCTCCTACAAACCTGCTGATCCCCAGGATTTCAATCTCAGTAAGTGGCGCATCTTCTCCTCCCATTCCTGCCTAGAAGAGCTGACTGGATATAACAAGATGTAACTCTTGCTTCCTTTCTTTCTTCAAACCTATACACTATCATAAATCCTACTGGCTTCACATGCAAATAGATCTTCTTTCCCAGCCCTTCTCCTGGCTTGTCTGCTGGCCCAAGTCCAAAAGTCCATGAGTGCCAGTTCAGAGGGTACATGCCCCCATCACTTCTCACCAAGTGGGTGCTGCCTCTGGAGCGTTCCCGTTCAGTGGCACTCATCCTCCAACCACCATTCATTTATTACTTCTCTGGGTACTAGCCATACTGGTAACCCTTATGTCTCTCACATTTGCCAAATCAGTCCCAACTATTTTCTACACTACCAGTGTGAAGTAGTTCAGGAGCACTGGCCTCTCAGACCAGCCCTTCCCTGGGCCAGCCATCACTGTAAGCACGTGCTAAGTCCCATACTGTTACCAACAACCCTGAGAGTATGGCTATTAGCATTGCCTCTTTTCATGTGAGGTAACTGAGGAACAGAGAGCCTACATGCCCTGCTCAAAGCCATAGAGCTGGGAAGTAGCTGAGCTGGATTGCAATGTAGACAGTCTAACCCAGAGTCTGGTTCTATGTCTCTGCCATGCTGCCTCTTCCAGTTCATAGCTTGAGTAGAGGCTTCCTCACTCTCTGGGACTCAACTCACACAGCCACCCTCCAAGGAGGACTCCTCTGACCACCCTCCATCTCAGCCACCACCAGTGTCTGGAATCAGCCTCTTTGCTGATTTGCATACATAGTTTTCTATTCCAGTCATGCAACCTGAGGATGTTTTCTCCGTGGAGGCAGCTTCCTCCCACAGTCTTGCTCACTACATCCCAAGAATTCACAGCAGTGCCTGGCACAAAGCCCTACCCAATAACTCAAGCCACCTGCTGCCTAAATTGAGATCTGGCCTGGCTGCTGCATCTGAGTTTGCAGTCCTCCATCAGGACCTCTCCTGTGGACTGTAGGCTCCTCGTGGCCTATTTTATGGGCAAGCCAGAGCCTGGGTGATAATTCCCTGCTTAAGGAGGCCTCACCCCACCTCCCAGCCTTGTCCCTAAGTCCTTGACTTCCTCGCCACATGTCTGCATGCTGTCCTGAGCTGTTCTTCCCTGAAACATGCGGAGCAGCCACCTTAGCCACCCATGTCTTGCTCAAGTCCTTCCTTCCAGCTTCCTGCCACCTTCCACTTCCCCAGCTAACAAATGCCTCCATCATAGTCAAATGCCAGTTGTGCCAGAAGAACATGACCCTCTGTGATTGTGCTCCTGTCTTCTGAAGCCGTTTTCCATCGCAGCAGTGGAAGAACTGTGGGATTCGCAGTCAGATAGCCTGACTAGAGAGTCTGATTCCTCTGCTGAATTGCTGGGCCTCTGTGGTCTCCTTTGCATATAAAATTGAATCATAATACTTCCATATCAGGGAGGTACAGCACAGATGGACAAAACATGGGAACCCTTGGCATCACTACAACATTCATTTTGGTGAGACATGTGGAAAAAGATGGGCGTTAGATGTGCTTCATGAAAGTAGGAATCCTTTCATAGCCCTCTAATATCTTCACCATGGCTGGCATGTATGACACAAAAACCCAAGTGACCATGCCCTGCAGTGGGTGCAATGTGTCCTAGATTCTAGTTCCAGGTGCACCAGGACACAGGAAGTCCAGTCCTGTTATTTTTGTCCTATTATTAGAAAAGGGAAAATGTAAGGTTAGCTGGATAATTTTCATGTCAATTTGACACAGGCCAGTGTCATTTTGCAAGAGGGAAGCCCAATTGAGAAAATGTGCACAAGAATAGCCTGTGGGCATGCCAGTGGTACATTTAATTGATGATCAGTATGGGTAGACTCATCCCACAGAGGGTAGCACCATTCCTGGCTGATGGTCCAGGATGGTATAGGAAAGCAGGCTGAGCAAACCACGAGGAGTGGGCCAGTTCAGTTGCATCCCTCCATGGCCTCTGCATCAGCTCCTGCCTCCAGGTTCCTGCCCTTTTTTGAGTTTCTACCCTAAGTTTCCTCAGGGACCGATTGTGGTGTAGAATTGTAAGTTGAAACAAACCCTTTCCTCCCCAGATTACTTTTGGTTGTGTTTTAGCACAGCAATAGAAACTTTAACCAAGCTTGCCTGTAAAATAAGACAAAGACAACCTGCATGGCCAGAAATTTTAACTTTATGTTAGAAAAATCAACTTAGAATAAAAAGGGCTAGGGGGAAAATAGCTCAGGTCATGGAGAACAACTGGACACAGGGACCTCCAGAGCATCTAAGCCAGTGGTTCTCAACCCTCCTAGTACTGCGACCCTTTAATACAGTTCCTCATGCTATAGTGACCCCCCCCTCAACCATAAAATTATTTTCATTGCTACTTCATGACTTTAATTTTAATACTGTTATGAATTGTAATTTAAATATGTTTTTCTGATGGTTCTAGGCAACCCCTGTGAAAGAGTCATTTGACTCCCAAAGGGGTGGCAGCTCATGAGTTGATAACTGCTGCTGTAATCAAAACATCAGGATCAACTTTGTTCTTTAAAATATTGTTTTTTCATTCTCATGTGTGTATGTGTGGTGTGTATGCATGATTGACATGTGTGTGGGCACATGTGTGAGTGAACGTGGAGATCTGAGGTTTATAACAGGGATTACCCTCTACCACTCTTCCACTGTATTCATTGACACTGAGTGACGGGGTCTCTCAATCAAACCACAGATTGTTACTATGGCTAGTCTGGCTATCCATCTTCCCCTGTGTGTCTTACGTGACTTCCTTCCCAGCCTGAAAGGACAAGTAGGAGGCCATCACACCCACTAGGCATTCACACAAGTTCTGGGGATCCAAAATCCAGTCCTAACACTCTCATAGTAAGTGCCCTGACCAATGAGTAGAGCATCTCTCTAGTGCCAACTTCATTATTTTTCAAATTCTATAAAAATACAACTGTATACAATTGTGACAGAAAAAAAGCTGAGAGAATGGCCAACACAGAAAGCCTGAGGAGGATAACATGCATTGTGGTGCCTAACAAAGGATGAGTGACAGCCAGCAGAAGCCAAAGTGACAAATACTGAGCCCAGGAGAAGGACCCCTAATCTCCCACACAGAGTGATAGCTGAGGCTACTCCAGACCACATGGCTTTTGGCCAAAGGTTGGGGGGATGGGGTTCTCCCATTGCTGCTTTGGAAACCCATCCACAGTGGGCCAATGCCACTAGGAACAGACTCAGGAAGGCAGTGAAATCCCTGTTTCACTGCCCACTGCATCCTGTCTCCTCCATGTTTGCCCTCTCTCGCTCTCTGAGGAAAGCAGGTCTCTACCAGTGGGAGATCACACAGTCATTCCCTTCACCCTGGATTACAACATTGACCTAGGTGAGGCTTCTCTTTCTCCAGAAGGGTTCAGAGTTTGAGGAGGGTATATGAATGAATGAAAAGATGGTCATTCTAGTTTCAACTCTGCTGTTTCTATAAAGCACTCTGACCAAAAGAAACTTAGGGAAGAGAGGCTTATTGGCTTACAGTTCCAGGTCACAGTTAATTAGGGTCAGCTACACCCAAGCTATAACTGGTCCCTCCTTATTTGTTCTCATTGTTCCCACTTCTTCCATCCCTTTAATGGTTCCCATGGAAACTGTAAATGAACGAGGACTTGTGGGGCAGGCTGTTTAAAGCATATCTCCTTAATGGACTACAGACTCTGCAAGGCATGGATGTCTCTGCTTTCATCATAGCCACATTACTATCTCCTAGCGCAAACCTGGCATAAGAAGGCCATAGGAAGACACAATAACCAACTGCATATCTGTCACTGAACAGATACTTTAGACAGTTAAAGACATGAGACATTCACCTCCAAGATAGCCCCAGTAAGCAGACTCAATGGTACTCACAGCTTGTAAAAACCCTTTCCCAAAACCAGATGGCCCTGTGTGATGACCAAACAATGGGAAATGATCAGTGTACAGCTCCCAAAACTCATTAGGAGCCATTTCTGCTCCCACTTCATTCACTCTGATCACTTGCTCTCAAGCTCCAGGAAGCAATGCCAATAATCATCATAGTAACTGCTGGGACAGCCCCATGGACTGTCCACAGGGTAAGGCACAGGAGCCTCCTACTAAAAAGTGGCCATCTATGAGAATGAGCCACTTAGGAACCAGATATTCCAGCCCCATCCAGCCTCATGTAGCCTCTTGAATGTCCTCATGATGTCCTCGAAGCAGCCTATGATACACCCTAAGAGAAACATTTCTAGATAAACAGCTCTCAGATATCTTCCCCACAGTGACACAAAAGATTGTCCTGTGAGCTGGAGAGATAGCCCGGTTGTGAAGAGCACTAGTTGCTTTTTCCAGAGGTCTCAGGTTCAATTCTCAGAATTTGCACAACAGCTCACAACCATCTGTAACTCTAGTTCCAAGGGATCCAATCCCCTCTTCTAGACCCTGAGAGTACCAGGCACAGACAAACATGCAGGAAAAATATACATACATGCATACATACATACATATGTATATACTAAAAATGAATATTTTTATAACCTTTGTTCTGAGCCATTTGACTTTAACAAGAGAACAAACATAGGAACAGACCATAGGCCTTCATGATGGGGTTGTAAGGGGAAAAAGGGCTTCTCTAAGCCCTGAGAGGCAGACATTGTGTTCACTATGGAGATGGAGGTCTTAAGGAAAGCTCACGGGTGGGCATACATCTCTGATGACTGGAGTACATGGTATCCGAAGGACAGTTATTTGAAGGATCAGAAGCCATTAGAGGTGGGGATTCTTGGTCCATAGGTAAGACAACTAAAACGCAGAGGGGTTTGTCCATGGTACCCAGCTAGCAAGAAGCAGTCATGAAGTTCCAGCGCAGGAGGAAGTAGTGAGAGAGTTAGTGCCTATTCTAGCGCTTCTACCTGGAAAGCCTGTGGACCTTCACTGGGGACCAAAACAACCTCCACATCCCCCTCAATGTCAGGCCTACAAGTGACTAGGTACTTTGGTCCTGTCTCTTGGTGGAGCAGGGTTAGACACAGACACCCCAGGGGCCTATATGGAAGGTTCCTCAGGTCACCTGTTCCAAGCAAGAATTTCACTCAGCTTGTGCTGCTCTTCCTTTCTGTTCCCCAAACTCCTGGGCCTTCCCACTGCCTGGCAACCATGATGTCTCTCTGAGCCACAGATGATTGTCTATGTCCCTGGAGCGCTCCCTTCCACTCTGCAGGGCAAACAGAGGCCACATTCCAAGGCACCTTGGAATGAACTCCCAGGATAGCAGAAGATGCTGAGCAGAGCTGTAGCATAGACTCCCAAGCAACAAGTCCACCACCGAAGCACTCATCCACGATCTGGGGGACTGCCCCTGAGCGTAGCTACATCCCACAATGAGAGGCCCTACAAAAGAGAGTGGCAGTGCCCATGTCCATGGTTACAACTGTCTGAGCCCTGTGCCTTGTCCAAATCTTCATTCTCATGACCACCCTGCACCACCCAGTGGGACAGGCAGCACTATTCTCTTTGCAGATGAGAAAATGGAAATCTAAAGTGGTCAAACAACATCCTGAGGGGTGCAGACAGCTGTTGTGTACAACTAAGCAGGCTGTTCCTAGCAGAGGTGATATCATACTAGCAAAAGGTTATATATTGGTCATTAAAACTTCCCAATAGAAAGGGACTTCAGGAGAGGTTCTACTTTTACATAGTCCATAGAAAACCTTCTGAAGTAGCTTGATTTGACCCCACAACTGTCTGACTTCAAAGTCCTTACTCCTTCAGGCAGACCTAAGCTCCTAGACATACTCTGAGCCTTTCTGGATCAAATGCTTCACAATTCAGTCAAGAAAGACAGAAGCACAGAACCAAGGGCCATTCCCATAGCAATGTGTGTTGGCACTCACTTATGTCCCTCACAACCTTCTCTTTACATTTAAAGACTACAAGGCCCAGAAACCAGGAGTGAGCTGTTCACATAGAAACCATGGCACAGTTGGTGCTTGCCTCTTGTGGGGCTACAGGAAAGTTTGGCATTAATAGGCTCTCCCAAAACACAACCGCAGATACACAGAGCTATGACAGATGTTCTCCAAGACAACCCCTTTTTCAATTGTGGGTGGGGGCAGTGAAGGAAGGGTCCCAAGAAGCAATGTCCCTCCACTGACAACTTTCTGAAGCTCAAGCTTTTATGAAGGCAAGGGAGGCTGGCAAGAATCGAGAGCTAAAAGCTCGCAGAAGAATTTCCAGTAGTGGAAAGCATGACTCAGTCAGCTTCTCGGGCCCTAGGAGGAAACCTGTCGCTATGTGGGAGCATCTAAGGCCTCCCCTGGGTGAGCAGGGCAATCAGTGTCTACCGTTGAGAAGATTCAGATTGCACAGGCCTCCCTGGGAGCACTGACAAACATGGCAACAGCCCACCAGAGGCTGCTCAGATCTGTCTAGGCTCCAGCCAGGTTACAGGAGCCAAGGGAGAGAATACAGGGAGGAAATCTAAGCATTTCATTTGCTGTTCCATGGAAGATGCTAATTAAAATACTAAAAAATTGCACTTCTGCTGTTCTGATGCCACCCCTTCAGGGCCTTGCAAGGTCAGCTTCCTTTCTGGATGGTGATACCAGAGTTAGACTTTAAGACTCTAACGTCACAGAGATACCTTCATCTCAGGAAGTCAGTGACTTCCTCCAAATCCCTCTGTGGGTGTTTCCTGGTTCAATAGCATGGGTGAGTGGACATTTTAGACATCATCAGATTTGCATGAACTCAGTCCAACCATTTCCTGCCCAAGGCCTTGAGAGGGACCCTGCACACAGTTTCTTAGGATTCAGGCAAGAAACAGATCCAGAAGATCACACCCTTACAGTTCCATAGCATAGAACTCACCTGAAAATTCATGATGGAAATGTTTTTCAGGCAACTTGTGGAAGAGCCATCTGAGGCTCATAGATCTCTGTGTGGCTGTCTTCTGAGCCAGTCCCCCCTTACAAGGGGAGCTGGCTTCTTATAAGGTGAGATCAGTTTACTACTGCACAAGCACAAAGTGAGGGTGATTATTTAAAAAAGAAACTCCAGAGAAGTAGGATAGGTGGGAGAGGGGGACCAAGAGGGATGGAGGAAGGGGGCTATAACAGAGTTGTAATTTGAAGTAATAAAATAAACATAATAAAAATTAAAAATAAACTTCCTGAACAGAACACCAACAGCTTAGGCTCTAAGACCAACAATCAATAAATGGGACCTCATGAAACTGAAAAGCTTCTGTAAGGCAAAAAACACTGTCATTCAAACAAAACGGCAGCCTACAGATTGGGAAAAATCTTCACCAATCCCACATCTGACAGAGGGCTAATATCCAAATTTTACAAAGAACTTAAGAAATTAAATGCCAAGAAACCAAATAATCCAATCAAAAAATGGGGAACAGAGCTTATCAGAGAATTCACAAAGGAGGAATCCCTAATGACTGAGAGACACTTGAAGAAATGTTCAACATCCTTAATCATCAGAGAAATGCAACTCAAGATGACTCTGAGATTCCATCTCACACCTGTCAGAATGGCTAAGATCAAAAGCTCAAATGACAGCACATGCTGGCGAGGGTGTGGAGAAAGGGGAACCCCCCTCCATTGCTGGTGGGAGTGCAGGCTTGTGCAACCACTATAGAAATCAGTCTGGCGATATCTTAGAAAACTTGGAATAGGCCTACCTCAAGATCCAGCCAAGCCACTTCTGGGTATCCACCCAAAGGATTCCTCACCAAACAAGGACATTTCCTCATCTGTGTTCATAGCAGCCTTATTTGTAATATCTAGAAACTTGAAACAACCCAGATGTCCCTCGACCGAAGAATGGATTAAAAAAAAATTGTGGTACATTTACACAATGGAATACTACTCAGCCATCAGAAACAAAAAATCATGCAATTGGCAGCCAAATGGATTGAACTAGAAAGCTCATCCTGAGTGAGCTAACCCAGACTCAGAAAGATGCACATGGTGTCTACTCACTTATAATTGGATTTTAGACATATAGTACAGGATAACTATCCTACAACCAACACACCAAAAGGATCAGGAACATAGGCTTTGTGACCTATTAATGGGACAATGTGCCTTAGGGGTGCTACCATGTAGCCCCCCAGTGCAAGAGGAAGCTCTTAGCCTTCATATGACTGTCGAACTGAGAGGGGCTGATATATAGGGGCATTCCACATTGGAGGAGTGGGATGGGTGGGAGAGGTAGGGGAGAGTGGGAGGGTGGGAGGGTAGAACCAGGAAGGGAAGAAAGAGGGCACTGTGATGGAGATGCAACTCAAAGTAATAAACAAACAAACAAACAAAAACCCCACTATCTGGAACATCATAAGTTACATACAAATGTTGTAACTTATAATAAGAAAACAAGCCTTTCATTGAAGTAAAAGGGAAAGATTTTGGGGAGAAAAAGATATATCTTCAATAAAAATTTTTTTTAATGTTAATATTGGTATTTTGATAGAAATTGTATTGAATCAGTATATTGCTTTTGGCAGAATGGCCATTTTTTATTATGTTGATTTCCATCTTCTGATGTCCTCTTCAATCTCTTTCTTCAAGGACTTGAAGTTCTTTGTTACCTATTAATGGGACAATTTGCCCTAGGGGTGCAATCATGTAGGCCCCCAGTGCAAGAGGAAGCTCTTAGCCCTTATATGACTGTTGAACTAAGAGGGACTGATATATTGGGACACTCCACATCAGAGGAATGGGATGGGTGGAAGAGGGAGGAAAGGGTGGAAGGGTGGAACCGGGAGAGGTGGGAAGAGGACACTGTGATGGAGATGTAACTTGAAGTAATAAATAAACAACAACAAAAAAATGTTAGTATTCAGAACACATTCTTATTTAATTCTCAAAACTCAGAAATGGGAAAACAATACAATTTTTCTCTTTTTTTCAACATGTATTTATTTATTCAAGTTATATCTTGATCACAGTCCCCTCCCTTTTCCACTTCTGGTCCCACAAAAACAATACAATTTAAAGAGTGGCAAAAGATTTGCACACTTTACCAGGAGATGGTACAATAGTAAAAAAGAAACATCAAAACTATATGCATCATTAGTCATTAAGAAACTGCAAGTTAAAATTACCATGAGATCAACCAACCTACTGTGTGCTTCTCGGGGAACACAAAGAGGTTTTTAAATAGGCAACACCAAACACTTGTGCAAAGGGGAGCACCTGAAATTCTCAGCCTGCTACTGAGAACACATGAAGGGGATCACCACTCTGGAAAAGGTTAGCAGTTCCTTATGAAGTTAAACACACCTACATTGCAGGAATTTCTCCAAAGGAAATGAAATATTTATTCATACACAAGTGTGCAAAATCTTTACAGCAACTCTATTCACAATCACCAAAAACTGGAGAAAATCTAAATTCCCTTCAGTGGGTGAATGGAAGACAAAACAAAACAAAACAAGGAAAACCTCTGTATTTATTCAATGGAATAGGACTCAAGCATACAAAAGAGCAAGCTGATACATTCACTAGAACTGAGTTCACAGGTACTACCCTGAGAGAATTTTTAGGTTTTGTTTTGTTTTTTAAGCTTGTTTCAAAAGGTTGCATATTGTATGAGACCATTCACACAGAATTCCTAAAAATAGATAAATAAATAAAAATAAAAACAAAACTAACTGTCAGAAAACAAATTAATGCCTTTCCAGGTTAGGTATAGAGAGTTTGATTGTCAATGGACAGTGCAAAGGAGTCTTGGAGGGAACTACTCCACATCCCAGGCTGTGGTGGAATGTATCTAAATCTCAACATGAACAGAGACATGCAGAGCTAGGAAGCAAGCACTCTATGTTAATCTAGGAAATAAAACTGAAAGTCTTAAGAGATGCAGAATAAATGTATTAAGGCATCATCAAAAACAGCATGAAAATAAAATATAGAACCTTACTTAGAGATACTGAAGAGAATTTATTCTGTACTATGTTCCTATACTGAAAGACAAGCACATACAGATGGCAGTCCTCATTAAATAATGATATATTGTAACCAAATAAGTATTTTTAAAGATTAAAAACAACTGCCCCAAAGGCATTGCAGATGTGGCTGCTATGTCACATGTGTATCAGTAAGTGGCAGAGAGGAGAGAGGCTATATCTAAATTCAGTGTTCTGACCTATGAACATCTGAATGAATAGTATCTTAACATTCCTTGAAAAAAAGCAAGCTGGATACCAACACAATGTTGGCACCATAGGGTAGCCTGTAATGACTACCAGACCAGTACCAGGCAAGCAGCAGATAGGCTCCCAGGACAAGAAACAAGCCAGAAACTAGAAGAACTCTGCCTGACCCTGGATGTGGGGTTTGTGGAGACCCAGCGCTGGGGTAAGATTTAGCCCAGATGGGGTCACAAGAGCAAAAGAGCTGTCCCTGCCCCTCACATGCTGCAGCACTCGGGAGAGCAGGTCCTGCACCTTGCCTGGATAGCACACTACAGCTGGTCCTGGATATGCAGATTGTGGGTGAGCCAGCCCTAAGGAAGTGAGCATGGAAGAGCCAGCCCTGCCTTCTGTTTGCTATGAGGTGGTATTGGCTAGGGGGAGATTCCTACCCTTCCCCTTTGCTCTCACAACCATTGGCCAACAGGATATCTGGCCCAGATGGGGTCACAAGAGCAAGCAAGCTCTCCCTGCCCCTCATATGCTGCAGAACTCTGGAAAGCAGGCACTGCACGTTTCCATAGTAGAACTGGCCCAGCAAATGGGGATTACAGGTCCAGAATTTGGGCTTTGATTTGGCCCACCCCAACATCAACCCCATGGATGAACTGCTGGAGTGCAAGAAGAGGCCAGTTCCACAACCCAAAACTACAGGATCTCCATGACACAAGACAGTTGTGGCATATCGGAGAGCAGTTCCAGTATTGACAAAATAGTAGAAACCAGAGGCCTTTACCAGACCAAAGAGTCATTTTAATGAACATTTGTAAGCAAAATGTGTGGACAAAAGGGAATATTGTGGGACACACTGAGACACACTGCAGCTTCCACAATGAGATTTTATTTTTTATTCTGGGACAGATTGCAAGGGTGGAGGGTGGATCTGAGGGGAGGAGGGAGATGAAAGGGAACAGGGTACATGATGTGAGATTCACACAATAAAATTTTTTTCAATTAAAAAGACTAAAAACAGCATTTAGAACATCATAAGTTACATACAAATGTTGTTGAATAAACAAATCAAAACTCCAATGAAAATTTTCATAGAATTTGATGAGCCTGTTCGGAAAGAATCTGAGAGGTAGAACAATGATCCCAAAATAGCCAAAACCATCTTGAAGAACAAAGGTGGGAGGAAGCATGCTGATTCCATCTGATATTAGTATTTAATTATGAAACCATTAAAATGATGTTTTTGTTGGCCCAGAAATAGACACACAGACAAATGGAAATGAATAAGGCACCCTGGAATGTTTGATACACAACAGAAAAGACATTAGAAAAAAATCACTGGGTGCTGAAACTATTCATTATCTGCATTTAGGGAAAATAAGACTAATTCACAGCTTGTGGTTTAAGGTAGAATAAAGACAAACTATGAAAAAGTAAGACTTGAGAAAGAAAATGCTATTTTCTTAGGGTAGGACGGGACTTTTTAAGCAAGATGCAAAAAAAGACCATCAACAAAAACAACTGGAAGAAATCAAAGTAGTTAAAATCTTTTGAAACATAACAAAGTACAATGTGAACCACAGAGTAGAATAAAACACAGATAGCAGACACAACATCAATATTCAAAGTACATAAAGGACTCAGTACAAATAATACATAATATAATCCTTTTTAAATCAGATAACTCAGCCTACAAAATTAGTAATAAGATGTTCAGCATAACTAATAATTAGAGAAATGGCAAATGAAAGCTGCAAAACAAACAAACAAAAAACCCCCACCAAATTAAGTATAGTGATGTTAACATGAGAATAGGAAAGGCAATGAGACTGGGAGGGGCCAGGGAGCACTTCACATGTGTCTGCAGCTGTGAGGGGCCTTGGAGCATCCATACATGTTTGTGTGTTCTCCTCCAGGGAAATGGGAGAGTGTGTTTTCCTACCTCTTGAAACCATGCCAGTACATGTGATTTGCCTCTGCCAAGGAAATACATGCAGAAGTGCCCTCTGTAAGTGAAAAGCCTGAGAAACTAGAACACAAATGTGTCATCACTCTTTCCCTTTGCAACTCTGTGGACATCTGACAGTGATGCTTAAATTCTGTCAGACCTCTTTGAACGGCATACAGAAGAGGATCATGGATCAGCATGTAGGGTGAGTAAGAAGATTAATTTTATTTGTTTGCTGTAGCTACTTAATGTAAAAGTCTGTATTTTACTTTTTATTTGTTTTATTTTTATATTTTTCATACAGCTGTATAAACTGGCCCCTCCATATAAGTTACATTCTATCCCTATAACTGGATAGTGGACATCTGAATACTCATTTTATCACTGGCTGTTCTTTTAAATCTATTACCTCAGTTTAAAAAAATTGGATAATGAAAAATGAGTGATTATACAGTCTAAGTATAAAATATATATGTCTTCATTCTTCTAATATCATTAGCTTCCTGTGTTTCAGACAGTAAATTAAAAGACAAATTACAGGCCAAGAACATAGTTCAGGGGTCAAGTGCTTGCCTAATAGTTTCAATCTCTAGGACTGAAAACCAAAATGAAACCAATAGCTTTTGTGACAGAAAATAAACATGTTTAATGTGTCACATTAAATCAGAAGATATTGAGCAGAGAGATCTGACATATTATAAAGAATATTTCTGGCTGGATGTGGTGGTTTGATCCCCTTAGTTTGCAGAACTGTTTTGGGGAGAATTAGGAGGTATGGACTTGTTGGAGCAGGTGTTTCACTGAGAATAAGCTTGGAGGTTTCAAAAGCCCACACCAGGAGTATTCTCTCTTTCTCTCCATGCTGGGTGTGGATGTAAGCTCTCAGCTATGGCTCCGTGCTATGGCTGCCTACCTGATGCCATGCTGGTCATGAACTCATCCTCTGAAACAGCAAACAAACCCCTAGTGAAATACTTTATTTTATAAGCACCCCTTGGTCATGCTTTCTCTTTACAGCAATAGAAATGTAGCAAAGACAGTAGTTGGTACCAGAGACTCGGGGATTGCTGTGACAAGTCTGGCCATGCTACTTACTGCAGGAATGTGGACTTGGAAACTTTGGACTATGAAAGTGCTTGAATGCTATAAGCCAGGCTTAACAGGACATTCTAATAGGATCTTAAAAGACAATCATGCTCTGAGAAATTTGGATGCCCAAATCAAGAGGTTTCAGAGGGGAACAGTAGAAGCAGCTGGGCTAGAGGCTGTTTTTGTAATATTTTGGCAAATAATGTGGCTGCTTTCTGTCCTTTAACTAAAAATCTGCCAGAGGTTAAATTGAAGAGTTTTTGAACTATTCTCACTGGTGGAGGTGATTTCAAGACAGCCAGCTGAGTATTAACTGTGCCATGTGGTTATTAGCAATCACTCTTATGCACCTCTACAATGAAAGCGGGAAAGCAGGACAAAAAGAAATACAAAATGTACAATTTGAGGAGAAAAGGAATACCAAGGAATGCGATACTGGAGCCAAGTCCTGAGCTCAATGAGATGAGAAGTTTAAAGAAAAGCCTGAGGCAAAATGAAATAAAGGGAGTAATCCCCACAGGGCAAGACCTCTCCCAGGTAGTCCTGTAACTTGTAAAAAGGCCTAAGGAACTAGTTGTTCCTAAAGGGCAACAACAAAAGAAATCCTATGCAATATAATTCAAGGAGGGGGCCAGGTTCTAGACTAGCAGGCTGAACATGACAACTTTGGCCATGTGGTTCTGGCTTTAGAGTCAAGAAGAATACAAGAGTAAAAGGGTTAGTCCTTGAAAGTGAAGCCTGGATTGCATTGGAGACCCCAAGATAATGGAGATGCCAGAGCCATGGGATATCTACTAGTGAGAACTTCATACATGGAGTGGTACTGCAGAGAGAAATTTGTTGTAGTCAACAAAGCTGGAAGAAGTAGGAGATCCAAAGAGCCAACCAGGTCTCTGATATTGGGCATAAAGATATTGGATTTGGACTTTCCTCTGCTGGGTTTTGGTCTTGCCTTGGTCCAGTATTTCTCCACTGTGCCCCCAATTCCTCCCCTTTTGTATGTAATATACACTCTACACTATGCTGGCTAGTCTTACATCAATTTGACAGAAACAAAAGTTATATGAAAGGAGGAAATCTTAATTGAAAAATGCCTCTATAAGATCTATAAAATTCTGTAAGGCATTTTCTTAATTAGTGATTGATAGAAAATGGCCCAGCCCACAAAGTGTGGTGCCATCTCTGGGCCTGCGTTCTATAAGAAAGCTGAACAAGCCATGGGGAGCAAGTCAGTAAGAACACCCCTCCATGGCCTCTGCATCAGCTCCTGCCTCCAGGTTCCTGCCCTACTCGAGTTCCTATCCTGATGTCATTCAGTGATGGACTACAATGTGGAAGAATAAACTGAATAAACCCTTTCTTCTTGAACTTGTTCTTGGTCATGGTGTTTCATAATAGATACTTTGAATGAGCATGGTCCTAACAGTCTCATGTGTTTGAATGTTTGGTTCCAGTTACTGGAACAATTTGGGAAGAATTAGCTGGTATGGCCTTGTTAGAGGAAATGTGGCACTGGGAGTCAGAACGGGGGTTTCAAAAGCCCATGCTAGACCTGTATCACTCTCTCTGCCTGCTGCCTGTGGATAAGACCAAAGAGCTCAGCCAGTATTTTAGTGTCATGCCTGCCTGCCTGCCTGCCTGCTACCAGGCTCTCCATCATAATGGACATGGACCTACCCTCTGCAACTATAAATATTCCTCTAACTAAATGCTTTCTTTTGCAAGTTGCCTTGGTTATAGTGTGTCTTCACAGCAATTGAAAAGTAACCAAGGCACTGGCATAAGAAAAATCTGTAAAACCTACTAGGGTATAAGCATGGAGACAGCCAAGTTTAATTGGAGCAAAAATGTAAAGGGCTGGTTATTCGGAGAAAGAATTGAGGACAAGAGATACTTGACTGATGAGGCAAGAAGATTTGTAGAAAATGAGAAAGGCTGAGCCAGACAGATTCAAAGATACAAAGTCATATAGGCATGAGTGTCAGAAGATGGAAATTGATAGATTTGGGCTTTTGTAAGGTTTGGTAGTTTGAATGAGAATGATCCCCATAGACTCATATGTTTGAATACTTGATCCCCAGTTCATGGAACTATTGGGAAGGATTAGAAGGTGTGGCCTTGTTGAAGGAGATATGTCATTTGAGGTAGGCTTTGAGATATTAAAAGTCCATCCCATTCCCTGTTAGCTCTCTCTCTCTCTCTCTCTCTCTCTCTCTCTCTCTCTCTGTCTGTCTCTTTCTCCCTCCATCCCTCTCTCTGTTTTTCCTCTCTCTTTATCCCTTAATTACTGTTATTTTGTTCATGGACTTTAGGCCTTTGAAGCCATGAACCCAAATTAAATGCTTTATTTTATAAGTTGTCTTGGTCATAATGTTTTGTGATAGGAATAGAAAACTAAGACACTGGGATACCTGAAATAGTGAGATACTTCTAGTAGACTACAGACAGAGATGTTCTCATAGGCATATTAAGGCAGATAACACCAACAGTCAGGAGGCGGGAGGATGTGGCTTGCTTGAACCACACACACACACACGCACACACACACACACACACACACACACACACACACACGCACGCGCACACGCACACGCGCACACGCACACGCACACGCACACGCACACGCACACGCACACACACACACACACACACACACACACACACTGTACCATCTTGCACTATGAACATATCAGTAGTTTATTTTTTGAGAAAATGCTTCCGAAAAAAAAAAGAGCTTTCCCCAAATGAGTACCTGTGAGGTAGATCCACACATAATTACTATCTTCCTGCTTTGGCACACACAAAGTTTGTAAAGCAGAGAGAAAGAAGAGTACTCAGATGAGTCCTTTGATTCCTTCAAGATCAGAAGAGGAAACCAATGACAATAGCTAAAATTATCTGTGGTTTCCAGTGAATCACAAATTCCTCATCCTATTGGATTGCATCTGGCTGACTCAGAATGGTTCACATTGCTTATCAGTCATGGGTGGATAAGGGTCCCTCTCCAACACAGAGAACATCATCAAGATAACAGCTAGGCAGGACCCACAGAGAATCTGATTGACGCCTAGTGGTAAGTCAGACAAGCCTATGTTTGAATCCTGCTTCTTCCTAGGAAGAGCCCTTTTCCCAGTTTCACTACATAGAAATGGGGAGATAAGAAAGGGTCTAAATTTAGAGTCATTGTGCAAAGCACTCTATTGAGCTCTTATTATCCAGTTGCTATGAGTTTTATCATCTTCAGCTATAGCTTGAGTGTAGAACATCCCCCTAAAACCCTCCTCCATTGCTGGTGGGAGTGCAGGCTTGTGCAACCACTATGGAGGTCAGTCTGTCAATATCTTAGAAAACCTGGAATAGCTTTGCCTTGGGACCCAGCCATACCACTTCTAGGTATATATCCAAATGACTCCTCACCGAATCACAAGGAAGTTGCCTCATCTATGTTCATAGCAGCCTTATTTGTAATACCTAGAAACTAGAAACAACCCAGATGCCCCTCAACTAAAGAATGGATTAAAAAACTATGGTACATCTACACAATGGAATACTACTCAGGTATCAGAAACAAGGAAATCATGCAATTTTCAGCCAAATGGATGAAACTAGAGAAGCTCATCCTGAGTGAGCTAACCCAGACTCAGAAGCATGTGCATGGCATCTATTCACTTATAGTTGGATTTTAGCCATATAGTACAGCATAACTATACTACAGTCAATGCACCAAAGGAAACATGAACATAGCCTTTTTTTTCCTGTCAATGAGACACTTTGCCCTAGTGGTGCTGCCTTGTAGGCCCCCAGTGTATGAGGAGGCTCTTGGCCCTCATATGACTGCTGAACTGGGGCGGGGGACTGTTATGTAGAAACACTCCACTCCAGAGGAGTGGGATGGAAGGGTTAGGGGGTAGAGGGTGGGAGGGCGGGACTGGGAGGGGTGGAAAGAGGACACTATGATGGAGATGTAACCTGAAGCAAAAAAAAAAAAAGGAACATCCCCCTAATGGCTCATGTGGTAAAGGCTGATTCCCAGAGTGGAGTCCTGAGTGGCAGTGGCACCTTTAAGGGATAGGACCTAGTGGGAAATGTTCAAGTGGAGGTGTGCCCCAAGGAGACTGTAGGACCCTGACACATTCTTTGATTTCACTTTTTAATTACTTTAATTTTTATACATTTTTAACTAAAATAGAATTATATCACTTTTCCCTTCCCTTTTCTCCTTCTAGTCCTTTCCAAGTCCCCTTCTTCCAACCCCTCCCATGTCCCCATTGACTTCACATTGATAGCCTCTTTTCCTTTAATTATTATTGTTACATATATATATATATATACATGTACATATGTGAACACACAAATATATATATACA